>CAJOBZ010000023.1:3155000-3607500 GCA_905332375.1 Pieris macdunnoughi | reverse complement strand
GTTATATTTCTCATCAGTTTGTCTGAATATTATAGTGGATACTTACCTCAAGTAAGTTTAAGGCAATTTGACGAGGCGCCATGAATTGTGGATAGCGCTGGATGAGTTCGCAACTTGTTCCACTTGTCTGTTTGAGTTTCACGTTTCGGCTTCACCCGCTCCACGTTACATTATTAATACGCCTGACATTCTATTACACCCGAATGATATCGTTATCACATGATCTCTCGAAAGGGGTAACTTGAATAGCTTCTGTAATATAAAAACAAGTTTGACGACTCATTGGTCTAGTGGTTAGTACCCCTGACTGCGAATCCATGGGTCCCGGGTTCGATCCCCGGCTGAGACGAACATCGATGTGATGAGCATTTGGTGTTGTGCTTAGGTATTGGGTGATTAAATATGTATTTATATGTCTATCTATCTATAATATGTATGTATATCCGTTGCCTAGTACCCATAACACAAGCTTCACCAGCTTAGTATGGGACTAGGTCAATTGGTGTGAATTGTCTTTAAAAAAAAAAAACTAAAATATTGGATAAAGAAACACTGAAATACGCATACACATTAATTCATTAATATATGTAAAAAATATCTATAAGATATTGTTCAATAAATGAGAGGAATAAAAGAATGTAGATTAGTACTAATTGCGGTGGAAATATATGTAGATTTTTCGTCTAAATAAGTAGAATTCTTGACGAAGGTCTGATTAAATGAAGAAGTCTATACATCCCATTTGTAGAATGTAATCAATGCACGTGAAGCTCTAATAAGCAACGCTGTAAGTTAAGGGTATTTCTTTTATTTATCGTATAAATATATAACACAAATCAGATGGGTCTTCCGTTTTTAATTCTAGTGCATTATCTACCTGTAAATTTAAATCGTATAAACTACTTATTTAGTATTTTAAAGAAACCACAAGTCTTTCTGACAGAATCTGCTTTCCGGTAGTGTTAACTCGAAACATTGACGATTTAAAAGTGTTTCTGATTTAATTCTTCCGCCCTTTTTCAGGATGTGTTTCAGGCGATTATGACAACTTGTTGGAAGCTATACCTTTTTTTACGTGTAAAATATTTAAATAAATTATATTTATAGTAAAAAGGCTTTAAATTCTTATAAATTATTACATTTCGCGTGCTAAGTAAAGAACTCATTTACGAATTGAAGGAGCAATTATGATGACCTAATCAAAACACGGAGTTTTCGCAACGTGAAGAAATATATCTTAATACAAATTTATGTAGGGAAATATATTAACATACATACGCTTATATCTACGACGTATTGTGTTACTTCTTACAACATTAATCTGAACGTTCTCCTTTAGGATGTGACTGATATTTCAACCTCTGCATATTATCCTAAAAGTCAACGAAGCAAAAGTACATTACGGGCCCCGGTTTAGTAATTAAGCCGACGATTTAGCGGGTTATTAGTCGGCTTAACTGAAAGGTCTGTTCAATGTTTATAGACAATATTGCGAACTGTTTGTATCGGCTTCAGTGCCGGTAGGGTTAATATTGTGTTAACTATGTTACAAAGTTTGAGGGCGAGAACGGTGTCGGGCTCGTGGTTAATATCCGATACCTACTTTATATAATTAAATAAAATCTTTGGAGCTTTGATTGATAGTTTGGCTTTTATAAAATTGAAATTCTTAATGGAAATTATTAACACATTTCCATAAATTACTTATAGCATTCCTATTCCATTCCTAAGTGTACGTATAAAGCTTACGGTTCTTGTTAACAATGTTTTTAGGCAATTCTAAACTAAATATGTTATATTTAAAATAAGAGTTTTTTAATGTAAGATTTGACTTACCGCCTTAAAAACCTTACAAAAACAGTAAAGATCGACGACGCACTCATAATTTTTGCAGAATTCTTTGCTGCTTGTAATAAAAACAAATTAAGGTTTTGTAACTGCAACTGATTTGTATCTCTCAAATATATAGATGAATAACATACTGATAAAACGAGATATAATTTCATATTAAACCTATTTAATATAGCGTCAATATCCGTTTAACGCTAGTTCATTACATTATTTTCATAACTCAGTGATTTGTGTGCTTCTCAGCAACCGTGGTCAGCGAGTATCCGAGATTAAGTTAACTGATATATATTTGTTGTTATTAATTAGAAACTATTGAAATGTTTCCTTTACAACGCTCTCGATTGCTACGAAATTTGTATTTGCAATTTAAGTTTATATCCGTTAAAGTTTTATATATTATAACGTACTCGCAAACAAATCTTCCTTCTTAATCCTAAAAACTTAAATCGCGGTGCATAGCATTAAGAATAAATACAAATATTTAGCATTCTGACGCTGTTTGGTTATATAAGTGAGAGGAAATCTGGAGAGATCGATAGTTTGTTCGTTTTGTTGCAAAATGAATGCACTTTCAGAGAGGATTTCCATATTTGTGACCCAATTTAAAATTTGTATTGAGTTTACTGTTTTGTAACTTTCTTGAATTAATATTTCCACTTTTAATATAAATACAGTAACACCCGCTTCAAACTGGGTATGGCCAGGTCTAAAAAGTCAGTAAATATATTTTGTATGCTATATTTTGAGTATGGTAACTTTACCGGTTTTATAACGGAATTCAACAGACATATTTTATTTACTTAAGGGAATCCCACAGAAAATATTTTAACATTTAAGCGTCATAATTTACGAATAATCACTCAAACCATAAAACTATAGATCATAAAAATATGTAACAGTAGTTGTAGACTATACATACAATCAAACATTAACAAATAACCTGAATTATTACCTAATTTTCAATATAATCTTATACTCGTAGCCATCGTATTTCAAGTCATAAAGCTAATATGTTCTATTGAAATGTACTATAGTGACGAAGCTATGCTTAGCTGTACGTGGAATTACAGTACACCTGATTACGCAACCATACCCGGGTATTTGACGGAGCTGAATTCAATCATCCATTGTCCGACTTAATCCGAGACCCCTTTTACTATTCATACAGTAGATGCTATATTACTTAATGTACTATTCGGAAATTAGCCTATATTTTGCTGACTAAAAAATTATTGTTAAAATTTGAAGTCAGCTAAATAAATTGAATGGCAATACTATAAATGTTTATACAATACTTTAATTGCTCTTGCTCCCATTTAGTATTTAGATTTCCATCAAATTATTTTGTGAAGTTTGAAATAATGACCACTCGGTAAATAGAACAACAATTAATATAACAGAAAGTTCAATGCGTTGGAGATGTGGTGATGGAGACAAAACCTTAAAATACCACGAATGGCTTGCCGAACCAATAGTTCCATCATCAAAGGACTTCAAATTCAGAAAAGACTTCGCTTGTACAGATATATACATTGATGTTCTTTGCGCATATCTTTAGGGCTAATATTTGGGAGGTTTGTCATTAGGGGCCATGTAGAGGAAACGTTGTTGATCTACAGTGCGTTGGACTGATTTATTTAGAACAAAACCAGAAACAATTCTGTATCCACTCTACTTGTTGTCGAGATGCGGAGGATAGGCAAAAATTGAAATCTATAGTCATTCAAAATCTCGGGACGCAGCAACGATGTGGTCCAGAAACTGACCAAAAGTCTGATAAGAGTGCACTAAAAGAATGACTAGAACATATAACTTGTTATCAACTTACTATATTCAATTGTATCAGGTTTGATTCTCAGTTGAATTTGTTCTCCACCTCTAGTGTGTTGTGAATGGCTGGATCCCCTTATAGTGATATTTCTATGGCATTCGTACAACTGTAGAAACAACGTGTAGCAAATATTTGGTTATTTGACTGTGCCTCTTTGAGGCCTGAGGCTTTTTATGTAATACGAGGCGAGCAGGCAGGAGGCTCACCTAATGTTGAATGATAGCCCATGGACACTTACATTGCCAGTAGGGTCGCAAGTGCGTTGCCGGCCTTTTAAGAATTGGTACACTCTTGTCTTGAAGGACCCTAAGTCGAATTGGTTTGGAAATACCTCATTGGGCAGCTGGTTCCACATAGTGGTAGCGGTAAAAAATGCCTTAAGAAACGCTCAGTTGTGGAACGACGGACATCGAGGTGAGGCTTGTGGGAATTTAAAAAATGTTTAATTACAATAGTTAACATATAATGTCGCAGCGTAATCATATAACCTTTGAAAAGTAAAAATTAAGATACAATAACAAAATAATGACAAGGCGCAAAATTACGTTTTGTATTTAACTAGAAACCAGATAATCGCATAAACGCGTTCGCTTTGTTCGCAAAGCGTGCATTTATGAAAAGAGAATTTTAATTTAATCCTATAACGGCGAAACGACGTTATTACGAAGGCTAACGCTCGCGTTACTATTAACGTTTCATTTTTCACTCTATAATCTTGAAAATGTATGAAATTGTAGAATGAAAAGATTTTAGTGTTAGTGCTACGGCATAGAGTTGCGAGCTACTGATTCCGTAGACTCTCTCTACGTAAAACTTATCTTGTAGCTTTACTTACATTATCAATGCGTTATTGTTGAAATGTATAACAAAATGTCATATACCTACTAGCGCCATCTGCTAGACTATGGGCTCATATTGTTTACAATAAAGTAGTATTTTAACCCATCTTTATATACAACTCAAATAAATACAGATAATCAACTTTCTCTCAGCTGTGATACTTTTACATTCAACATCTTTCTCGCACGTACAACGCGCGCTGTAAAGCACGCGAAACGTCGGATAAATTTAAAATTATTCAAATATTTTTAATAATAAACATAACTTTAATCCGTAGCTCTTAAAAAGTAGTATTTTTTTTATTATAGAACGGGGGGCAAACGGGCAGGAGGCTCACCTGATGTTAAGTGATACCGCCGCCCATGGACATTCAATGCCAGAGGGCTCGCGAGTGCGTTGCCGGCCTTTTAAGAATTGGTACGCTCCTTTCTTGAAGGACCCTAAGTCGAATTGGTTCGGAAATTCTTCTGTGGGCAGCTGGTTTCACATAGAGGTGGTGCGCGGCAAAAAGTGTTCTAGTCAGTTGTTACCCGACCTCTGTGCGTATTATTTACAGTTATAAAGGCTCGTTCGTTATAAATTAAAGGCTGATGGCCGAATTTTTTTTGATACATTATATAATTTAGGACTCAGATCGCATAATGCTGGGGATGCTGGGGATCATGTTAGAAAATCAGACAACAGAGAAACACGGCCTATAGAAACACCGAGAAATAGCTGTTAATTAATGGAAATATTTAGGAGAAAGATTTGGAGCACCGTAAAGAGTTGTAGATCGATTTAGCTTTTAAATAAACATAAATGCGTCGCCTTAATTATATATATTTGTTTTCAACTCAATTACCTCTTGTCATTTGTGTGTAAAGTCAAACAATAAAATTGGCGGATGTAAACGCGCCGTGAAGAGTACGTATAATCACTTCCTACCCGTGGTACCTTCCCCCCCCCCATCGCCCGCAGCAAGCGAGTTTCTTAAACAAACAGACTCAACCAACACATCGTGAAGCGATTACTGACACGCGCTATTCTTACAAACAACATCATTTTGTTTAGGTTATCACATACCACGCGTCTATAGTAAAAGCCTTAAAGTTAAGGTCGTGTTTCGAGCGCTTCTTTACCGCAATAACTGGTATCAAACTTACGAGAAAGGAAACATATGTAAAGCTGTGTCTGCTTTTTAATTAAGCATGAACAAAAGTTCGATGAAGCTTCATTTAGTAACGCAAGCAAAACAATTATCTAATCGTCCTTGACTGCTTCCCGTATAGTCCGCCTAATCCGCTCTGTACGTGATCTAATTAAGGTCTGCAATCCGAACTCTCAGATTGGCCTTGTATTCAAATGCCTAGCTTTATCTTTATCTCTGTCGATATTGTGACTCTCCTCTTCTTAAACTTTTGTATACAGGGTGGAATTATTGAACACCTGGAGGTAAAACACCAAGTAATTATACTTACTTTCAACTTACAATAATGGCTTTGTATTATTTTTAATCAACAATTTTGACCGCATTAACAAAAAAGCAAATATAATATTATATGAATACTAGTGGACCCCACAGACGTATATAATTATAGAGGTGGGAAAAAGGACCGCTGAGTGCCAGGTTGATTTGTGAATTTAAACCATTCCCAGATCCCCTTGAACACACACAAAATATTTCATCAAAATCGGTCCAGTCGTTTAGGAGGAGTTCAGTCACATACACACGCACAGAAGAAATATATATATTAAGATATAAATATAGACCAGGGTTGATAATTTTTGAAACAAAAAAAAAATAGTAGGATGAAAACCATTGGAAAAGGAGGAAAATATTATAAAAATAAAAGGAAAAATAATTTACGGGCGATCTGAGGTCGGGAAGGGGAAGGGGGTGAGTTTTTATGGGTAAAAAACGGTTTATCTCGATTTCCGGCAAAACTAAGTCCTATGGAAAAAAGTCAAATGGCAAAGTTGTAGATAATAAAAAGATCTAAAACTTTTGTGTTTACACTTTTTTCACATAACCTCAAAATTTATGTGAACAATTAAAAAAACAAGTTTTTGGTTTATTATTTTTATCTTTTACAAAAAAAAATATTTCCACGAAATTTGGTGAAAACTTACCTTTTTATATTTGATTGATAGTTGCTTACTCATTAAATTTTTACATTTTATATTTCTTTTATCTAAAAGTGGTATTATATATGTTTCTACGGTCTTGTTTGTTCGTTAATGTTTGAGCCATGATGACAACGATACATAATATCGACCTGTCTATGAAAGGCGCCGATTTTTTTAATTTTTCTTATCTTAGATTCAGTTATACTGACAGATGATAGAGGTTCAAAGTTCCTATAATAATTTGGGCCAAAAATAATACTATTAATAGATAATTACTTAAATTACTTATATATTTTAACGTATTCATTTTGTTGATATTTTATTGAATGGTTTGTTATATGTAGCCATCAAATTCCAATTCCAATCGCATAAATTTAAATTATAAGAAAAACCTAGTTTTGTTGCACCTAGCTTTTTTTAAACCTAATAAAATCCCGTATTGGAAATAAGGGGCTATATACAGACATAATTTTAACAGATGGCAACGTTTTTTTCTATATAATCAACATTTTCTCGTCCAGCAAAGGTAAACATTGTGAGGGGACATCCTTAAACCAAGAATTTGCCAATTATTTTCTCAGCTGTAGAAAGCTCACCTTAAAAATACAGTCTCTAAAGCTCACGTATGAATTATACGGATAAATTCTAACTCGTCGTGCCGAAAGTGTGAAACCTAGTGAAAACTAACAGGCTTTACGAGTGCTTTTACTCGCGAATTTTGTCAATCGAAAAAGGTAAAAAAACACACGCGTGAAGATTAAAACTGTTGTTGTATGAGGTACGCTTGTGTTGGAGTACAATAAAGCTCTGTTTGCATCAACAAATAGAATAGTGTATTGGTTCCGTCCACGGTGCGTCGCTCAAACCGCGGAATAAAACGACACCGATGATGAATCGTTTGTGTGGACGCCACGTGATTTATTTTGTTAAACCCCGAGTTTTTGGCTCTAAAGCTTGGTTTTAGAGTTATGAGTTTATTCGATCTAAAGCTACATAAGCTCGCGTATTATCGAAGATCCAAAACCGATTAGAACGTGGATTTTATATAGCGTAGACTGCAGGTGCAACTTCGATGCTATATTTAAAGTACTTAATAAATCAAATTAATACTTGATTATCCCTACGTGATTTACAAATCAATTGCCAGCTTAATTTTATAACATTTTATTACACACTATAAAACGATTTACAAAATAATAAAACGGTACATATAGCAATGGGCGGCGATATCGCTTTAAAGAAATCTTTTCTGGGCACTCCTAATATAGTATGTATAATCTATATACATACGACCCACTCCCTTTTTTAATATTAAGATGATTTTTAGAAATTCCTTGATATATAGGTCTATGATATATCTGCAATGTTCATGTGAGGAAGCAAACACGATATCATCAATACCATTAAGTTACCCACTTGGTTATATTGATGATCTATCTATCCGTCTAATGACAGTTAAGTTTGCTGGTGCGATAAATATCGGTCATAATAATATGACTTCTTTTAAATATGCGTCTTTGTTTTGTTTGGATATGGCGTAAAGCTACCTAAATAGATATCAGATATCAAAGTGTTCCTTGTCGCATAGGATTTATGGGACATTAAATTATCTTAAGTTTAAAATTTATAAAGTTTTCAATATTTAATCTACACACACCCCTTGATAACATGTAAATTTATTATACATGTATCTTATTTTCGACGTGCACGTTGCAAAAAGCCAAAGTTATGGAAATGATGTTTGCAACAGCATCAAAGTGAGTTTTTGGCAGGCACAAAAAATTTACTTTTTTCGCTGCGTTCGTAAACATACCGGCAACGGGCATACACTGGTAGTGGGTACTAATCCATGTTTATTATAATGGCTGTATGTAAATGAGAGATTGTGTAACGTGTCGCAATAAAACCACACTGTTATTCCAGTAGCTGAGATTGCATATTATTAAAAATACGTATTTTTTTCTGAGCGCGAAACTTCACTGCGAGTGGTGTGGGCAAATAAAAGAGTGTTTTACTCGTATTCCAATTAAATTGAGTTTTTATTTCAATGTTTTTTAATGAGCGAGACGCGGTCACTTCTGTATGAATAGCTAAATATGCTCGGTGTTTATTTAAAAGAATAAATGACATTTTGAATTTTACTTTACTTAGTGGGACATCATCGGAAAGTGTTTATTAATATTTAAGTTATTTGTTGTTACTTAAAGCTCATCCTCACACGAATAACAACATTGCTTCTAATACATTTTCGCGACAATAGCGATAATATACATACATCTAATATATCAAATTCTCCTGTCACAATGTTCGTTCCCATACTCCTTCGAATCGGCTCGACCGATTCTTATGAAATTTTTATGCATATTCAGTAAGTGTGAGAATCGGCTATTATCTATCTTCCAAACCCCTAAGTGAAAAGGGGTGTCCACCCCAAAAAAAAATTGTTTTTATTTTTTTATGATAAAACATACAAAAATACATAAAACCCCTAATTTTCACCCCTTTACGATCAACCCCTATTTTTTATTATTGTAGATAGTTATTTTTATGTAACTAAAAAAATGTTTCCTAAAAATAATATTCATGGCAAAACAACGTTTGCTTGGTGAGCTAGTATTTTTTTATATGTTTTTGTTATATAGGCTTCACTATAGATTATTTTTATTATTCATTTGTTTATTTCATAAAAAATACACTACGAGTAAGTTTGTCCTCCTAGACCAAATGGTTTTTATGGAATGAAGGTGTCGCTTCATTACGGCTTATATAAATCTGTGTTAAGGTTTTTTTTTATTTGCACTCACCTTTAAATAGCTGTTTTGTAATGTCGCAGGTAGTTCATTAACAAATCTTTACCCACATTTAGAGTCTAAAGTATTGCTGCCATAATGCTTCCTCCCGTTTAAGTCAATCTATTAGAAAGAAAACTTAAAGTAATTGGATTAATTCCAAATAAAACATATTTCAACAAGTTATTACTAATGAAAATAATCTTAATATTTTATAATCGTTTAAAATATTATGATATGATAAATAACAACGATTATTTAAACTCGACCTAAGTTCCAATTAATATATTCAAATCGTGCGATACACTAATCACGTTAATGCAAACCGCTCGACAAATAAACGTATACAAACGTGCTTGTTTCACATATTTGATTATTAATGGAAAAATCATGCTATCTATCACTGATATTCTAAAGAATAAATTTTGTATTTCTCTATCTGCCTTGAAATTTCTGGGTCGATTTAAATTCTTACACCATTAGAATGCTACACTGCGCAACATACGATGTATTAATTTCCAAAATATAAAAAGAAATCAACCCGTGTGACGTCAGTGTGCTAATAAATTATAAACAAGCTGAAACCAATATTCTTTCACTTACACTCAACTGTATTTAATGAAACAGCGTTTACTTAAAAAAATGGGTTAAACTATGTGCAAATTAGCGACGGCATGTTTTTTAATTTTACTCTCGAAATTATTACCATAAATGATTAATACTTAGCGCTTAATTTATTTAAGACATTTGTTTCAAGGTTTTTAGTCCCAATTATTCACTTTAGGCAGACTTTATTAAGTCAAAATTGAAGTACCCTTGTTATTAGCCCTTAATGTTGTACCCTCAGTGTATGAAACTTTTGCATAATGAAGATATTCTCGTACACGCACAAATGTTTTATTATCTTATTGCACGTATACACATATTATTATGTAACTTATTAATCATAAAATGTCTCATATTTTTTTAATATCATAAATCACTTACCATCAGTAGGGTCGCTGTAAGATGCTTTGTACAGACGTTTATTATTTAATATTGGGACTATATATATAATAATGTAATAATAATATAATAGTAATAATAATAAAGACTCATTTATTCCTTGAAACGACACTATTTACAAAAGATACCTACATTTATACAAAAGCAATTCTTTTTCAAGGACCTCTTAAAGAGTTAAGACCTCTTTCGGCTCTATCACTCTCTATCCTAGTAATTTTTCTGCCAATCCCACCTTGCAAGCCACTCTCTCTTTTCCCTGGTAGGCCTATTAGATGTAATTCTGTTTGTCCGTTCAGGCTAGCGATGACCCGCCGTATTATCGTTAATAGCTAACAATAATAATACGAAACGCTAATAAACTAAATAAGTGTATTTATATGCCAAAAAGTTGGCTCGAGTCTTCGCGTGCGGACGTGAACGTAACTCACGGCTTATCCCCAATAAGCCTACGAAGACAAATATGGGAACGAGCTAACTGCGCTTTGTGACTACGTGCCACTTACAAGAGATAGAGATTTGTTTATTGAGTCAACTAGTACGAGACCTAGTGCCAGTTACTAGCTACAGTTACAGGTATTGGTCTAATGGTTAGCACATGAGGTCTCACGACAAGTAGCGACACGTAGCGTTAAATGAGTGATTTGACATGTGGGAGAAGTCATCACCTATGTTGTGTATGTTATTCTACGATCCCGGATATGTATATAATTCATTGTAATTTCTGTTTTCAGTGTTAGAGGTGACACAAAAAATGCAATATTGCGCCTAGGATACATTATGGGATGCACACTCCAAGCAGATACCGTGACTTACTGTGTCCTTAAGTACTTTAAGCATTACGATATCGCCGTACACTGTGTTTAAGCTAGATTCAAAGGACCAGCACACAAAACCATACTTTTTTAAAGCGGATATTCTTTCCTGAATGGAAAATGCATTTTTCGCTATACGCTCCAACTGTGGACCGAGAAACACTGGTCACAAACAAGCATCTATCTTGAGCTGACGTTCCCAATGTTGACTTCCCTTACTCTATTATAGCCCTGGTAACAAACACCATAATAGTCTTTATCACTATATGCGTTAGGGCTATTTTCATATGATCTTTTTAACCGTAGACTTCGATGGAATGCAATATTAATGGACAGCATTCTGGTATCTATATACAAGTTGTTTAAGGCTATATTTCTTTACATTTATTTTAGCAATAAGTCATGTCATATTATAGTGTGGATACGTTCCGGATGCGTGCGACAAATTGTTTTTGATTGAGTTTTAAACGAACTATTCGAATTTGGAATACTAGTTTGTATACTGTTATTTTTGACTTCATAATAGTTTTAGTAAAATATTTTTAGCGGATGTAATACTTAAAAATAGATTTTAAACTAGAAGTTTTTAAGGCATTGCAAAGTTAAAAGAATATGTTACTGAATTGTATTATTAGACTTGTGAAAGCTGGATAATTCCACTAAAATATGTTTATACTAATACTGAATATACATTAAAAACTCTTCCTTAATCTTGGCAAATCTTCATAAAAGGTTATTCCAAAATTAAAATCAATAAAGAAGTAATATCGATGTTACTCAAATACATCATAACAAAACGCATAAAATGAATATGTGTGAGCTATATATACATATAACTGACACATGTATGTACAAGCTAATCTTTGGGGCTGTTTACGATATTGTATTCAGTGAGTTTATAGGCCCGATAACGGTTACCGCTTCTTTTAAAGGGTTGATGTGTCGTCAAAGAGAATGTCGAGTGATATTTTATGATAGCTTCAATGTTATGGGCTTAGAGAAATATATTTTTATTTCGAACTTTTAATATTCCTCTATAAATATATTGCAATTGTGAAGATACATCCGTTACCTATAATCCAACTCAGGCGTGTTGATTTTTAACAGTTGAAAAGTAAATAAAACAACATAAAAGATGTAATTAGATTATTACATATAAATATATTTTATGGAATGTATACTTAAGTTTCTTATGGAAGAGCTGGAAACCCTGACACCTATTTCTTACTTAAAAGGGTTCCTATAACATTGTAATGCATATGTAATTAAACTGAATAAACAGATTTTTATCTTTTTTTTATTTAATCTCCACAATTTAAAAAAATGTCAATTAGTGCCGAGATGGAAAAATATTTACGGACTAATTATAAATATACAATATACGATTATTCTTTTATACGCCCAAATACAGTAATTAAACAACAGAATTAAATTATTTAGTTTTTTTTTTCATTTGAAACTTTCTACTGTTAGAGCATATGATCAGAGGCCTAAGAACAAAATTTATGATAGTAAGTCAAATATTCCTAAACATCACTTCGACAATTTCAGATTTTAATTGATCGATATTATTTCAATATGGCTTGATTATTTTCATTGCATGTTCGAGCTCTCCTAGTTCGTAATGTAAACTTAATTATACATAATAACATGATATTTTGGTAAAATAAAGTAGAATTCCCTATTTTGGGGGCAGCCAAGTCTCTTTCTTTTGCCATGTTAATTGCTCTATTTTTGCACAATAACAATATTTTCTGTATCAGCATAGGACAGTTTGACAAGATGTTGTTTAAGATTTTTAAGTTAATAAGAAGGTGATTTAAGATGAAAGGGCATTGAAAGGAGAAAAAGCGATGGGCGATGAAAGTTCCTTCTTGAATTGTCCATACAAAAATCTAAATTCAACGTACTATCCAACAAATCTCACTCACTCTGACAATCTTTTTCTTCTACTAGAATCATCCACCATTCATCATTTAGTTCACTAATTTTTACCATTGCTAAGTCAGAATATTAATCTCATTTACACTGTCTTAATACAGTTACAGGTAGTCAAACGATCGTGAACAAACACAATTCATATCGTGTTGCGTGTCGTAAAAGTTTCACGAGGCCCGAAGTGTCGTCTGCGGAATGTATAATCACACAATGCTTTCACAGCGAGCTTAAACTCTTGTTTACTTAACTTAACTTAATACCGTAAAGCATATATAGGCTTTGTTATGATCACAGTTTCTGTAATTTTGTACTAAACATAGGAACAGTACGAACACGAATTATGTGTGTAATTCGACAATGTTTCGGGTTTTAGCTAACTATGACACTAATTATGAAGTTGATATTTTCCACCTTACCAAAGAGGATGTGAGGATATATTTGAAGAAGCAGGAATACTTTTACTTCGTTTAGCTGCAACAATTAAGTTTTTTCTTTAAAATATTAAGTATGAATTGTCGTTTATTTAAGATTTAATTTCAGTTTTCTGTTTCATATATTTTGTTTATCAACGTAAAATATTTATATTGCCTATGTGGTTTGTTTTATTTTGGATACGTGTTAGCTGTAAGAATTGTATGTGATATTTACTTTATTTAATATTAATTAACTATTGATTAATTAAGATGTCATGTGGAACATGGTGTAATGGTTGCAGCTCCTTACAAACATTGTGTAAAACAAAAACTTGGCGATTAAAAAGAGTGGGGGAGAGTTTATTGCCAGTTCTTCTCTTCCATTTTAAGCCCTTGATTTGAGAACTGGCAGTATATGTAAAATTAGAAGCATTTAATATATATTTCTTTTTTGACGTTTGTTTTTTGTGTTGCCTATAGGAATAAATGGGTTTGACTTCTTTGGTATATATAGTTTTAGACAAGACATGATCATATAATTTTTCTTTTTAATCTGTAGCCAAAGTCCTTTGTGAAAAAAGAAAAGGTGTTTAGACGGCGGAGGGTGGCTTTGTTGTATTCCATTAAAAAAAATCATGGTAATTAATACAGCTTTTAATTGTCAGTCTCGCCTACTACACATAGTTGATTAATATCAGGTCATCGACTAACTTTAAGCAACTAATAAAACACCTTGATACTACGTGTTTGCATGTTCCCGCAGTTCATGTAAATTCTCCTGTTTCACCATGCCTTGGTGATAGAGGTGAAAAGTTTGGTTTTCTTATTTATTTATATTTTTTCCATTTAATTTCAATAGTTAACTCGTGTTACATCAGATGAGGAGTTTGATGAATTGGTTACAGATGCTTACAAACATTTTGTAAAACCTTGGCGATTTAAGTGTGACGCGGACGGCGAGTTTATTGCCAGTTCTTCTCGTCTGTTCTACGCCCTTGATTTGAGAACTGGCAGTTCATGTAAATTAATAAAACATTATTTTTTTACTGACATTTTAAAATGTAAAATCATTAAAATACAGAGCTATTTCTTAGCTCTGTATTTCGATACCAAATGACTTTGAATATCTTTACAACACACAATACATGCTATACACACTTAATTCTAAAGAATATCAAGGAGAAATCCAATTTATATTTATTATTTGTGTAAAGAGAAACAGTTTCTCGAAATAAGCTTAGAAATAATATGCTTTTATCGGTCTGTTTATTTCTTGCTAAAATAACACGGTGTTGTGAAATGATAAGAATTTTATTAACCTTTTGAGAGATGTTATACACCTATTAGTTTTACATACACAATGCATAAGATATAAGGATGGTTTTACCGGATGAAATACCTACTCTCCTGCTCTAGTACTCTGTTACATAATAAATACCAATTGTGATCGAGACGATTTTGTATCCATTATATTATAATATATAGAATATAGATATCGATATAGTTCTCTCAATAGTAGCTGGTGTCGCTAATTGGGATAACAATAAATACCGCTTTCAGATAGGATTTACAGAGCACTATAACTAACTTAAACGCTAAAATGTATGAAAAATCTTAACCTGACGACATTTTAATACTAAGAAATAAATTGATATATATATATATAACTACTAATAAATTGATTTTGGATCGATACATAAATTTGGTATAAAGAATGGTGCAATCTATACTGATTCTCTTTATTCTATTGGTAGCCAATCTCAAATACCTGGTATGTGATATTAAAATAGTAATAAAATCTATTATACTTGATAACATAAGCCGTAGTTTGCTACCGCTATTGTTAATATCATTTTATCCTTGTTTTATAAGCGGACATATACTGGAATACTCAAACACTTCATTGCATTTCTTATTCAGGATGCATATCAAAATCGGCCGCATTGTATCACGACTTAGCCAAAAGACTTCTTGGCTAAAATGATAGATTAATTTAGTGTCTAGAGCAGTGTTGGCCTAGTGGCTTCAGTGTGCGACTCTCATCCCTGTGGTCGTAGGTTCGAGCCCCGTATGTGCCACTGTAAAGAAAACCCGGCTGGCCTTAGACCCATAAAGTCGACGACGTGAGTCAGGCACAGGAGACTAATCACCTACTTGCCTATTAGATTGACAAATGATCATGAAACAGATACAAATCTGAGGCCCAGATCTAAAAAGGTTGTAGCGCCACTGATTTATTTACTTTAGTGTTTATGAAGTTTGTGTACTTGACACAAACGCAATTTATATTTTTTCTTTATTCAAAGTTCTAACATAATATGCTACTTAAAAGTACTTACCACAATGATATTCTCTAAATAGGAACATTGATAAACCGGCTTCGAAAATTCCATAAGCGAAGTCCTGATAACTGTTGGCATCTCGTGAAGCGACGTAAGTGTTAACTATTTGGCAGAGAGCCGATGTGGCGGGTCATACTGATGGCATACGGGACGAAATTTTCTTAAATACTTGGCATACTATTTTTAGATGGTCCCAATTGTATAACCAATTATCTGTAAACTCGAAGGAGGGGGTAATTAGAAACGGAAATTTATAGATTATTTTTCCCGACCCAAATATCGACCCAATAGAATTGCACCATTCGACGTCACGTGGTACAACCTACATGGTATTATACTGATAATTTTTAAAATTTTCTTGGTAGTTGCTTCAAGAAAATATTAAGTAGTTGTTTTATTCATTATGAAATTTTATTTGTTAACTGTAATTTTCTCATGGTGCATCTTATTGGCCGACATTTGGGTCGGGGAAATAATCAAGAAAACAAACGGGGCAAAAAAATATCGGGCATTTCCCTCAGGCTCTCTGCAAACAAATAAAGTCGTCAAGTTTTCTTAAGGAAAGTTTTTGCGAGGCAGCGCGGGAGGGGGTTTTTTTTTAACCTTGAAAACCCTTGACCCCCTTATTTGTTTGAAAAAAACCTATCGGGAGGGGTGGGCTTTTTTTTTTTTTAACAAAGCTATTGGGAAATACCCGATAATTTTGAAGCTCTTGTGGTATTATAAGTGATAATTTGACAAACGCTGAAACAAAATATAGCGATTAATGTTATAATTCAGTTGTTTGTTTCGTGTAAAATTAGTTAGAATGTAAATAATTATTTAAGTAAGTTCTCACTGACTTCCACAGAAACATCAAAACGTCAAGACGATTCTCTCGATAAATACCTATGTAGGGGAAGGCTGGGCAAGAAGTTATAGTATAGTACGGATAAGAATAATAACTGTTTTTTCCATAAATCTATAATAGATAAAGCTTTGACAAATTTTTTAGTCGTTTCACGTGCGACCGGCGATGTCATGACAGTTTAACAAAAACAATACGCATTGTGCATTTGTTATAGAAGAAAAGAAATATCGTTGTTTTGTTACGATTTTTGTGAAGGTTTGTATATTAAGTGTTAATATTAGACATTAGTTATCTATAACATGTTTTATTTAGACAATTGCACGTTTATTTAAGTATTATATGTGATCGTTACTTTTTGTTTACCGACTAAAATTATTGTATGTCTAGACTTGTTCCTAATATGAGCGTATTAGGAACAATTAATATGGGCAAAACGGATGGGGAACGGTTTTTGTTATTTGCACATAATTAATATAAAGTTTTCAAAGAGTTCTATTGATTGTCAGATCGTGTTTTTTTAATTCCTTTAACATATTAGTCTTGCCCGAGCTTCCCCGACAGTTGCTTTATGTAAGGTGAAAAACGATGTTTCTTAAATATTATTCGTGATAATATAAGGAACAAACAAATGAAATGCGTTACTCGTAGTGGAATGTGGAGTGTGCTTCGCAAAAGTCCCCCCAAGAAGATGTGAACTGCGAAACAATGTATAGCATCCTCGGACGCTCAAGTGTCTATAGGCGGCGAAGTGTGCTCCTATTGAGTTAAACACTCACTTTCAAAAGGCTAAAATTATTATCTGTTTATGTTTATTTAAATATTTAATCATGCAACATTTGTAAGTTGAATGAAGCTGATGTATATATTAGTGTTGTTGTTTTGTTTTTTATCGTATTAAATACATAGTTACGAGTTTTAAAGACATTTACATAGATTAAAAATTATCTTACCTGTTTCATTAAAATATCAAGTAGCGCCATAAAGTTTGACAGTACTGAAGCAGCAGACTCTAAGCTTATAATAAAGTTGGTGTGAGGTTAGGCTGATGTGAACTAGTTTCGACTACATCTTTGTGTCAATAATTCAATAGCATCTGGAGGGATTATCATCGAGCCGTGTCAAAACTTTGTTAGTTATTGAGTTGAATAAAGCTGTTTATAGCAACACTTAGGTTAATAATATCTTTCAACTCTGTGATGTGTATAAGCGAAAACCAAGTGACATCTCCACCTGTTCAGTAACTATTGTAATGCCTGCTGATATTTTTTAATTCTTGCAGCGTTATATTTATTTTTCCTCAATTTCATTCATTTCATATATGTCCGTCTCTAATTCTCATAAATTTGGCTGGTTACAATGTTTTTTTGGTAAAAGTTAGATACTCAAGGGCATCCGCTGTTGTATACAACTTTATTTGGACTTTGTAATCGCAATGACGTATATTGAAAAATAACAGAAATATTTTAATATTACAAATGTTTCACCATAGACTTTAAAGTGTGATTGTGTGAGTGTGTTGCCACAGTTTGTATAATTTTCGTAAATTGGGAAGCGCGGAAAAATATAAATTTTTATTCTATCTACTTTTATTTCTAAGCTTTTATTACACACACTACTCACAACATACGTTTATTTTATTTATCATCATTTTTACACGTATATAGAATAATATTGTATTATTAATTGCACTGAAATTATTGTCTACTAAACATTTCGTCATTTACAATTCTACCATTTACAAATCTATCTACTTAATGTTATCAGCTGATAGCTTTACATTCAGCTTTGTTTCAGCCGACACAAACAATATGCAATAATCGTTATTTCAGCAAATTAACCGACATCATCAACGTATCAATTTGTTTATATTGTGTGGGAAAATTAAGCTTTAAATTTTCGTTCTAATATAATAAAAAAGCTTTTTATAATCTTACAATTAAACCGTTACAATTTGTATCTGTTAAGTACTTCAAGAAACCAAAGTGTAGCTTCCAAAGATTTACAGTCACATTCAACGAAATGGTTTTAATATTTTAAATGGAATTTGGTATCTTTTCTGAAGAGATATTTTTTCGCCGAGATTTACGCGTAAAGCGACACAAGCAGCAATAAATATATATGTTTTTCTTTAACAATTATGTTTCCAACTTGATAAACTTAGAGCTAGAACAAACCGATATTTTATAAACACCATAAGGGGGGGGGGGGGGAAAAAAAAAAAAAACTATTAAACAAAATTTTAAATTTATCCGACGTTCAACACTTTGTCTTAGCTGCCCCGGCGCCCCGCCCCGCGGGCAAGCAAGCAGGCCGCCGGACGGATTAAATAATATTTTTAATAGTTTGTTATTTTTTATAATACATAACTTCAATCCGGTCAAAATAGTGTTTTATTAAATGAATAAAAGTGATGTTAATCAAAGACAATACTAGAACAAACCGATATTTTATAAACACCATAAAACAGAGCTAGTGATGTGCTGCAATAGGTAGCAGTTGGCTTACAGCCAGGGCGGGCGGCTCTCAACTTGCTCGTGCAAACATCACTATTTACCATACACTGTATTTTCTATTCAGCTTTAATGGGCGGCTATTATTTTAAGTTAAAACTTTTATTATGAAAATGTGATATATCCACGAAACTTGGAAAGTTTCTTGTTGTTGGAAACTTAAAAGAATTTGCATTTATTAACGTCATACTTTAATTAGGCAGTTGAAAAAAGTTCTGGATATTTTCTATAAAGATGTCGGCAATGACTAGAGCTAATCCATCAACCTGCTGATAAATTTTATTATTCATATACAACATTAAAACACTTGGTGACAGAAAAACCTGTGAAGAGACTTGGTAAGTTAGACATTATAGGTTACCGTTGTTTCAGGACACTGAGATCTTGCAAAATTTCTTTGATACGGGAACTGGTCTCTAACTATTTGAATGCGTAGTACTCGTCTTAAAAACAGTACGTGAGGGCGTGTGATTCCGTTGTCGGAAACATAAGGCCGATCACCATGGCAAAAATAAATATTCACGACCTCGCATAGGGTAATGTCAAATATGTTAAACGCTCAGCAGACGAGTTGAACAGCTATTAAAACAAGTATTGGCCTACTAGAACGGGCCTAAGTACAAATGCATCATTTAAATACCAACTGTACGAATACATAACTGTATTGTTTCAAAATACAATCGCATTATCTCGAACAATGTTTCACAATTACCTCTAAGTATATTCGCAGTTCGGTTAACATTGTGTATTCAATTACGCATTAATAATGAATAATCGATGCAGGGTTGTATGGTTTATATAGCAAGTAGCGAGTATCAGGTCGTGTAGACCACAAACAGGCATTATGCAGGCAGAGGCTTGCGGCTTATAAGCGATCATCTCCCGAGGCACGTGGCATCCTCATGGCTCGCACCATGCCATTAATTGACAATGATAATTAATTTAAATGTATATGATATGATAACAATATGAAAACAAAATTTTATTTTGCTGCAATCAAAAACCGGAATGTTACTCAAATGTTATAGAGACAATTTTCAGGATTATCTGAAATATAAGCATATATATGAGTTTTCATTTAATTTATAAACATAATAAATTGATCCTGTCCGGTATTATGAAAAAAATTAATTCCTTTTATAAAAACACAAGTGGCGCTACAACCATTTTTGAAATGAAATTTCTTTAGGCGAATGAGGTTAAAATGTTTACAGATACGTCACGAAGATGCGCAGCGTTTTTGTCGAAGATAAGGGAGAGAGCGATTGAGGCCGATTGAGAGAGAGTGAGAAGGGTAAATTACCTTATAGAAATTCTATTTTTAAAATTAAAATTTCGTAAAGAGAATTTATGAAATATTAGTATTTTATATTTTATGCAAAATAATTTATTGAAAACTCAAATGACGAATTGTAAATTAAAATGCCACGTGTTTTTATTATTTGTATTTTCGACACTTAATATTTTAATGACAATTAAATTCATTAAATTCCTAACATATCTTCCTTTTTCTCTCCTTCTCAAGTCTCGGAAATCTAAAGTTTTAGATTTGTATAAATATGAACAAGAGTTAAAAATTAGTTTGCCAAAGAAGTTTCACTTCTGACATGTGTACTTTGTACGCACGCAATTTTTTTAATCTGAGCCGTAGATTTTTATCTTTTACGTGATCATTCAAAATAAAAATAAAAACACTTAAGAACATTTGAAGATGAATCAAAATTTACATACAGTTTCTCAAAACAAAGGATTAGAACAAAAGAGGAGTACTGGCAATATTCTTTCCGTCACACCTTTAAATCTCAAAGATACTATACAAAATGCTTGTAAGAACCTGCAACCATTACATTTTATTTTAAGCAGTTTTGTATTGTAATTAAATAAATAAATAAGAAAACCAAACGTTTCACTTCCTTCAGCAAAGTTCGGTTTAATAGGAGCACTTATATTACTGTGGGAACAACACGCATACACGTATTATCAAGGTGAGTCAATGCAGAAAGTTCCACCGATCCACGTCCGACGAGTCATCACAAGTGGTTCACGGCCCCGTCACTGCCATAGCATATTTAATGTAAACGTAACGTTTACTTAAATGCAGCTATAATTATATGCTTCATAGTTATTAAGTTTAAAAATATAACCAATAGCTTTAATACTTGTTTATATAATATTTGCTAAAAGCAGACGCCCGCAAATTATTAAAGGAAACTAATCAAACTAATAATGAGTTACGTGTTAAGTTTATAATTGTTCCGAAGACGTTTGAACGTGAGGTGTAACAATATTTATTGATCTTAAAATAGTCACGTTTAATATGGATAAACTTAATAGGTTTATTGACAGGTTGATTGGATTGACAATTTATTATATAAAAAACTTAATAAAAATACGGGGACACATTTCTTGTGTCCGTTATCGAGCGAGGACTTTTATGTTTTACTTGTACCATTCTAGTACTTTGTGCCATCGCGTCAAACCATCCATCAGTATTAAGTCAATAAAATATACGTCAGCGTGACAGTTTTTCACTCACATTGTAAAAACAGTCCGACCATCTAAATTGATGTATCGATGCGGCTTTCAGACCAACCACACTACCGTATGCCGTCCATTATGCAGTAATTAATTTCTGAAGTTCGTTCCATTACTGCATGTCACCGTCCACCGTGTGCTTCGATGTATGGAATCGAATGGAGGCTGCCAACATTAGCTCAGTGACTCGGTTCTGCATTATACACGCTAGGGGTTACCAAACATTCAGCGTTCGTCGGATAACATCGAGTAATACAGTCCCCACGAGCCGAGCCGTTCACTTTATCAATAATTTACCTTTCCTATTTCCAGTAATTACAGCATATCCAAACGAAATTGCTTTTCGCATAGCTGATAAAATCAAGAATACGCGTTATTTGGTTAGCTATTCCACATAGCTGTCTTTGGTTACGAGAGATATTTAAACTTCTTTAGTGGATGTAAACGTGAATTTATTACGTTAATTACTTACATAATTCGACTTTTGTTTTTGAGTTCAAAGAAGACGCTTTTTGATTTCTTATAGCTAAATATTGCATATACAAGTATAAAAATCTTTTGGCACAGTATCTGTAACCAAACTACTCCAAAACGGCTCGATCCATTTATATAAATTTGTGTATACCTCTGATCGCAATTTGTTTTAATTAAAAAAATAACCAAAAAACTTAATTTTCACCCTTCTTCCACTAGCCCCCATTTGAATAGATACAGAAGCAGCTATATTTGAAAAGTTGGCGTAACAAAAATATATATTAAATCATTCACGAGATATTTCATTAAAATAATGAGAAATAAGGGTAACCCTATAACCTCGCATACAAGTCCATCAGCGCCAGAACAAAGCTTTGATATAATAACAATGAGATTATATCACCCACTATCACAATACCACGTTATCAGCGAGACATTAGACATTGAGACAATTAATAACGAATCACTGTCAGCAGTATATGAAGCCTATTTCATGTATACCTTGCTATGATATAGACATATCAAGAACCAGATAATAGAAATTATTGCTATTTTATTACTGTAGTAATGATATTTTTAGGCAGATATTTATTTAAATTATGTTTTTTTTGTTTATTTGGAGTGCCATTATTTATTGTGCACCCAATCATTATACGAGATAACAGTATTAACAAAAATAATATTAGAAAATACAGAAGAGAAGTAAAACCATATACATGCACAACAATTACTTAGTACGACTTACGAAGTAAGTAATATATTTAATAAAATAAAATAGGAATTCAAGAAAACTACACAAAAATATAACAAATGTAATAGACAACAACTAAATCTAAATATATGAAAATGCTAATCGCAAATCTCAAAGACGGCTGGTCATTTCGAGTATTTTTTAAATTTATTCCTTGAACTTCGAGGACGGTTTTTAATGAGAGAAAAATTCGTATAAATTTAGATAAATTAATCATACTAAGGCGAAATGAATTTCTCAGAGGTACCATACATCATAAAGTTAGAACCTTGAAGTGGCCAGTGAAAGTTGACGAAAGCTTGATGGGGAGTTCGACACATCATCATGAGCGTCCGAGTTTACAACATCTTATACATACATACAACAGTCGTTAGTATCTGTTTATAGAAGCGTTGTAGGAAAAACATATGCGTGAGACAGCTACATAAAAATATTTTTATGAGTTGCGCTACAGGCTACAGCCGTGTGCCAGTACTCTGTTAATAGCAAAATTCTTTCAATAGCGCAACATTATATTCTGTTCAATAATGATAAAAGGTTGACATTGTTATTGTAGTAAATGTTAAAAGTTTATTTAAATTTTTTTTATAGATGCGATATTCATTTTCCATTTTCAATTTTTATATTAAATATTTTGCCATTCGTTGCACTGTTTTGGTTTAAAACGTTTATGATATAAAAATAAAAGCTTCCTTTATAGGCGAGGCGTGGAAAGCTTACTGTTGGCATTATTAATTTATTGCAACAGCGGCAATCGTTCGCAAATGGCCTATATTCATATTTTTTACGTTTATTTAACTACATCTGTTTGTTCAGAATGGGGCTTGCGCGGAATGTGTTAAATGCAACAAATGCAACCGTTACTCGTTACATTTCTACCACCTGCATGCCTTTTCGAAAATAACTGTGTAGTAAAAATAATTGATGAATAAATTAAATAATATTTTTATCTCAAATAGAGAATAAATAATAAACACTTTGATCTAGGTAAAACAATACGAACTAGGTAACAACGACAAATCCACGTTCATAGTGGCCTGTGATGAAGAAAGTTGCATGGGTTCATCAGGCAATAATTTAAAGGCAAGAACAAATTAAATTTATAAAGAATGTTATCTAAAACCTTTAAAGATATCTATAACCGAGCCATGCCAGGTGCCAGCATGTGGCACCAAGATGGACACAAAAAAAGCAACTCCATAGCCATCAAAATATTTAATCACATTCCCAGAAGTTACAGTAGCTGATTGTGTGTTTATAATTAAATAATGTAAGGTTAAAGATCGACTTAGAGTCAACTTATTAAAATAAGTAAAACAAATTTCGGTCAATTTTAATTAAAGCGTAAATGGGAATTGAGTTCAATATCAGCGTAAATGGACCATGAATGCGGACGAAGTAAGGAAATAATTGAAAAATGGATATTTAATTAATTTATAAACGTAACGTAAGTAGGGAATTTCTTGCAAAACGGTTTTCAATTCATATTTTTTGTATGATGTTTTTTGTATCAGTCTGGAGTTGTGCAGTTTCAATTACAGGCCTATTAATTTGAAGTGCACTAATTTCACAGAGTCCCTTTCACCTTATTGAAAGCAAAGTTTTATTTAGTTTCGAGTAGTTGATCGCTTTAGAATTTAGATGTATTCCCCCAACGCACGCGTTGAATAATGAATATAACAAACATGTGAAGTAGCTGGGAAATCTCGTTGCTGTACATATGTTTATCTTTTTATCTATACTTCCACAGGGACGAGGCACATGTTTTATGTACATTTTATCTGAAGTGTACTTAAACAATTTTCATTCACCGTAACGTATTGCGGGTGCTTTGAAAATATCAACGGCCCCAAGAGAAAATTCGGGTAATAGTGACAGCTGGCGTTTTAAATTTGACAATATTTTTGTAAAAGATAATAGACAATGTGATTAAATTGCATTTATTTATTTATAAATTCACATTTTTTCCCGCAGGGTTAAACAGAGACCACGGGAACCGCTTGGTACAGATATCCTGTCTTGCTTCATCCACTTTCATGACATTTACCATGTGAACTGGTGGGTTGGTAGGTACTACTAATAGATACTTTTGACCTGTTCCTTCTCAAATACATCCTGGATTTGGTCCAGGAATGTACGACAAGGCGTACCGGACCGACCTTACCATCCACGACTGTTTTGTATATCCTACTCGTAAATCGCTTCTCATTTATGCTCTCTACATATCCAAACGCCTACGCCTTTTGTTTCATATCCTTGTCAGTACGTCTTTAATACCACACTATCACGCAGCATAACACATACTTCTCAATGCACTCATTTCAACGGCATTTATTCTACTATCACGAATGAATGAATGTCACGACGTGTTCACACCTTTTTATTTAGGACCTCTTTTCAAGAACTCGTTGGAGTCCAGGTTAACCATGTTTTCTTCTTTTCGCTTTCTTGTTCATCCATGCATTACTTCCATCAATTATCTTTTTCCTCTTAGCGACCCCAGATAACTTTGTAGCAACGGCTACTGATGTATCTCTGAATGACACCTATTCTTTATCAACCGCACATACATCAGTTTCTCTTTTATCTGTATTTAAACGTTGCTATACGTTAAATGCCTATTTCTATTTTGGAGTGGTTTTACGTTTATTGTTTCTAGTCCATTTGTGTACATGTTTTTTTGCGCCAACGCCCGGTAATATATATATTTTCCGAGATCGAGATCACCAAATAATGGTCGGTGTGTATCGCAAGCATGTAGGCATGGCAGGCCACTATCACAAAGTCAATCATTATTTTCATATCTCGTCTTTCCAAGGTAATATATGTCAATATTCTTATGATCAAACAGTTTCCATCACGCAAAGGTTCCACTCTAAAATACCTGCATCAATTTCGTTCCATTGTCATTTAATCTTGGGTCGCCGCAACTACTAAAAATAATATTACTATTCGAATCTTATATCAGCGTAGTATATTCAACAAAACGACTAGATTTAGTATTTAAAAAAACTTTTTATAAAAAGCAACATACCTCGTGCTGAATGTAAGGCAATTACTCTGGACACAATCGTTTGTACCATATGGGTTAGTCGAGCCTTAGCGCGAAGTACGACTCTCGTATGAAAAATTACAATATGTTTTTTAGTCATACTTATATCTTAGCCTCTCTCTGAATCTTTTCTTAGATCTCCCGCGGAATAATTTATTATAAGATGCCAACAACTTGTAAAGAATGCGCTCTTCTATTATCTTACAAACAATTATTAAATGTTACATATGATATTAAAGATATAAAGCATTACAAATATAACAAAGCGTACTTCCTAAATTAGTAATCTGAGAGAAGCAAATGTATTTCCATCAAAACAGACAAATAGAAATGATTGGCTCAACCTTACAAGTTTGATGTTGTTCTCAAAGTAATTTGGTTTTAATTAATGAGTTTTATTGTGTGGAGTGCGCGAGGAGCGGCGGCGATTGAAATAAAAAAGCTTCGTGTTATTATCGATGTTTAGTCAATTGAGCTTTCGAATCACGGTCCAACTTCCATCTTCCTATTTAATATAACATTGTGTTTACGGAAAAACATAGTTTGAAAAACGCATTAGACATGTGACGGTGTGTGTCAGGCATGGAAGGCTGACCTACGTGCTTATTAGGCCTTGCCTAGGTTGTAGTGCCAATGATTCGGTGAGTCTTTCTAGTGTTCTGAACATAAATATAGAGCGAAACGGTTTGGGTACATATATAACGTAGATTACGTGTTAAGGCATGATCCCCGGAGGATTTCCAAAATTTACTACCTTTAGTTTCATGCATGGAAATGTTAACTCCTAACTAAGGTCTTCTTAGTTTTATAAGCGCGGTGGTTGGTGGTAGCAATGTTAATATGCTAAAGCCCAATTATATTCAGTTACGTTAAATAAAATCAATAAATGACGGCGACACAAGATCCCTATTATTCGTATGTATGGACCCCTTTTCGGTAAACGTCTCCTACTAAACTCTCGTTTTAGATCTATTATAGGCTTCTTCCTTCCATTCCTCCCTAGACATATTTATTATGTCGTTATCCAATCCGTTTTGTGGTCGTCCGTCCGCCTCCGGGACCTCCTGTTACATAACAAAAGATTATTAAATAAATCTCAAGAATTTTAAGAATTTATCCTAATTTAGGATACTCAATATATGAATTAATGATTAGATTAAGAAATATGAATTAATCAGTGTTGTGTTTAAGGTTTGAAGACACTAGAATTAAATAAATAAAAAAAATTACACCAAATAACTTTAAAATATAGCAATCTCTTTTTAGGTAGTATAAAATATGCTTCATTAGTTACGTATTGTTACTTATTGTTTATTATGTTATATCAACGTTTTCATTTTAAGTTCTGAATAAAAATAAGGTGCTCCATCAAGCAGGCTTAAATGCACGCGCACGATTTTCACTAAGTTTTCTTGGCGTTCAAGTAAAAACTGTGCTTGAGTATGCCCTTATAATTTTCTGTTTAATTGAGAAAGGCATTTCTAATGAAGTAACCGCTCCCGAGTGTAGAGCGAAGCCTCGTGAGCTCTGCTGCTAATTAATTTTTATACGAGAAGTGCTCCAGCCGTTCACCAGTTAAAAGGAAAAGGCAAAATATTTCTTCATACTCCATATAAGTAGATTATATGGATTTACAAAAACTCATGAATGATTTTTTTATTTAGCCTACCTACATTTTGCTATGCTACCACCTAGATACGCTACGCATAGTTCGCTTTCCGGAATAAAATTCGATTGTCAAAATTGTTTTCTTCATGAAAACATTTCTCAGACTAAGAAATAAATTTAAAAAAAAATACTCGAATTGATCCGTCTTCGAGTTAACATATTTTTCAATTTATTTTTATTTTAAAGATTAAAGGTTATGATTTCTTAGTACTCGTTTTTTTATTATTGTATCATCATTACAGTAATAAGAAATAGTGGCATACATTCCCACATGGTACGCGTATTGTTTCTCTTTATTCCCGAATTGCGAAAAAACAGGTTTGTGTGTGAGAGCTTCATGTCCGGTACAGAAAATTGACTTGCTCACCAAATAATGAGTCCCACACTATTGCAGAAATGTGTGACTTTGCCTCACTGGGATTAAGGGGTTATAAACGTAGTACAGCGAAATCTGCTTAGCATCCGAGGTAGTTGTAGAACGCGTAAAAACACGACAATGTTTTCAAAGATAGAAAGTATTGATGAAAAATATTCCATAGTAAGGTTAATGAACGTTGTTGGAACGAGGTTTTTTTTAAAATATCTACCTAAAAAGTTATAATAGGTAAGTATTGGTTTAAACCCTTTCACTTTATATGATTTTTTTAACTACTCAATTTATATTACTCAAGCATTTAAATCTTTAGATACTTTAATTACAATAAATAAGTGTGCATTACTTAACAAATATAAAAGGGCATTGATCTTGTTTCCAATCTTAGGGCGTGCAGGGCGAAGAACGTGGAGGGCGGGCGGCACTTTGCTGAAAAATCTTTTATTCTCCTGAAATTACGTCTCTCATTTGAACACCTTTGTGTTAGCTATTGTTGTGCGTCGCTTTCTATTCACTACGGGATGGTTCTGTGTCAATATTTAAAATTACACGATGGATTTAAATACTTTTTGTAACATGTTTCATTTTGGTTTCTCCTGAATTACAAAATACGTATTTATTCTTTCTGAGTATTACATTTAAATATTTTATGTACGAGTAAACTTATATTTATAATGTCCATGACCTTTCGTGATTTTTTCTCGTCTCGTCGTCTAGTCATGTAAACAATGTAATAATACATTCGCTGTACTTTATTTATAGAATAGGGGACAAACGGGCAGGAGGCTCACCTGATGTTAAGTGCCCATGGACGCTTACAATGCCAGAGGGCTTGCGAGTGCGTTGCCGGCCTTTTAAGTATTGGTAGGGTTGGTATGGTTTATTTCACGTAACTATGTGATGTTGGTGATTGATGTGAAATGAAACTTCATTTTTGTAGTCAGAGAATACTAAATCAATACAATACTTTTTATAACCGCATGTAAAAGGAAAAATTTGTTTTCACCACACATATTTTCATTCAAAATATTGCGTAATTTATCACACCCGCTATGAATAAATAATCAGTGACATGCATTCTGAGAGTAAAAATAATTTCACGACACACTACATTGTTGTACTCGTATGCTTTTATTGAATAAAAAATAAAATTTTGATGAGGTGTTCATTAACGGAACTCCAATTATAAAGAGTCCGGTTGAGTGCGCGACAAACAATATACCGCACTGCACTGCTATTCATGCCGCCCTTACCCACCCCACATGCGCGCTGCACCTGTATACAAGAGTTTTCTTGATACTTTGCTTACTACGGAAGTTGTTATTACTTCTGTTCTCTGTGTACTTTCACATATAAGTTTCCTCGTTCTCCATTACTCCAGTCGCAACCAAAGCGATATTAATTACTTTATATAACAGATATAAAATGTAAATAAAATCGTGAGTGAAGTATTTTCTAAAGATAATTTTGCCGAAAACAATCCGATATAGTAATGACGTCATTAAATAAAGAAATGGCGCCATTCGCCGTCATAATTGCAATCTGAATTCCCGATCTGCGCGAGGCTTCTATCCAGTGAAAATGGAGTTTTATTATAACGAGTTTAATCTTTTGCATTCATAATAATGGCAGTGTTGTATTATGTAGAGAATATTCCGGTAAAGCTTTGCCCCAAATGCACCTGCCCGCCCCACAACCCCGCACGTATTGTGAACGTGAATCAATTCCTAGAAGCATTATTTGTATGCAAAATTGTCTCTCTAAAACTATTTGTGTAAAGTCAATTTTGCTTGTATATATTGCTTTGCATTGTAAATTACAACTATTAATTTCACTCATACAGAATATATGCAGCTTTTATATATTATGGTATGGTAACATTTTTTTTATTTTAATGTATATATAACCATAAGTTTGACGAATATTTCAAACGTATAAAGGTAACAGTACTATTTGTTAATAACATGTTTTCCTATTTTTATGGTACAGTAAGATTTTCTTTTACTGAATAATATCTTTGTAATTCATTCTTTGTTTAATTTTGACGTTAAAAGCATTTATTTATTTATTTTAACAAATTTTTATTTTTACACAGTAATCTTATTTAATCAAGAATCTCTACAATTCAGCGGGACCGCTATTGAGGCATTGTTTAATTTCCGTTATTCTCTGGATATTAATTATTTAGATAGGGTTGTAGGTCACGGGCTTCCTTAGGTTGTCCATAAGCCTGCGATTAAGTGCTTATAATATCTAATGGGTACATTTTCCTTATCTTTATGATGGACCCCTGATCTAACCTGAAATCCTATTTTAAGTGTTTTTTCTTCTAGTTTGTGGTTTGATAAGGAGGTTCATTGAATCTCTAGCGGTTTCTCGTTCTACCAGTTTTAGATTTCAGCCGCGGGAATCTCCTATCGTAGGTATAAAGTATCAGTACGTCGTCTTTCCTACTCTCTATATAGACAGGGTAATAAGTGCTACCTTGCTATAAAATATCTATGTATTTAATGCTCAATTATATGTAAATGTACTGTTTGTTGCCTACAGGAGCCTTAAGTTTACTGAAATGTTTAAGAGGCGGGGATTAATGGAATCTCCTATCGTAGGTATAAAGTATCAGTCCGTCGTCTATCCTTCTCTCTATATAGACAGGGTAATAAGTGCTACCTTGCTATAAAATATCTAAGTATTTAATGCTCAATTATATGTAAATGTACTATTTGTTGCCTACAGGAGCCTTAAGTTTACTGAAATGTTTAAGAGGCGATGATTAATAGAATCTCCTATCGTAGGTATAAAGTATAGTCGTGTCTATCCTTCTCTCTAAAAAGGGTAATAAGTGCTACCTTGCTATAAAATATCTAAGTATTAATGTCAATAAGAAAGTGTAAGGAGCCTTAAGTTTACTGAAAGTTAAGAGGCGAAGAATCTCCTATCGTAGGTATAAAGATCAGTCCGTGTCTATCCTTCTCTCTATATAGACAGGGTAATAAGTGCTACCTTGCTATAAAATATCTAAGTATTTAAGTCAATTATAGTAAAGTACTGTTTGGGTACAGCAGCCTTAAGTTTACTGAAAAAAGGGGATAAGGGAATCTCCTATCGTAGGTATAAAGTATCAGTCCGTCGTCTATCCTTCTCTCTTATAGACAGGTTCGTAAGAGCTATTTTCTATAAAATATCTAGGTATTTATTTCCCAATTATATGTAAATGTACTGTTGGTTGTGTACAGCAGCCTTAAGTTTACTGAAATGTTTAAGAGGCGGGGATTAATTTCACAATTCAAGACTTGTTAAATGACAGAAAGGGCTTGGGGTAATATTAAAATTTTAATATCTCTCTTAACGTTTGTTGCAGGTACGAGTTAACAATAACATTATTTGAAATTGAAATCTCGGAGGGAAAAAAGTTACTGTACTGTCCATGAACGGGGATGACGGGGTAAAATTTTGTAAATATGTCTCAAAAAATAAATAATTTACCTAAACAGCCTATGCATAGTAATTTCTATATTGCATATAAACGTATTACCTGATAATTTTATTCTGCGTTCGCATATTAAAAATGCCACTTACCACGTTGCTAGTTAATCAATCCGTAGGATATGACTGTATGAGGAGACTATTTTTACGTTTGTTTTTCTAAGACAAGGAGGTGAGACGCCTTTTTAGGCGTCTCCCTAAATCAATAGCAATTTTTTAAAACTATAGATTTTACAGAAATTATTTGATATTTTCGCGCCGATTCATTGCTAATAAATATTTCTCTCAACAACTCTTTTTATTTTAATATAACCTTGCAATGAAACTAAACCCCACATTTCTCACTTAAAGTAAAACGAAATACGGGTAACATTACGTATTGGTTTAATTAAGTGCTCCGCCTGTATTCCCACGGGAAAAACTTTGCAAGATTTCTCAAAGCTTTTCAAATTAAAAGTAACTGCTGAGTGTGCTTAATATTTACATAATACATGGGTACATGCTCTGAGAATATTTTTCACGAAAACACTTCGCTAGGGCGGGCGGCGCGGGGGCGGGTGGTATTTGCATCCCAAATAGCAGCTGTTGACAGAATCATTTCGATTTTCGTTTTACGATCTTTATGGGAACGAGATTGAGGGATTTAGTTGAGAATTTATGTGCGAATAAAACCGCCCGAGGTTTTAAATCTCGCTTGTTCTACAGAGGGGTGAAGAGGTTATGTTTTCCTTCTCAAAGGACTTATTGAAATGAATTTATTTTGTTAAAATAAACTCACTGCGCGTCTGACACGTGTCAATCTATTGACATAGTTAATTTCGTTTAGATTTAGGTTTATGCAAACAATTATATGTTTTTCATTATTTTAAAAAAAATTTCCTACTCTAAAAGTTACACATAACGATTATGTACCTATATTGTCAGTTATTTATTAAAAATTATATTAAACAATTAAATGTTACCATACACCAAGAATAACAGTTTTTTTTTGCTAATTTACTTATAAAAGTTTATTTTTAATATAAGGGACTAAGGGCCGTGACCGCGTCAAAGTTTCCCAAAAATTACAGTAATTCATAAATCTCTGTCTTGTCGCATATGTACTTGTAGAGCAAGATAAATCATGAATGTGTCACCCGAAGCGCTAGGGCTTCGTAATAAAGCAGTAACAAAGGCTGACAGTGTCCTGCCACGCCACCTGCCGGTATAAAACTTTTATTTCAATTAATAAATGCATATTTGTAATAAACTAGATATTTTAATACAGAATGGAACATACCTATTAGGTTTTTTATATATTATGAAATTTGTATTTATTTTAATTGTATAATAAATGTAAATACTTCAATAATAATAATAAGTGTGTAAGCTTGCATATATCCGTGCAAGCTAAACACATTTAAATAGAACTTTATAACAGATATATGAGCTTTTCTGTATCTATATTTATATGCTACTTTTAACATTCCATTTTAATTACGTTATTAAATAATGTAACGACTTCGTGTTTATAACAATAAAGACATTTAATTTAAACTAAATACACGTCTTCTTCAATTACTAAGTGGAGAATAAGATTGTAGTCTCGTAAATTATCGTTTTGTCGGAACGTGAACCTTGCACTTCGTTGCTTAACATGAAATAAATCAAGCGATGATGTACTCACGGAGATTGGTATAAGTATTGTGGTATAGTTTTGAATTAATGTATGTAACATAGAAAAAGCACTGGTATAATATTAAATATATTCACTTCGTAAAAACAAGAAGATTTAAAGGAAAACTTTTTTAAATTCATCTCGCAAATTGTATAAAGCGACAAAGTTAAATTATATCTAATCAAACCCGACCGACGGAGATTGATAATTTTTTTCAGCAACTTTATAACGCAGGTCCGGGCCTCCATTTTGATAGGGAATTAAATTTACCAAAAGCCCGCCAACTTTCCCGGAATACAGATTTAGATTGGCTACAGATTATAGCTGAATAAATTCCAAATCGATTTTGGCGCGAAACACGGAAAATTTCGTTAACTTCAGATTAAACTTTGACTTGTTATTTTAATCTTTGACTTGCTGAGTGGTTTCGAAATGTGAAATTATTATAACATTTTCAAAATATATTTCATAATATTTTTCACTCTAGATTATTCTATGGATAAAATACAAGAGAGTTGCTGCGTCTTAAATAAGCGCCTTATATATTGCCATAACTAAAATCTGTGTTCAGACAAGAAAATAGTAAATGTTAAACGTTTCTCGAGTGAACACTGCGCTTAATCTTTGATACGTGTTATTAAAATTGCAAGTTTGCTCGCCGTCCGCCTTCGCAGAGATTCTTCAATCCTTTCCTCGCATTTCTCCCGCGGGAAAATCTTATTTGTATTTTTAATTGAGGCAACATTGTTCGCTTTGTTTGGCTACGAACCTCTGGGAAACGGTTTTGTATAATTACATTTTAATCGTTCGCTTCTAAGTTTGTAAATAACCAGTGCGGTTATCGAAACTGCTTGATATTCAATGTAATCCTTTATTCCCAGTTAATCTAGATTGTAGATGATTTTTTTATCACTGACATTACTGAATAGTTTATAGTTCAATGCTATACATTCCGGAAGCTGTAATATAGTATAATATTCTGTAACAATACATTTTTGGCTTTATCTTTACGATGTTTGCGAAAATCGATAACTTTTTTTATTTGTCAAGAAAGACGATCGAATTCTTGCACACGCATAGAGTATAAAGGCCCATTTACACGATGCCATTTTCTTGTACATACCAGAGCAATAATTGAATGCAATAAATGAAGCGCAATAATTGCCGTTCAAGAATTGTATGCAACTGTTTACACTTGAAAACTTGAATGCAATTATTGTATTCAAGTCTTGACAAGGAAATAATTGCACAGGAATTTTGTTTACATCAATGCAACTATTTTAAGGAGATTATTGCTTTCAAGTTTTGACTTGTCTAAACACAGGCTTGTACGTGCGTATACCATTTAATGGCGCTTTCATTCAAGTGTTGCACGTATTTGCGTTGACAAATTTTTCATTCAAGTCTTAAATGTTTTAGAAGAGTGTTGGAGTTTGAATATGTAAATATTAAATGTAATAATGGCAGGCAACACTTGTCACATGTAAAGAAAAAGTTTTAGTTTAGAATATAAAGAATACCTGTTTAAATTTTATATAGATAAGATGATATATATCTATATATATAAAAGAAAAATGGTCTTCGTTTGAGGCTCCTTCACGCCTAAACCACTGATCGTATCGACATGAAACTACCACCATTCGATGCGAAATTTTTCCTAGATGGTTTATGGCTATTTTTAGTTTATTTATTAAATTCCAATGTTCCATTATTAAATTCAATGTTTTTTATTGCTGTTTTACTTTTATGAAAATTTATCCATACGGACTTCACCGCGGAAACATTCGGGGAGGCTTCCTAGAACCTCTAAACGTCAACATCTGTTAAAAACTCGATTTTCGAAATATTTCAATTTTCTTAGCGGGAAGTTAAAAAGAAGAATAATAAAAATATGAAAAAAAATAAAATAATGAAACATCAAATTTATTTTAATTCGTCCAGCAAAGCGGGCGCGAAACGGCTAGTATATATATAAGATAGTTTTTGTTTTTTGTTTTCAGTACTTCTATTCTAGACGCGGATAGTATATCATCTTTGGCTCTTTATAAACATAAATTATTGTTTTTTAAAATAGACCCTCACCACCAGAGCTCAGTCTTCTTAAAATATTAGAACCATCCAACAGAGAGGTATAAATATGAGAAAAAAGGTGTTTAAATTCAGTTCTGCTGATATAATAAAGTTCATTGAGATTTATCGCAGTCATGAGTGTTTATGGGATACCAAAAATGTAAATTATAAGAACCGATGCACGTAATGATGCGCTAGCAGCATTTTCACAGGAATTTCAAGTTGACGGTTTCGGACCGAAGGAAATAACAAACAAAAATAAAAAATTTAAACTAAATAACTTTATTTAATTTAATTTAACACACCCTCACTCACTGCACTCATGTTTGTAAATGAAGAGATAATTGCGTAAGAAATTATTGTACGTGCTGTTTACATCAATAATAGTTTTGAAAGGAAACTTTTCCCATTGATCAAGAATGTTACGTTTTGTTTAGACCACGCAACTCAAAACAAGAAAATGGCATCGTGTAAATGGACCTTTAAATAGGGCTACAAATAAAGCTCAGATGCTTGCAGAGTATGTTTGTATAAATAAATGATAAAAACAACAGTTTAAAGAAATGGCCTTTATTTTATTTCCTTATCGACAATAGAATAAATAAATAAAATAAAATAGCCTTTTATTTCTTTAGTTTCTTTAGTTACATTAGATTTAGTTAGTTTACTTACATACAAACAATTGTTAGTTTTATTAGTAATTAAGTTTGGATCTAACATATTATATTCTACATACTAACATGGATTCTAACATAAATTGGATTTGTTGCTAATTTTAATTTTGTTTTTCATTTAAATTTTAGTTTTTATTTCGATTTTTGTTCGATCCTTTGGAGGGTTTTGGTCATAATCTTCTTCGGTGACCAGCTGGCTTGGATAATGTAAAATTATGGCTATGTGTGAATGTGTGGAGGGTAGATAGCACCATTAGCCAACAGGGCAATACAATATAGTGAATAAAACTTATTTTTTCATTACTTTAGTTGACTGGAGTAAAAACTTTGGTCTACTAATCAATCCCAACAAGAGTAAAGTAATAATTATTGGCAGCCCTTATTTCTCGTCGAGAATTGATTGGGCCAGAGTACCCCCTGTACATATCGACGGTGTGACTTTAAATATAAGCCGTACAGTAAAAAATTTGGGGGTTTTAATTGATCAAAATTTATCCTGGGAGCAGCATGTTAAGATTAGCCGCAAATGTCGGTGCCTCCAGTATCCTTCGACGTCTTAGTATTTTTTTCCCTTTGTTACTAAAACCTATGGCTAAATCTCTCCTCCTGCCATTATGGATACGCCGATTCTTGCTCTTCCGATCTAAGCGAGGAGTTGCTAAATAAACTGGATCGTCTCCAAAATTCTTTTCCGATTTAATTCGGTTAAGAAAGTACGACCAATCTCTGAGTTCCGTAAGCGGTAGGCTGGTTACCCATTGTAGAGGTCATGTTCTCCATCTCTTCCATCCTGTTCAACCCTAAAACTGCTTCCTATCTCAAAAATGATTTCAAATTTTTGGGATCCCATAACAAGCTTCGCTCTTCCGAAAACTATATCCTTGAAATCCCTCATAACTCCTCCTTTCTTGGCGAGTCCTTTAAGGTCTCTGCATTTAAGCTATGGAATTCACTTCCAGTCCCTATTCGCTTAGCTCCTTCTCTATCGTCCTTTAAATTTCTTCTTTACAAACGTTACCTGTCCACATCGTATCCCTAACTTTAATAATAATAGGTACCTACCAACTGTCGTGAGACCGATCTTAGTTTAGGAAATTAAATTGATTCATGTGCACTTTTTATTATTATATTTTTTTTCATGTATCTTTATTAGTTTAGTTTTTTTTTTTCCTTTTATTTTTTTTTCTAAACAACTAAATTACATTTGTAAATTTGCACTTTTGCCTATCTTATATTAATATTTTTTCTACGTGGTTGTGGAAGAGATTGCTCGAAAGCGATAAGGCCGAGTGCTTCCTTTTATTTATGCATTGTCTATGTGGGTGTTAAAAATAAAAATACTTTGAAAGTACCTACATAAACTATGTTAAATATTTTTGTGGTAATAGATATATAATTAATATTGTAATTCTCTTAAGACAAAAGATAGTACGTACTTGTTTTAACTATTCAACCATATTGTATTACAAAAGTGAAAGCTAATTAATCAAAAGTGATTGTTTCAGTCTCATTGTTGTCAAAACGCCAATAAAATGAGCCGCTCACTTCCGCTCTTGATTGATCGACTTAATGATACCGGCTCGTTGTTGTTCAGAAGCAAGTACTTTTCATTTGTGTCAATTAACTACTGTAATTATCACTCGATTGCCTGAAAATTGGTTTTACATCGATCATATCGATTATGAAGGAATTGTAGCAACTGTAGTACATTTTATGATTATCTGACCTATTTTATACTCTTGATTGCGGAATCATTTTTGCTTAATGTAACACGCAATAGAGTCGATATTATATCTCACCTTATGAGTTTGGCTTATTTCTTTATCTAGAAAAAGCACTGATATTTTATACGTACCTACGTAATAACAGCCACCAGTTTTTTTTTAATGTGTCCCATTTTTACTCAAGTTGTTATTATATATCGGAGCCGCAAAAGTGACGTGTAGCTTGTAGTTACGTAATACAAAACTATATATCTATTGAATGTAAATGACATTTATTTTATTGTTCGTAAGAATTTTTTATTATTCTTGAAGGAATTAGGGATAAATATAATTAGGTTTGCAAGATTGTATAAATGAATGGTGGCAATCAAATACCATTGCGACACATTACTGCAGTATGTACTTGACCTATTGTCTCACAAAGGCATAGTTTTTATCTGCATTTCCGAGAACCCCCTAACCGAAAATAGCTTAATATATTCGTATCCGTTAAAACAAACATACAGTGCACATTAATGCCTAGCAATAAATTCGTTTAAGTAGCTACGTTGGTTAGTTAATTTATAGCGGTAACGTGTACCTTTGATATACTAATGTTGTGTCGAAGACATTGCGATATTAAGAAGGACAATGCAATAAATCCGTGTTTCCGTGTGTCAGGAACAAAGTACTTATATCGCGGGAAGTGGGCATTCCTCCTATTAGCATACGTTTCTAGAACGCTTATGACACGCCAACAGCCGACGATAAGAAAATCGAACACATGTGAATTACCGCTTGGTATTATTATTTTCATAATAATCACAGTGTATGTGTTGAATATAAATAATTTCACTGACTATCTTATATACGAGTATACATTCTAGCGGCCCGTACCGGCTTCGCACGGGTGTATACATATTTATTTTTTAAACATTTTGTCATATACGTACATGTACAGGACATACGAGTACCTAAATAATAATGTATTTAGCAGTAGTGTATCGCTGGGTCCCTTTGTGTACGGGACTTGATGAAATAAAATGATAACAATAAATGGGAATGACATTAACGGGTAATGTTTAAAAACATTTAACTGATGTTTAGAATATATATCCTTATATTTTTCTTGCAATTAAAATAGCCTATATTAATCAGTGATAATAAAGTTTTCAACCTATTCATTACAAACATACTTACATACAAATCTTTCCTCTTTACAATATTAGTATATTAATATGTATATATATATCTTAACTTAATAAATAATTTAAAAGTAAACTTAACTAAATTTTCATAGTACAACGTTGGCGGGTAAATTATGATTGGCCTTCTCTGGGAATTGGATGAGTCTCTGCCGATTATCTCTCTGTCAAATAAAGAAATAACATTGAAATGTCTTTTGAAAAAGGCTTTCTAAAAAAATATCTCTTGAACAAATGGATTTAGAAATTACAACGAGGTACAGTAAATTCAGCAGTTCAGTCTCCTCTTTGTTGCAAAATTTGTTTCGTTGTCGCTGTTACATTCATCTAAAGTCAAGCTGTTTTACAGACCACAACTACGTGGGAAGGAATTAATGCAGGAGGCATGACGCCGACTAACAGACGAGGTACAGATGGGTGGGTATTAGGGGGTGTGGGGAGAGCAGTGAAAAGTGCAACGTTGTCGTAGTAATTTATTGCAGCTTCACGCGCCACGACCGACGACGCGTTGACGCCACGTGCCGTTGTCTAGCGGAGTCAGCCACTGCAAATAGGGTATTATGTGAGATGAACTATGTTATGAAATCTTTTTATTGCAGTTTTGAATATATACGTGAACATTCGATTACGTCATCGTTTAATGTTTATCGCATGTGCGATAAATGATGAATGGGCACAGATAAATAGTGGAATCATTAGCAGGTATTTGTGATTTAATCAATCTTTGTTTAAACAGCAAAAATCAACACTTGAAAATTAATATACTAGCTATACCGTGAATCAGTATTTAAATATGAGTAATATTAAGTCATTACAACGCTGCAAAGGATTTTTTTTAAATATATTCCTTGTTGTATATAAAATAAATATAAATAGTCACATATTCAAACCTTGTTCATATTTTTACTAGGTGTTTTTATTCATGCCAACTTATCCTAATAAAGTTATTTACAAAGTTTTATTTGTTGTAGGAAGCCTTACTTTTTCCAAAATATAGTTTATCCACATAAAAATATACTCTTTTAAATTGACAATAACACTGCTCAGTACCCAACTCCTAGCAAATTTTGTCGTGAAGTAAATATTTGCTGTGTGATCGAACCAATCTAAAACCGTTCCATCGTGCCACACGTAAGCACCTCGCAGAGACTCAGGTGCCTCTAAAACCAAATACACTGGAGTTTTGGCTGCCTCATCAGTGGACAAGAATCCAAGTTTCATAGTCATATCAGTTCTGACGAAGCCTGGATGAACAGAATTTACGCTGATGTCCTTTAACTCTAACTCCTTTTGCTGTATCATTGTTAGTGCACACAAGGCCACTTTTGATACTCTATAGGCAGCTACACTACCTATATCAACTAAATCATCTGGGTTAAAACTACCGTTCTTTTTTGAATCGAGATACCAGTCGACGAATTCGTTTATGTCAGATATTTTTTAATCCTTTTTCGATAGCCTGTCTATCCAGCATTTGTTTCTGATGTTGGACAGGTGTCCACAGTTACTGGATACATTTAATATCCTTCCATTATTTCTTACCATAGGGTATATCAGTTCCTGCATGGTCAGAACGCCCCTATAGTTAATGTCGATCACTTTCTCTTCCTCTTTATAAGAACTAAAGACAACACTGTTGGCATAACCAGCATTATTTATGAGAATATCTAAACCTCCATGTTTCGATGCTATGTGATCTCTAAGCGCGATAACACTATCTCTATTCGTGACGTCAAGTTGATGATATTCGGGTTGAAGTCCAAGTTTGTTTAGTTTATTGATAGCTGCTTTACCGAGGACTTCGGAACGAGAGGTAAGGTAAAAAATGCCGTCGAATTTTTGACATAAAGCCTTTACTATGGCGTATCCAATACCTTTATTGGAACCAGTGACGAGTGCAACGCGAGACATGTTCGCAACCGGTCGCTGTTATATGAAAACTGGATTAAATGTAATAAAAAAAAAATTGTGTATTTACGATAATTATAGTGATTAACGCATCTACTGTCAATTAAGTAAATTATAATTCCTGCGAGAATTAATAATAATTAATATTACATTTAAAGAAAACACTTTTTACCGGATTGAAGTTATGTATTATTATAAACTTTTAATTATTTTACATAATAAACAAAACATCCGACGTTTCGCGAGCTTTACAGCACGTGTGGTGAAGATGAGTGAAGACAAAAGGTGTTGAATGTCAAAAAGAAGAGAGCCCAACGTCTTTGTGATGCTGCCCACCTCGAGGAGGAACTACAGTACGTCAAACAGGTGCTACACCGAAACATGATACGCATCCCCCGGCTGCATCACATCACAAAAACAAGACACAAATAGTTCCCCGCCAGCCAGCCTACCTGCCATATGTACCTAAAGGGAGTTACAGATAGAATTAACCGGATCCTAAACCGAGCTTGTATTAATACAATTTTCAAGCCGCACAAGAAGATTCAGCAATTCCTAAGACAAATGAAAAGTAACATCCCATTGCAAGATACAGGTATATACAAACTGGATTGCGACTGTGGCCTGTCTTACATAGGGCAAACTAAACGCAATATCAGACTCAAAGAACACATTACGGACATGTGTTCTTTGAGTCTGCGACTCACAAAATCAGCAATCTGTGAACACACACTAGATAGGCCTAATCATTACATACGCTTTGACCAACTGAAGTACTTTCGAAAGAAAAAAGATTCTTGCCAAGATTGGTACGCAAAGCCATTGAAATCAAAAAACACCCCAATTTCAATAGAGAAGACGGCCTAAAATTTCGGCAACTTCGATGGCGATTTCTGTAATTGATAATCATTAAATAGTGTACAATTAATTGCTGATTGATTTATTATATATATTTTAAGCACCATTTTTAATGAAATAAGGTGGTAAGATACCTCAATATTGAAAGGTATGTAATATTGAAATTATATGGTAAGCCAACTGCAACTTGCATAATATAACAGTCTAAATAAATTTTAAATAAGCATAAATGATGTGGTTTTACATTTCAAATTTGTAGCTTAATTGGATTTATGTTTATTAATTGAGGGTAAACTGGATATAAATGTACAATTTACCTAATCTGATGTTAGAATTACGAAAAGATTATATAAACGTTTGTCCTAGTTCTAGGCCAAGGACATTCAGGGCTACTGAAATACGTGAAAATTATAATTTATGTTTGTATAGAGTATAAACATGGTAATAAAAATTCGACCAAAGACCCATTAACTACATTTGTATTGATTACTACTGTAAAGATTGAATCTTAAGCTTTTTAAGCAAAGCAAATGGAGAATTTGGTTTGTTTGGATAACCTTTAATGAGTTATGGGTTGGCCACAGTCCGTTTAAATTTTCACCGACGTTAGATTTGTATTTAATACCCAAAACGGATACCGAGGTCTAAACACAGTTTTTGTTATTAAGTTACGAAGGAGATAACCAGTATTGAGAAAATTTTAATTCATCAAAATGATTTACATGAAATTGAAGAAGCAGGGTTACAATTAGTACGAGAGACAGGGCAATCTAATTTATACAGCAATCAGTGACGCCGCTAACTCTCTTCAAAGGTAACAATGAGCGAGAGTATGCTGTATCTCTTTTCTGGAGATTCACAGTTCTATTGCTAAACGGCACACAATACTTTATCGTATTTAGAAGCTTGAAATTAATTTAATCTAAATACAGCAGGTTTTTATATAAAATCGTATTATTCCAATAACGAACATAAAACAAAAAATTCAAAATATCTATTATTAAAACAATATTTATTATTTAAAAAAAAATGCTTTTGAGGTTCTATTCAAGTTCTGATTAAGGAATTAACGGGACGTAGACGGGACGAGAACTGTCAATAAACGGAGGACGGTGAGGTCCTTCTTTTAGATCTCGCAGTTTTTTTATATTACAAAATGTTTGTAAGGTTCTGCAACATCACGCTCCTCATCACATTAATATTATTAATAAAAAGCAATAAATAAAAAGAATGAAAATAACTAAGATTTTTTTTACTAGAGCTGTCTATAGTCGAAATAAATCAATCCCGATTTATATAATAAAACTAGTGGACCCCACAGACGTTGTCCTGCATGATATTTAAAGCGATAAGGATATTAAGCAAAGTATGAAAGTACCGACTGCAGTGCCATCTGCCGGGCTGATTTGTGAATCTAAACCATTCCCAGATCCCCTTGAACACACACAAAAAATTTCATCAAAATCGGTCCAGTCGTTTGAGAGGAGTTCAGTCACATACACACGCACAGAAGAAATATATATATTAAGATAGAATAGTTGATTGTAAGTAAGAAAGAAAGAAAGAAAGAAAAACTTTATTATGCACAATATACAAGATATTTAGATAAAGTAAAGTGCACTGGCCCCCACACTAGGATTCCCTGTGTTGTGGGCAGCCAGTCTCTTCCTTTTGACACCGAAACAGTATTTTAAAAATTATATTAATTATTTCTACACATTTATATTAAAACTATTTTTGCACAATAAGAATATTTTCAGTATCAGAATAGGACAGGTTAACAAGATATCGTTTGAGATGTTTAGTAAATGTATGTAATGTGATTTTTGAAATGTTCGTGATAATTTTGTTTTTAATGAAGTGGTTAAAGATGAAAGGGCCTCGGAAGGAGAAAAAGCGTTGGGCGAAGAAAGTGCGAGTTTTGGGTATCTTATATATGGGTTTGCGTTTTGTTTGATGCGGTGCGGTGGGTGTTTGTTTCCAAAAAAGTCTGCATATTGCTATTAAATATAATTGTCTCACAGTTAAAAGTTTTGTTTCATTGTACAATTTTTAAGTTGAGTAGCGGAAAGGTTTCTTATATGAAATCTTAAGAATAGCACGTTGGGTGCGCTCAATTTTCAGCATTGAAGACAATGCCGCTCCACCCCAAACCGATATGCAGTAAGATAATATCGACTGGCATAATGCAGTATACACTATCTTGATTGTATGTGGATCAGCAGGCTTTCTAAGGCGTTTGAAAACATTTATAAGTTTGCGAACTCGAGAACATAGGTAGTTACTTTGAGGGCCCCAACAAAGCCTTGAGTCAATAATTAATCCCAGGTATTTGGTTGTTTTAGTGGGTTCCAGGAGAGGACAGTTGCAGTTGCTATGAAGGTTCAAACATGAGTGTAATTTAATAGGCGGAACAGGGTTTTGTTTGCTGGATTTCGATATGTGAAAACATATGTATTTGGTCTTAGACGTATTTAAGGATAGGAGATTTGTTTGTTAAGCATTAAATGCACCGTTATTTTCAATTTTAACTTCCTATTTAATTGTGTCTGTTTAAAAAAGGAGATAAGATGATAATTGAAAACTAAACGTATTCTATTTGGTTAAAAATGTTATTCTATTAATAAAAATCATGCTGATTATTATTTTTTTTTTTTATATAATAGGGGGGCAAACGAGCTTGCGGGACGACCAAAAATGGCAGTCTACGCAGCCCATAGACACCCATTTTTAGTGGGTGCGTTGCCGGCCTTTGAGGGAGGAGTAGGCTCGCTTTTTGAACATTTGGAGGTCGTATCTCTGAGGGAAGACCCCCCCCGGGAGCCGATTCCACAGTTCGCTAGTTCGCAAAAGAAAATGCCTTGTGAAGCGGACTGTGGAAGACCTCCAACCATCAAGATGATGCTGGTGAAATTTAGAGGTCGTTCGGCTCGTACGGTTTTGAAAAGAGGCAGGAGGGATCAACCCAAACAATTCTTCCGAACACTCTCCATAAAAAACTTTGTAAAAAACGCAAAGAGACGCAATGTCTCTGCGTAGCGAGAGAGAATCAAGCCGATCAGTAAGACATTGGAGATTGACAATTCGACAAGCCCTTCGCTGAATTTGGTCAAAAGGAAGAAGCTGGTATTTGGGAGCACCGGCCCAGAGATGCGAGCAGTATTCCATATGAGGTCGTACTTGAGCTTTGTAGAGCTGCATACGTTGCACCTCAGTGAAATACTGCTTAGCCCTACCCAAAACACCCAGCTTTTTGGAAGCCAGTTTGGCTTTTTCTTCCAGATGACTGCGAAATTGGACTTCTTTCGAAATGCCAACCCCAAGGATACTGAGGCTGTGTGACGAACTAAGGAGAGCGCCTTCAAATTGAGGAGACACGACAAAAGGATCTTTCTTGGCAGAAAACGAACAAACCTGAGTCTTTGTAGGATTAAACTTAACAAGGTTGTTACTACCCCACACAGAAACCTTCTCCAGAATCGACTCAATTTCGAGAACAAGTATGTAACGGCTCTCATCGACTTCAGATCGAGACATGTTCGGATGGCCGGAATATAATGTGTCGATGGTGCTGTCGTCTGCATAGCAATGGATGTTGTCGATATTCAACAGGTCATTGATATGCAGAACGAACAGGGTCGGCGAAAGGACACAACCTTGCGGAACGCCTGCATTGATGGGTCTAGGATTGGAGCACGCTCCGTCAACTAGGACTTTAATGCTACGTCCTACAAGAAAATTTGCCAGCCATCGGCATAAGCCATCGGGCAAACCGTATGACCGAAACCGTAGTTTCGAAAGAAGCGCCCCATTTAAAGAAAAAACTGTTTGACCGGATTGAAGTTATGTATTATTATAAATTTACAACTATTTAACATAATTTTAAATTTATCCGACGTTTCGCGTGCTTTACAGCGTGCGTGGTCACGGTGACTGAAGACAAAAGATGTTGGATGTCAAAAAGTATCACAGCTGCAGAGAAAGTTGCCTTATCTGTATTTATTACCCCGGAGTTGGTATCGACTAAAAGATGGAGGGTTTTGGCAAAAATGGCTCACAGTGTCCTCTATTTTCGCGGATTGTTTTTCTTGAGATTTTAATTTGGATATTATTGGATCCCAGGTGTTTGACAATTACATAACTTCAATCCGGTCAAACAGTTTTTTCTTTAAATGTGTAAAGGTTATGTAAATCAAAGACAATACTAAGCGCCCCATGCCAAACCCTATCAAAGGCCTTAGCTATATCCAAGCTAGCGGCCAATACCTCTCCCTTACTTTCCACAGCTTCGGCCCATCTATGAGTTAGATAGGCAAGATCACCAGCCGAGCGGCCACGGCGAAAGCCATACTGACGATCACTAATTAGCTGGTGCTCCTCCAGATATCGCAAGAGCTGCCTATTGATGATAGACTCCATTACCTTTGAAAATAAAAAAGTGATTGCGATAGGTCTGTAGCTGGATGGTTCAGAGCAGTCACCTTTTTGGGAATAGGATGAACATGCGCAGTCTTCCATGAGCTTGGAACTACGCCCGAGGAGTACGAGACCGGAGTCAGCTCAAAAGCACAAGTCTTAAGAACGATCGAGGGAAGGCCGTCAGGACCACTTGACTTGTGGGTATCAAGGGAGATTAAGGCCCTCCGCACACCAATCTGTTCGAATCGAACTTCAGGCATAGAAAACCCGCAATGCGGAATATTAGGCGGTAAGGTCCCTGAGTCATTGAGCGTGGAGTTAGACGCAAAGAGAGAGCCAAGGAGCTCTGCTTTCTCTTTCGCCGAGTGAGCCATCGAGTCGTCGTCCTTTCGCAAGGATGGTAAAGAGGGCTGACAAAAGTTTCCCTGTGTTGCCTTCGCCAATGACCAAAAGGCTCGAGTTCCAGAGGGCAATTTCGCGAGCTTTTCACCAATTCACCCAATATGTTCCGATTTTGCTTTAAAAATTTCTCGTTTAAGGGTTCGGGTAGCCGCGTTAAATTTATTTTTATGTAGAGCTACATCGGGATCCTTTATGGCCATTGCGTGAGCCCAGATTTTATAGTACTCTAGCTTAAGACGGGAAGCCTCTTTGCAAGAGTGGCCAAACCATGGCCGAGATTTACCACGAATGGGAACCATAGAGTAAGGGATATAGAGTTCCATTGCTTGTAGCACCACATCGGCGACAGATTCAGCGCTGGCGTCAGGATCACTACCCTTGAAGCAGACTTGCAACCATGGGTAAGCTGCAAAGAAATGATGCATGTCATCCCAATTGGCCGATTTGTAATGCCAGACACGACGGCATTCCGAAAACTGCGGGCGGGTTCGACGCCTAATTGGCACAACGGTTCGCACCAAGCAGTGGTCGGAGGACCCAAGTGGGGCATCCACAGTAACCTCATAGAAGTCTGGGTGAGAAGTCAGCATAAGATCTAATAACGAAGGCTGATGGTCAGCTCGGTCTGGTATTCGCGTAGGCGTTGTGACCAGTTGAGTTAAAGCATATGCAAGAGCGAAATCATGGAAGCCTCTTCCCGAATAGTCGGTCGTACGAGAATTCAACCACTCAGAATGATGGGCATTGAAATCACCCAGTATAACGACTTCAGCAGGCGATAGAGACAGAAGGGAATCGAGTGCAGTTTGGACATGTTCTATAAGTCGATCGACCTCGGTGTTGCCGCTGTGTGACCTGCCCTGCGATTCTGTAACTCACTTTTCGAACTCACACAGCGGTTTTCGCATCGGCGGTCGCGCTCAAATCAGTCGTGAAGCAGTCATTTTATGATTTGGCATTCTGAAAAGGTGGGAGCTTGTAGTTTATTGTTCATCTGAATTCCAAATCATAAAATGACTGCTTCACAACTGATTTGAGAGCGACCGCCGATGCGAAAACCGCTGTGTGAGTTCGAAAAGCGAGTTACAGAATCGCAGGGCTGTAAAGGCAGCAGTATATGCGGGGATGGTCAGCACATTCTACGCGTACCCACAAGGTAGAAAGATCGGATTCTTCCAAATGTCAGAGGCGACGGAAATTTATATCCTCACGAATGTAAACGCATACACCGGCTTGTGGCCTAAAATTATGCTCAAGACAATAGCCTGGATAGTGCAAATGTTCAACAGACGAGGAAACTATCTTGGTCTCCGTTAGAAACAATAAGGCCGGCTTAGCCGTCTCGAGGTGAAAGTGGACGGGATTTAAATTAGATTGAAGCCCCCTAATGTTAGTAAAGTCTGTGTTAAATTGTGTTACCGTGAGTTTATTTCTAGATTTGCCTCTGCAGTTGAGCGGTATTTTGTCCCCCCCCAGAATACGCGGGACAGCCTGAGTGAGCACACCCAGGGACGGATTCTCCTGTACTAGAAGTGCAGGTACCCTCCTGGGGTAAAGAAGTTCTATTAAATAACGCTGCCATGATGATTCGGAGAGGAAGGATGAGCTTCCGGGAATCCCACAATATAAAACGATAATATATTATTTTAATTCAGTACATGTCGTTCTTTACATTCCCCTTAAGCAGTCGTACTCTAATAAATATAATCACGTATAAAGTAAACTCTCGATACCCCCGGCATCCCATTATTCCATTTGTCCCTTTCCGTAGAACGCGTTTTGGTCAAAGCTCACCGATGCCGATGTCCAGATTAAGCATTCTTATAAACGAGCTAGGTCTGGATATACATAGTTGCTCCCCTCACAATATAAAATGAATTTTTGTTTAGTTTTCTGTAATTTGAATTTTTTCTTTGATTAGTAATTGTTTTTTTTTTGTAAGGTTACTTTTGTTTAATAATAGGTTATGATCTCTATATATTAGGTACTTACATATGAAATTGGCATTTTGTATGGGAGGAACAAAAAGTCGAATATTTTTAAATATAATATATTTAATTAATCAAAGTATGAACCATTGTTTTCTATGCACTTTTGCTATCTCATAGGTAGTTCATTGATCCCTTTACTAAAAAAACCAGTCGGACGGGAATCAATAAAATCTGTGAAGGCGATTTGGGCTGCCCCATCAGAGTTAAATTTTTTCCCTGGCAAGAAGTTGTCCAAATTTCGAAAAAAATGGTAATCTGTTGGAGCAAGGCCCGGGGAGTACGGAGGATGTCTTAGACATTCCAATTGAAGCTCTTCTAATTTGGTAGCCGTCTTTTATGCAGTGTGTGGTCTAGCGTTGTGAAGTAGCAGTGGCGTGGAGCGATTGACCGGCCTAGGTTGTTTAGCCGCTAGCTTTTCTATCATGGTTTGCAATTGCTGACAATAGACATCAGCCGTAATAGTCTGGCCAGATTTGGGAAAACTGCAATGAACAATACCGGCACTAGTCCACCAAACGCTTACAAGTAACTTTTTTGCTTTTTTAAAATTTTCGCTTGGGGCAGGATTTGGCTGGCTGGCCAGGATCCAACCATTGCGCTGAGCGCTTCCGATTATCGTAAAGAATCCATTTGTCATCACAGGTAATGATTCGGTTTAAAATACCTTCATTATTATTTATTGTGCCGGTTCAGTAATGTAACGCAGCAGTCGACGCGCGTTTGCCGGTTTGCTTCAGTCAATTCGTGAGGTACCCATCTTTCAAGCTTTTTAATCTTCCCAATTTGCTTCAAGTGAATTAAAACAGTTTTATCACTAACACCGCAGCCTGCAGCTAACTCGGACGTGGTTTGCGATGGATCCGCTTCCACAATAGCCTTCAATATTTCATTATCAACATGGGTCTCAGGCCGTCCACGGGGCTTGTTCTGCAGGTCGAAATTTCCAGAACGAAAACGTTGAAACCAAAAACGAACTGTGTTTTCTTTTGCAACATGACCGCCATACACATCATTCACCCTTCGAGTCGTTTCCGCAGCACTAGTGCCACGGCGGAACTCGCACTCGTAAATAATGCGATACTTTAAGTTTTCCATTTTGTAAAATGAGTGACGCAAACAGAAAAAAACAGAAGAAAAAAACAAATGAATGACGGTCATCGAAGCACAAATACATGAGTAAACAGCTGTACAAATTTGAATTTGGAATTCCTGACAAAAGAGGAGAACATCGTGATTAAAGTGGCCAGTACGAAATACGCCAATTTCATATGTAAGGACCTAATATATAGAAGCCGCAAAGTGACGTTTAGCTTGTAGTAATGTAAAACAAAAATATTTATCTATTGAATGTAATAGACCACAAGCCCATGAACAAAAAATACCTGTGAAATGACCCAACGTGAATTACGTTTAGAAGGCTGTTACTATATCTGAAAATAACTCTGAGCACTATGCCGTCATTTCTGAGCGGTACATGTGAGTACGTGAGTGAATAGAATTTCTCAGATACTAAGGAGGAATTTCGACTAATTATTAATGTACGGCTTTGTTATAAGGGTATAGATGATTAAAAATAAATGTCGAAAAACCTAGTGCCGTACTAAAGTGATGGTGCCGGAAGTCGGTGCAAATTTTTAATTCGACGATAGTTGCAGAAGCAATATAGGTCATTTATTACTGTACGGCATTTGTGTAATTCCTTTTGGACACATATACAGATACTTTACCCGTAAACGCCGTACATATTTCCAGCGGAGCGCTCGAAAGCCAACCAAACACATAGGCATAGTTTCCATCTGCATTTCCGTGAACAGGGGAACCGAAAAATAGCTTAATATAATATTACGTATCCGTTAAAACAAGCATACAGTGTACATAATTGCCTAGCAATAAATTGTTTAAGTAGCTACGTTGGTTAGTTAATTTATAGCGGTAACGTGTACCTTTGATATACTAATGTCGTGTCGAAGACATTGCGATATTAAGAAGGAAAATTCAATAAATCCGTGTTTCCGTGTGTCAGGAACAAAGTACTTATATGGCGGAAAGTGGGCATTCCTCCTATTAGCATACGTTTTTAGATCGCTTATGACACGCCAACAGCCGACGATAAGAAAATCAAACACATGTGAGTTACCGCTTGGTATTATTCTTTTCATAATAATCACAATGTATGTGTTGAATAGAAATAATTTCACTGACTATATATACTAGCGGCCCGTGGCCCGGCTTCGCAGTTCGCACGGGTGCTAAATGGTAGTAAATGCTCATTGTACAGGACATACCTAATAACACATACATACCTTGATAATAATGTATTTAGGAATAGTGTATCGCTGGCCCCCCAACGGGTAATTTTTAAAAACATTTAACTGAGGTTTAGAATATATATTCTTGCAATTAAAATAGCCTATATTAATTAGCGATAATGTAGCATTCAAATGTTGAAAGAATTTTTAAAATCTGTCCAGTACTTTTTGAGCCTATTCTTTACTTTATACTTACATACAAATCTTTCCTCTTTATAATATTAGTATATATAATATATATATATCTCTAATTTTTTTTTATTTACGACATTATCATAGTGCAACGTTGGCGGGTAAATTATATATTATATTATTGGACTTATTTGAAAATTGGATGAGTCTCTGCCGATTATCTCCTAGTCAAATAAAGAAATAAAATTTCAAAAGGCTTTCAAAAGAAAATATCTCTTAAACAAATGGATTTAGAAATTACAACGAGGTACAGTAAATTCATCAGTTCAGTCTCCTCATTGTTGCAAAATTAGTTTCGTTGTCGCTGTTACATTCATCTAAAGTCAAGCTGTTTTACAGACCACAACTACGTGGGAAGGAATTAATGCAGGAGGCATGACGCCGACTAACAGACGAGGTATAGATGGGTGGGTATTAGGGGGTGTGGGGAGAGCAGTGAAAAGTGCAACGTTGTCGTAGTAATTTATTGCAGCTTCACGCGCCACGACCGACGACGCGTTGACGCCACGTGCCGTTGTCTAGCGGAGTCAGCCACTGGGAATAGGGTATTATGTGATAACTATGTTATAGAATCTTTTTATTGTAGTTTTGAATATAATCGTGAACATTCGTTCACGTCATCGTTTAATGTTTATCGCATGTGCGATAAATGATATGAATGCGCACAGATAAATAGTGGTATCGTTAGCAGGTATTTGTGATTTTATCAATCTTTGTTTAAACAGCAAAAATCAACACTTGAAAAATAATCTACTAGCTATACCGTGAATCAGTATTTAAATATGAGTAATATAAGGTTATTACAACGCTGTAAGAGAATTATTTTTAATATTTTTCCTTGTTGTATAAAATTAATATCAATATTCACTTGTGATTGTAAATGTTCAAGGGCATATTCAAAGTATTTTTATATATTATTTACTAGGTGTTTTTATTCATGGCATCTTATTTATGATATAATTATTTACAAAGTTTTATTTGTTATAGGTAGCCTTACTTTTTCTAAAATATAATTTATCCACATAAAAATATACTCTTTTATATTGACAATAACACTGCTCAGTACCCAACTCCTAGCAAATTTTGTCGTGAAGTAAACATTTGCTGTGTGATCGAACCAATCTAAAACCGTTCCATCGTGCCACACGTAGGCACCTCGCAGAGACTCAGGTGCCTCTAAAACCAAATACACTGGAGTTTTGGCTGCCTCATCAGTGGACAAGAATCCAAGTTTCATAGTCATATCAGTTCTAACGAAGCCTGGATGAACAGAATTTACGCTGATGTTCTTAAACTCTAAATCCTTTTGCTGTATCATTGTTAGTGCACACAAGGCCACTTTTGATACTCTATAGGCAGCTATACTACCTTTATCAACTAAATCATCTGGGTTAAAACTACCGCTCTTCTTGGAATCGAGATACCAGTCAACGAATTCGTTTATGTCAGATATTTTTAAATCCTTTTTCGATAGCCTGTCTATCCAGTATTTGTTTCTGATGTTGGACAGGTGTCCACAGTCACTGGATACATTTAATATTCTACCATTATTTCTTACCATAGGGTATATCAGTTCCTGCATGGTCAGAACACCCCTGTAGTTAATGTCGATCACTTTCTCTTCCTCCTTATAAGAATTGAAGAGTACACTGTTGACATAACCAGCATTATTGATGAGAATATCTAAACCTCCATGTTTCGATGCTATGTGATCTCTAAGCGCGATAACACTATCTCTATTCGTGACGTCAAGTTGATGATATTCGGGTTGAAGTCCAAGTTTGTTTAGTTTATTGATAGCTGCTTTGCCGAGGACTTCGGAACGAGAGGTAAGGTAAACAACGCCGTCAAATTTTTGACACAAAGCCTTTACTATGGCGTATCCGATACCTTTATTGGAACCAGTGACGAGAGCAACGCGTGACATGTTCGCAACCGGTCGCTGTTTTATGAAAACTGGCTCAAATGTTGATGTCACTCTATACAATAAATTTAATTGTGAATTGACGATAACTATTGATAAACGCGTCTAGATGTTATTAAGTTGTAAATTATAATTCCTGCGAGAATTAATACTAATTAATATTTGATTATACATATTTTAAAATTTTAATGAATTATTTGCGTAAACGAATTTCTTCGAAATACAAATTGCTTGACTATCTGAATTATTGACGAAAAAATGAATTTATGAAAACTCCAAACTTAAATCTTTGTGTTGAATTATTATGGGCAGTACAATTTTTTAAAACTTTTACTGCAAAACTAAACTATAAGATAATATATAACCTTAATATCTACCGATTACGGAATCTTTACTTTAAACATCTACTATGTAATATAGCGCACAGCTATCTTATAACCAAAGCAAGGTCACACAGGTACTAGCATTACATCAGAATAACAAATTACGGTTTTCCCAGCTCCTGCGTAACTCTCAATAATTTCATTTATTTTTGTAATTGACCTTTTGTTCTTTGTAACCTTCATCAGAAGGGGTAGGAGAGGTAGAATTTGTTGTTATTTAATTAGTGATGTTAGATTTCTGTGGGCTTATTTTTGTTATTGTTTATTGATATGTTGACCTTTTGTGGGGCTTATCATTTACTGATAATAGTCATAATAAGTTACTGTTGCGATGTCTAAAGTCCCCCGATAGCAGTACACACATAATTCATCTATTTGGTTTTTTGTTACCAGGATCACACCCCACTTGCTATTATATCCTACTGGGAATAAGTTCTAGTATACAAAAGCATCAGTAAGGCATAGAAAGTTGAAAAAGGATTACTAATTGTTTCACATACTCCTTCATCCCATGTTAAACATGTCGAAACTTTTTAATTGAAACGTAAACACAAAAAGTTGGTTGTGTTTAATTCATCAGGCGTGAATTATTTACATGACCCACCGATACACCACTCCTGTAACTCATTAATAAACAACTGTGACACTTCAATTAGACCCAGTTTTTCTTTGCTCTCGAATTAATGACTATGCTAATGATACGAGTTCTACGCTCCGAATTTTGATACAACCCAAAATATTGTGTTATTTCTGGCTTATAGCGGTTCCACTTATATATAAGCTTTATTCGCTTATGTCATCTTTAGACGTTTATGTACGGAGAATAAATATCCAATTCGTTTTATAGACAGCACGGTCGATTAATGTCGTGTGTCTGTTACTGAACTAGTGATACTCCGAACAATCACAATGAAACGATACGGACGCCGTGTACTGTATTGCGTACATATGCGTTAACTATATCCTTTCAATGGGATTAATATACATCATAAAGTAAAAGAACTTAAAACAATGTTATTAAGTTACACTAATACAGTATTTACAATTTTCTTAACCTATAAAGTAATAATAAAAATAATTAAAGAAGAAAGAAGAAAATCAAAACAAATTTAAAAAGTTTGGTCCCTGTGGCAGTGTACCTTTAACGCTGGCAGCATTTCCTCGCTGTATTGCGAGACTTATTCTTTGAGCCAGGAAAGTGCCAGCTCTGTGGTCACCGGTACTATCTAACAGGCGCCAACTTAAATCTTTAATAAGCGCCTGTGCACTTGAACCCCACGGCCCAAGAGTCTCTACTCCAAAGGGAACAAAATTGAAGTTGGAGGAAAGACTCTTATATTTGTGCCGTTTGTTAATTTCTGCCTGTTCTGCGGCCGCGCCAGCTTTTTTGCTTGTCCGAAGGAGATGAGACGGGGCAAAAAATAATAAATAATAATCACATTATATTGCAGTTCTGTTGACTCTCCGTATTAGTTCTCAAAGTGTAACGGCAGAGAGGTAACCAAACCCGCGTATATTTATAATTCATAGAAATAATAAAATAATAGTAAGTAATTTAATAATCAGACATTATACTAGTTATAATGTGTGCGTATTCATGTAGAATTTGAGTAAAATAAAAACAGCTTCAAACGTGCAGAATTACAAAAGATGTGTTGCGGACGTGAAAGGTTCGTTGTTTAATATAATTAAAGTGGAAAACAGTACTATTGTGGCCGCATTGCGTTTACAATGCAGCCCGATTAATGTTTACTGTTAAATTAAGTTGCAACCGATAACAATGAATCAATATTTCAATTATTTTTTAAATCTTTAATACTGAAAATAATCATCAGCATCCGCTGTCCAGACCAGCAAGTAAACTTCTATGGCCTTCTATGGTCTTTTCTGAAATTGATAATAAATAAATAGTTTACAATTCATTGGTGTTTCATTGGGCTTTCTTTATATATTTTTAGCACCATTTCGAATGAAATAAGGTGGTACGAAACCTCAATGTTGAAATTATATGGTAAGCCAACTGCAACTTGCATTATATAACAGTCTAAATAAATTTTAAATAAGCATAAAGGATGTGGTTGTCCATTTCAAATTTATAGCTTAATTGGATTTATGTTTATTAATTGAGGGTAAACTGGATATAAATGTACAATTTACCTAATCTGATGTTAGAATTACGAACAGATTGTATAAACGTTTGTACCTACTGGATCTAGGCCAATTATTGGGCTAATGAAATATATTTAATAATTTATATGTTTGTATTGAGCATAAACATGCTAATAAAACATTTGTTTTGATTGCTACTGTAAAGATTGAATCGTAAGCTTTTTAAGCAAAGCAGTTGGTTTGTTTGGATAACCTTACTGAGTCATGGGGCAAAGGTTGGCCCAAGTCCATTTAAATTTCCACCAATGTCCAATTTGTATCTAATACCCGTAACGGATACGGAGCTCTATACGCAATTTGTGTTACTAGGTTACGAAGGAATAAACCAGTATAGAAAACTTCAATTCATTAAAATTATTCATATGAAATTGAAGAAGCAGGGTTAAAATTAGTACGAGAGACAGGGCAATCTAATTTATACAGTAATCAGTGACGCCGCTCGCCGCGCCAACTCTCTTCAAAGGTAACAATGAGCGCGAGTTAATATGCTGTATCTCTTATGTCTGGAGTTTCACAGTTCTATTGTTAAACGGCACACAATACTATAACGTATTTAGAAGCTTAATTAATTTATAATCTAAAAACAGCAAGTTTTTATATAAAAACATATTATTCAATTTACAAACATTAGATTATAATGACGTACTTTATACAGGGAATATCATAAATAGTAGTTTGTTTAAATCAAAATATAATTTTTAATTATACACTTATAGACGTCAATAAGAAATTATTTATTGGAACGAAGTTCCTTATCGCGCGTTGTGAAAGACGGAAAAATTTTACGAAGTTTACGACACTTTTTGCTTTTGCTATGTAACACCGGTTCTCGTCCGTCAGAAGTTGCAACTCGGGAGGTCAGTACTTGATGGGTGACCGCGGGAACACCTCGTGATTTGGTTTTTTTTTCGTGTGTTGGTGTGAGAAAATCTATCATACTGTTATGATACCAATTAAATATAAATTAATCGAAGGAATTTGTTATGGGACACCTCTAAAGTTTTTTATATATATATTAAGGTTTTACTGCAAGTTCTGATTAAGGAATTAACGGGGCGTTGAACAGACGAGAACTATCAATAAACTCACCGTCATTATTTTTGATCTCCAAGTTGTTGGTTTTACAAAATGTTTTTAAGCTTCTGCAACTTCATGCTCCTCATCACATTTTAAAGCAATTAATAAAAAGAATGAAAATAACTAAGAAAATCTTTTTTACTAGAGCAGTACAAAGTCGAGATAAATTAATCCCTATTTATATAATAAAACTCTAGGGTAGGATATTAAGAAGCCTACTTGAAAATCCTTTTCATGCAACAAACTCTAAAACTGCCCAATGCTAGCTGAAGTGAGCCGTTAAACTTAGCCTTAAACTCTGAGTAGGTACGGCTGTAATAAATGCTTTTAAAATTTAATACTCAATTTCTATCGATTCAATTTATAACGAATAGAAAATGAAGCAATCTAACTTTTGAAACTAAGTGTTTTACTTGTATAAAATTTATCAAGGTACGACAACTCCTAATTAACCTCAACGTCGTTACCAATTAACAATTATATCCAGTACTTAGTTAATTGAAGTTATTGATCATAACTAATAAAGCTCAAACAATAACATAATATTGGTTGCACTAACACAATACCTGTATAATTGAGTGATGAATAATTCATTTTGGTAGGCGGCAAGACTAAAGCCTTATCTATGAATTCAATTGAGATAAGACTGTCGAAGATGAAATATGTATTCATTAAAAACAGGCATGACTTATGGTGCGTTTAGTGATTTATATATAAGAATATATTATCGTTTAAAGCCTGATTATTAAAAGGGTTGCTATAACCATTCCTAAGCAGTGTCGCCCTTGTGGCTCCAGCTTGCGACCCCCATCCCTGAGATCGCAGTAACCCGGCTGTGCACCAATTGACTTTCTATGTGCGCGTTTTAAAGCCGCTCGTACAGTGAAGGAAAATATCGTGAGGAAATTGGCATCTCTTAGACTCAAAATGTCGACCACTGATTACCTACTTTCCGATTAAAATAAACAAATGATCACGAAACAGATACAGAAATGTGATACCCAGACCTAAATGGTTGTAGCCCACACATTTTTTTATAAACATTACAAAGGAAAGACGTAGAAACATTTATGCTTAAGAAAATATCTTACGAAATATAAATAATCGCAAATAGCAATATCTAAAAGTAAACGCCCTTCCACCTTACTAGACAGTTTCCCAGAGCTATCTTTTCTCAAAATTCGTTTATATCTCTCGCTTTTTAGATCAAATATAGTTTAAGAATTCTCTTACTTAGCAATAGTTATTAAGTATAAGCAGTTTTTTATTGTTATTTTTGTGTGTTCTTAGACACATCTTTTATTCTAATGCCCGTTAGCAAACTTTTTTAAATAAAAATTCAAATTTACAAGTTATTAAGCATTTTATTTATTAAAACAATTGGCGTGCTAAGATGCCGCGTATTACTCACGTTCCGATCAAGCCCGAAGCGCGGATGTCTTAAAGTAATAATCAGCTTTATGATCGTACCAGTCACGAACCTTCCTGTCATGCCATACATATGCACCCTTCAAACTTTGTGGGGCTTCCAAAGCCAGGTAAAGAGGTGTTTCGGCCGCTTCATCTGCATTGTAGAACCCAGCGCCTAAAGTCATGTCCGTTCGAACCAGGCCTGGGTGCATTGAATTTACACTGATATTTTTCCCATCCAGCTCTTTCTGCTGGAGCATAGTTAGGGCGCTCACTGCCACCTTAGCCACTCTATAAGCGACCACCGTACCATCATCAGCAAAGTCTTCCTTTTTAAAAGTATTATTCTTACTTGAATCCAGGAACCAATCTACAAATTCATTGATTTCCTTTAAGGTTAAATCCTTTTTAGACAACGTTTTTACCCAAAACTCATTTTTTACATTAGATATGTGGCCGCAGTCGCTCGATATGTTTATAATGCGACCGTTATTTCTTACCAATGGAAATATTAGTTCTTGAATCGTTAATATACTCTTATAGTTGATATCTACGATGTATTTGTTTTCTTCGTAAGTGTTGTACAGATCTCTGCTATTGGCGACAGCAGCGTTGTTGATGAGAATATCAATACCTCCATGCTTCTTTTGAAGATACTCGCTGAATCGCAGGACGCTGTCTCGGTCAGCTACATCGAGTTGGTGGTAGAGGGGATGAAGGTTTAATTTGTTAAGTTCTGAGACTGCCTGCTCTCCTCGTTTGACATCTCTGGATGTGAGGTAGACTACTCCTTTAAACCTTTGACAGAGACCCTTAACAGTGGCGAAACCGATGCCTTTATTGGAGCCCGTAACAACGGCAACGCGTTCCGTCATGATAGCGTCTGCTCTGTCCTGGCTCGAGCACCTATGTGTTATTGTAAAAAATGATATATATTTAATAAAACCGGTTAAATGTTATCGAAAATATATGTATCGTTAAGTGCAATAACAAAGCTATTGTTTCAAACAAAAATAATTAATGCATCGGTCGATAACACTCAGATAATATATGCGCAATTGTTAATGATCGCTTTAATATATTGGTAATGAAAGAACAACAGGATTTATTAATTATTTATACTTACTTTTTATTAATTTCCAAAACTATATGTAACTTTAAACACTGTTTAGTGGATTTAGATTAAAAATGAAATATTGATTGTATAGAAAGAACCTGTAGACGTTACTGTTAAACGATTGCAATGTTTATGGCTAGGCATTAATCAGAAATCGTGTTAAATACGCACGATTTGCTCGTAAATAACAAAGACTTGTCTTAATAACAAGTTTTTAAATATAAACACAGGTACAGTTCATAATTAAAATGAAATATTACCAAACAAACAACAATTATTTTACAATAACAGTAGAAGATATACATAAGATAGTTAATACAGTAAATTCAGGAAAGTCAGCTAAGCTCCTTGGAGATGATGTTGCGCTAAGCTGCATCACCAAAAGCTATGTAGGGCGCCGTTTCATAGGCACAATATTCAGAGGATTATATAAACAATTCTCTGAATATTGTGCATGTGAACCGGAATAATAAAGAAAGCGTAAAACATAAGTCAAACTCTAATAAAATATATGTTTAACGCAAAACAAGCATACATCGCCTGCTGAAGTTGATTTTGCAGACGAACTCACCACACTTAGTACACATGAACGTCAAAAAAGAAGTTACATTAATTGTAAATTTACATTTACTACCAGTTCGCAACTCAAGGCGGTAGAGTTGGTAGAGCGGGCAAGAAGAACTGGCAAGAAACTTTCCGCCACTCTTTTTAATCGCTAAGTTACGAGTCATACAAATTGCTTGAACTGGAGCAAATCAATGCCAAGGATTAGGATCATTTAAAAATTCGTCAAATTTATAAAAAGCTTTATTGATTTATTTTCGTTTAACGAGGACTTTGAATGTATTGAGTGACAATTCTCTAATTTCGCTTGGGAGTTTGTTGTAAAAACGAATACAATTTACATATAAGGTGTGGTATATCTTCTGGAGCCTGGTGTCGCTAACTACATTTAAATTAGTTCTGTTTCACGTATTATATTGGTGAAAGTCACCATTTGTTTTAAAATCGTTTATATTTTTTTATTATTATTATTATTATATATAATTTCCCAATATCCCCGACACTTGTGGTGCCTTATTTTATGCCATATATACAAATACATATTTCTATTTTATATTCATGGGCTAGTGGGGGCCCGTCTCACCTCTGCTACGCTTTTGTTGCAGTGAGTGACAAATCTCACTACCTTACTGCAGAAAACTTCCAGTTGCGATCTGAAGTTCCTTAATATTTCCGGTAAATGCTTGGTCCAGTAAAATTTTTATCGATTTGTTGCTCGAGATCGCACCTGGAGGCTCCAAATACAGGACATTCTATAATGAGATGTAACACTGTCTGACTTGTTTGTGAGTCGCACGAACACGACGGATCTGACTTCAACCCAAAACTATGCAGGTATTCAGCAAACGCCCATGTCCTGTTAAGATTTGCATCATTTGTGGGCTAGGTCTTTTTTGTCTAATAATTTTGACATAATAGTCTTGCTACCATCGGTATAAATTAAGATTTCTTCGTTTTCCGGCCGTCCGTGGTTATCAACGATGTTAAAATGTAGGCCTGTTTCTTTTGCAGGGTGTGGTAGATCCTTAAATGATGACCTTCGCTCTATCTTAAGATCCTCTAATCCGCTCGGAGATAAACCCCTTCTGGCTTCATATATAGTTGCTACCTCTTGTACTCTTAAATCCAGAGGCAGTGTGCCTGAGAGTAGTATGGAGGCGTTCAGTGAAACCGTCCGGTAGGACCTACATATTTTCTGGGCGAAGTCTCGTTGTAGCTTGTCTAGTGTTTTGCGTACATAAAGCTTTTTCACAGCTGGTGCCCAGGCCGCAGCAGCATAAATAATAATAGGCTCAATTACAGTGTGGTATATACTGGCGATAATATCCGAATTTAGTCCCCAGTTAATTCTGGCTGCTTTAGATAGCTGTTTGTAAATTTTTATTGCCTTATTACAAACGTTATTTATATAGCCGTTAAATGTAATTTTTTGATCTATTTCAACTCCCAATACTTTGATTTGTTTATCAATGCTGATTGGTACTGAGTTCATGGTTAGGCGTGGGGTATAAAATTTATGTTTACGCGTTACCACCATGGCTTTGGTCTTTTGAGGCGCGAATTTAAGTTTGTTTCGGGCACCCCACTCGTGTTCGAAGGCAAGGACACGGTTGGCTTTCAATTGAATCTCCTGCCCACTGTTCTCTTCGAATATCATCAGTACGTCATCCGCGAATTCCTGCATATATTCCGTTCTATGTGCCAACTCCTTAATAAGAGGGTCAATTAACAGGTTCCATATGGTATGGACTCGCACCCTTTTGTTGTTTCCTTGCTTATTTCTTCTCCAGCATATCTTAGTGTCACCCTCCTATTTTCTAAATAACTGTCCATGACTCTTATGAGGTTTACCGGACAGCCTTCTTCTTCCAATCGAATTTTTATTTTTGGCCACCACGTGCTGTCAAAGGCGCACTCTATATCGAGTGAGACAAGAGTAAGTATTTTCTTTTGTTCCAGTAGTAGTATAGAGAGGGCCTGGGGTTTTGGGGGGGGGGGCCGACCTCGGTCAATACGACTTTGGGTCACCGTAGTCTACTTTGGTTGGCTTTCTCAGTACTATGTTTACTGCTTCTTTCCATTTGTTCGGAAAGTAACCTGCTTCGAGACGCTTGTTTATCACAGCTAAGAATATATCTGGACTTACAGACTTTTTGTACATACATACAAAACAATAAAACTAGAAATAACAAAAAACGTTAAAGTAATTGTAGATAACCTTGATGTTGATGTTTATAACCTTTTATCTTTAAAAACTTAATCTTGAGTCGGCGCCAAATGAATCAATTACGTACAGGTAACTGCGAAATGGCCGTTCACCAACCAGATCGACCGATCAACTGAAATACTCATCGTCCACAATACTGTACACTGTCATAAGACACGCGCTGGACCGAAACGGTGTAAGCGGATAGTCCGCTCTAGACGCTTTCTTGCCGACCACGATGCTCAGAGATGAGTTGCCGATTAGAGACAGATATATGTAATTGCTAAATAAATATAATGTAAATGTTGAAGAGAGTACGTCTGACTATTCTCTCTGGGGGGTAACTCTGGCGATTAGGTAATCGCCAAGCTTATAAAACTAAGAAAGCCTCATTGAGTAAAATGTACAGCCTTGGCTCATACACACCTTATGATGAGAGTTTTATAAGTGAAAATAAAAATATACAATGAAAGGTTCAAAGGCATAAAGCACGTTGATGCTTCATGGAAGGGTCTATAAACTTTTGCTTAATAGTTATACTACAGTATAAAGAACTCTGCTAGTTCTTTTAAATTGTAAATTAATTTTCCTCTGGAACGTGGGTTCTATCGAGGAGAGCTTTAAATGTCCGTATTAATAGCAGCGAGCGTAAATGTATTTATTAAAACCAAAAGGTCAATGCTCTGTACAATTTCGTTTGCTCATTATGACGTTTGTTCTGAAGTTTTATTTCATTTTCTAACATTGTTTCTTTTATAGAGCAGAAATGCTATATCAGGTTTCTTGACAGTTGACTGACATGACATGACTTTGAGTGACTTTGTTTTAAAGTATATTAATTAAAGATTAAGGTTCAATTTGGGGGCCTCATAGCCTAGCGGTCTTATTAAGTGGCAGCTAGGTGAGGGGTACCGGGTTCGATTCCCGGTTCAAGGGCAATTTTTAATTTAATTTAAATTTGTTCTCGGCCTTTGGGAGGGTTGTGCGGTTCCGGGCGTGTGCCTAAACCGTACATGGAGGACACGGTCGAATTTCTAAAAGACAAGCACGAATTATAAAAAATCCTATACTTGACGCTGGTTAATGCACAAATCGTGCCAGAGCCATAAAAAAAAGGTTCTATTTTTAGATTACAATGTGTTGACATTTACGCGAATTTATGGGTTTGATATCATTTTAAGTTACCCCGAGGTCTAGTCTTTTTATATTTTTATATATTATTATTTAATATCTATTGACTTACACATCTGTAATTCTTAATTACTTTAAAATATTTGCTATTGTACGTAAACAGTGAAATTAATTCAACGTTCGACTTAAATAAGCTTACATGCTATTACTATGTTTCGTATGTTAAACAACACTTTTTGTACAACTTAAATGATCGAAAAATAAATGATATCAAAATGGTACACATATCTATCTTTTTGCGTGTTTTCGTTATTATTCCTCATAAACTGCTGAAGATAGAATTTTGATGAAGATTTTAGGGTGCTTAAGTTGATTCTAAAATGGTTTAATAGCTAATATCAATGACAGTCTGATTAAAAAACTGTTTTAAAGGTTATAATAATAATATTGTTATTAAAAACACATTATACAGCACAAACACTACTTTTTGCAAATGCAGTTTTACTAAATTTTAAGTGAATAAAGGTTTACCGTATTATAATATTTTAAATGTCACGTCTGTTACTTTAAGTGTATTTAGTGTAGGTTATGAGCGACATGACACTTTACGAACATAACGAAATATTCTTGGGGTGCGGTTGGGTAGGGAGGAAGTGATATATTCAAGGTCATTTGGGACGCCTCGTAACAGATACTATAAATTTTGTCGCATTTACATTGATTGTTACCTTTAAGAATACTATAATAACATTTCATTATCGTATGAACAGATCCAAACATATGGTTCCGTCTTACACGATAACTAAAGTTGGTAAGAAGAGAAGTTTGCATGATAAGCGCTCAAACACTGGGCCATCAGGTGTAATGACTATGACATCACGTGCTCATTACTGCTGTATAAACGCTTCGCGAGCTCCATAACCGGTAGAACGACTGCCTTTATTGTACGACGTATGCGTTATGGCTCTACTTTGAATATAATGCACGCCATAAGACATGTGCACAGATAACACATTCTTTTTATTAAATATGGCTGACAAAAGAAACAAAAAAAACACATAAGAAACTGCTTTTAGCTGTAAGACCACATACATCCTTTATCTTAATTCATTTCATTTTATTTTTCTCTAGTTGGGGCCGTTCAAGTATTACATAAGCAGATTTCCTGCAATTTATGCCCCCCCCTCTTGTCACCAAAAGAAAGCAAATCTCTCAAAAATAATAGTACATAAGCGTATTAAGTTTTTGTCGGAATCCTTAAAAATGTAATATTTTTTATATACATAATTAATAAGAAAATTAAAAAATTAAAAACCGCCCCTTCACCCCCTATAGTGCTTACGTAATACTTGAACGGCCCCTTTTGTGTTATTTTAATGTAAATAAAGTGTTTTTATTATTATTTAAAATTAGCCTCATATAAGAGAATAAATGTATTGTTGCTTCGGGCTTCTTTTATTAATATACAAGAGTTTGCGCGCGACAAATTGTATGTAGCACCTTCCAGCTCTATAGCAAGCATGAATCAATAATGAATATTGTTCTTAAGATACGTATTATTCTAAATCGAAACATAATGTCTCTCAATAGGACGTCTAAACATTTTGATGAACCGTGACTCAATAAAAAGGTTTTACAGAAAAAGAAAAAACTAATTTCACAAGTGATTATTCGGATTCGAAAACTTTACTTTTCTATTCCAATCATTTGGACTCGGCGTTATTTTTTGTCACTTCTTTGTCAATAAATAAGTCATCCAATCAGAGCTTTTATACGGTGTAATTATAATTAACGCACATCAAGGGTTACTTCAAATTGTATAAATAAATAAAAGTGGTTAAAATATGGAATCGTAACTTCGTCAAACCTCGCATAACGCTCATTAACAATTTGTCCGGGATTATGAGTCGAGACAGTTTAATTAAAATCGTCTGGCAGCGTGCCAGGCAAGCAGGCTGGCAGGTCTGGTCTGGCGAGGTCTGGCATCGCGCCGGAACCTTTATATTGTCCGGTGATTTATGTATCTACCTCTCAATGATATCGTATTCGGTGACGCGTGCTGACACCGGCTTGGAAACAAAAATGGTCCCTCCAATTCAGCCTGGATTTTAAAAATATATAAAGTAACTTTACGGTCTTCGACTTGCGGGTAGAAAATAAATTTATGTGTAAACAGTTTTATCTATAGTAAAACAATAAAATTATTAGAAATATTTAGTACAGAAATTCTAAAAACAGAATATGCTATGAATATGGTAGTTGCTCAAAATACGGGCATACTTTAAAAATGTAGGGAAAACAATTGCGCTGTAAAGCGGGAAAATGTAAAAGATTTGAGATCTGCCTGCGAAATGGAAACAAAGCGCAAGTAAATAAAATAAAGTGTGCCGTTTTGGTGCAGTTTCCCCTCGGCTCTGCTATGAATAAGGTATGAGTGATCCGCCAAGAGACAGCCGTTGGCACAGTACATATGCCACAGTAAGAAAATGTATACAGATAACTGGTAATCCTTAACGAAATACCACCTTGTTATCCAGTTATACTTGAAGAGATACGCCACAAAGACATGTGTTATTAAAGGCGACACCCGAAAACCTCCAGGCGTTGCAGGTCCATGTTTAGCGGTAAGCACCTTATTTTAAGGGCTGCTTCTTCGCTTACAATCCAATCCAATGAAAATATTCTAATAGTAATCTATTTAAAAACGTTTACCAACATTCAATCAACAGGACGGAGGATTAATAAAAAAATATGATTTCTACGTTTACAAACAATATTTCACCACTGTAATATTTCATAACTGTATACTGCATACAATATTATATTATATATTGTGTAGTTGATTCCATCAGTATTGGATGCTGTGTAGCGATGCCTCCATATGCCTGTGGAATATAGAAACATTGAATACTCCGGTTTTGGCGAGAAGCGAGCAGTACCAGTATTGTATTGTGTCCGGGACGATGATATATTGCACTTCTCACAGTTTTATATTACGAAAGTTTATTTAATTTTAAATAAAATTAAATTGTCTCAGAGAGCTAGCGAGTTTGCATTGTACATATGAAAACTAACTCAATTATTTTTGTATCGCACAGTATCAGGATTGTAAAAGGTAAACAATTTAAAAGATCTATTTAAGTAATTTTAGACATTCCTATTTCCTTAGATTAGCTGATCTTGTTTCTGCCATACTTTATGGAATATCATTTAATTCACAAAATGATATTGTTATAAACTGTTTTGAACCCGAGCCTATTACAACGTTATTTTGATTTACATGTCCCAAAATTGGTTGCAAAACAAAACGGTTTATCGTGTATTGGTTTTATTCTATGTAGATTGAAGCAATTTGCGGCCAGTTTGCCGACGTTAAAGTGCTGGCTGGTGACAGGTTTGATGCCAGAATCGAGATGTATGTGTGATGTATAGTGTACGGTGTGTGCCTGTATGGTATAGTGTTCTCGTACAAACGCTACGGATTATAAATTCGAGCACTTTAAACTTTGGCCGGGAATTAGAGTGGCTTCTCCAAATTCGCGGAAATACTGAAAGCTATTAACAAGTTGCAGTTGCATTGTTGTGCTATCGCGTTATTGTTGTAAATGGCTTAACAAGTTACATTATATTGTGATATTTTTCATATGGCATTAATTCGCCTGTAAGGATAGAGAGTTAAATCAAATTAACGTACCAGGCTGTGGGATTATTTACAGAAAAACATATTTCTGCTTCCTTAAATTATATAAAGCCGGTAAAATTTTCTTTGGATATGTATTATTTCGAAATTATATAAGACGGAAAATATCCTCTCTAAAATTAAGGCATATTTTGTCTAAAGTGAGGGTAATAAAGAGCTAGCTAGTGGATTATTTTTTTATTTTTTTATACTTATGATTAACTAATTAAAAAAAATACTTTTTTCATTGACATTGTCGTGTTATAGTTTCCTTATGGTAACTGGTTTTACAGGTGATGTTAAATACACCATAGTTGTGTAGTATGTAAAACAAATAATAAAAGTTAATAGATCGAGGAAACGCAGCCCAACATCTTTTTGTCTTATAAAAATCTCCTAGTAACCTTAAAACTTTGACATGCAATCATAATTATCGTAACCTGAAACATCAAGATCCAAAAGATAACTATTAGAAAAAGGTTGTATTTATAATATTTAGATGTTATAAATCAACATTTAAAGAATCAACTAATACTTAGTTGAAATGAAGATTTTCTATGCGAACAAACCATAGCGAGGTAATCTAATTTATTAATTATTTAAATTAAACATTGATATAATCATTTTGTACCAAAACCTGACCCCTAAAATTAACGCAAAGCCCCAGACGAATTGTAAATGAATCGTTGTTACCGCCACGGCATTTTGACGACGTAATTTGTTCCTACTTAATAATAATTTCGTTCCGGACTAGAACGATTAAGCACAACAGCGTTACCTGCATTGTCAGACTCTCGTTAATTAAATTCTGCGTCAGAAATGGAATTAAATTTATTAGGAAAAAAGTAGCGGGAACTGTGAGCGGGAAATTCCCTGTGTTATATTAGAATTACTCGGGATTATACGAGATTTCACTTAATTACGGAGTTCGCTCAAATTACGGCCCGCTTTATTTTTGAGGGGGTCGGGTGTTGCGGAATGAGCCTTCTACGCTGTTACGAGGTACCAGAACGATTGGGCACATGATAACTATCTCGTGGTGGACATACCTTTACAGAGGTAATAAACGTGAGGGATATTTTGCGGATACTTTTTACTCGATTTTTGTAATAACATTAAGGGATTGTAGAGAGACTATTTACGTTAACTTACTTGTACGTTTAACGCATTAAAATCATTCAAAATAAGTAATTCTCTATTTATTTATTTTCAACGTAACGTAACAGTAATATATAATGGGGCAGGTTACAGCTGCAGCTGATTATGAGGTTTTCATTAGATGTGTAATAAAAATAAAAATGTTTTGATTAATAGATTTTTCTAGGAAAAATTAATCAACTATGGTCTAGGTTGAAAAAGAAACCAGTGGCGTTACAGTTTTAGAGACGGGCTGATTTCTGTATCTGTTTCGTTACCATTTGTTTTTCTTTAATAGGCAAGTAGGTAGGTAGCTTTCTGTGCCAGACATATGCCGTCATGTTTTGGGTTTAAAGCGTGCCGGTTTCCTCACCATGTTTTTTTTCACTGTACGAGCGAGTGTTTAATGTGCACATAGACAGAAGGTCCATTTGTGCATAGCCGGGGATCGAACCTACGATCTTAGGGATGAGACTCGCACTGACTCTGATGAGACTCTCGTTGTAGTAACCTCTAATATATATATAAGATGTTGGTCTGATTTCTTTTTTAGTTCTCTGTCAAATATTATACGTAACAAAACAACAAAATCTACAGATTTCTGTCAATCAATAATAACACTTTAATGGGCCTTGGCCCACAGATTGCACTTGTTTTTTATTTTTCTGCTAGTTAATGATCAGCCTTCAGTTCACACAACGCGTAAATCGTAATGTTTAGGTTAATTATAATTGCGCATAAAAAGAAACATTCATGTGTAAACAGTTTAAGGTTCTTTAAGTTCAACACTTTATTTAATAGTAGTTAGTAGTTTAGTAAAAAGAGGGGCGGAGAGTTTATTGCCAGTTCTTCTATTCCGTTCTACGCCTATGATTTAAGAACTGGCAGTAAATGTTAAATTAGAAGCATTTAATGTATATTTCTTTTTTTGACGTTCATAAGTGTACATTGTGTTGCCTATATGAATAAATGATTTTTGACTTTGACTTGACTTGACTAATCGCCTCTAATTCTGCCAAATAGTTCAACACAATAGGCAAAAATAACCTCAAAATCAATTATAAAAACAAGTCAATTGAAGAAGTTGTTTCAACCAAGTTTCTAGGCATAACACTAGACCAAAATCTTAACTGGAAACAACATATTTTAACGATATGCACGCACCTTAATAAATTTGTCTTTGCTTTGAGTCGAACTCGCAAAGTAGCTTCAAAACACGCAGCAATTATTGCTTACCACGGCTATGTTGCCTCAGTTTTGCGCTATGGTATCCTTTTATGGGGAAATTCGGTAGATGTGAGTAAAGTTTTTATTACTCAGAAAAAATGTATTAGGGCTATCATGGGCGTTGGACCTCTTATGAGCTGTAGGCCAATTTTCCACGAACTCGGTATTCTGACAGTACCAAGTTTGTGTATCTTGGAAGCAGTTATGACTGTCAAGAAGTATCCAAAACTATTTAATACATACAAAGAAACGTGCTTATATATACCGAGGGATCCAACACGGCTGCGGGTGCCTGCATGTTGCACCGCGCTATATTCTAAAAATTGTAACGCCATGGCTATAAGAATATTTAATCACCTTCCCAGAAGTTATAGATCGCTGTCATGTAATGTCTTCAAAGGAAGGTGATTGGGTTTCTAAAGTAAGGTGCTTTTATAGTAGGAATATTTGGCCTATTTGAACAATTGATTATAAATAGCTTGGTATTATTGTGTTATGTTTTTATTATATGACAAAGCAAAAATTTATGACATTTGCATGCCTATTTATATATGGCTGATTGTCCGGATATAAAAAATAAATAATGTGATTATAAAATCACATAAGGTTTGATTGTAATATAGTAAAATTCTAATTGTTAATTATGTAAGATAAATTTGCACGCTATTATATGTGGCAGAATATGCGGAGTTAAGATTGTACAACCATAAGATTTTTATACCATATTCTTGCAAATAAATGATTATTATTATTATTATTATTATTAATTCTAAATATTCATCCATCAATTCTGCAAACATATTTTGCTAATAGAGTCAAGCTAACAAGTCATTATTATACTAATCGGCCGTATGTAATTGGCATTCCCAAAAATCACCAATTCAATAGGTAGTTTGTAACCAAAATTCATTCATGCATTATCCGCGTGCGAGGGAATGTCGCTTATATTCCGTACAGCTTTGTGCTATATTTCTCTAGCAGGAAAAGCGTTTAGCGGCATTCAGGGAACTCAATTGGCGGTAATGCAAACCATCGCCGCGCGCGCCTCTACGACTGTAATTATCGTCTAAACTCTGAAGCGATCCAATTGCTTAATTCACGTGAATATGCTATGCTTTTAGCCTAAATCTCTAAACGTTACTCGAGCTAAGTTAAGCTCCTATTAAGCCGAGGTGAGAATATCGCAGACGTCTTAATTTGGTTCGTTGAATTAATTTCGTTGAGTGCAGTACCGACCTAGCAGGCTGCACAGTGCACGGGTTATTGGAGCTCATAAGTATGAAAAGTCGGGCATTGACGGCTTTATTTTGAAACTTTGCTAAATATTTCGTTGGTGATTAATAAAAATGAATATCAAATGTATGTATAAGTGAAATAATTTTAAGAATTAAATGTGAGGCTTTGATACATTATGTTTAATAATGTTAGGTTACACGCTGATTTTCGGCAGTAAGAGCGTAGTTGGTCTATGTTGATTAATTATACAAAACATAATAACATATTATGCTTAAGATTAAAGTTAAACATTGTAGGTCAACGTTTTCATGTTTATCAACATAAAAATATGTTGATACAGTTTATTAATAAAGAGGTTGTTGGCGACTCTATAAATATAAATTAAATATGGAGTAGAGACTCTTGGGCCGTGGGGTTCAAGTGCACAGGCGCTTGTTAAAGATTTCAGTTGGCGCCCAGTAGATAGTACCGGTGACCCCAGACCTGGCACTTTCCTGGCTCAACGAATAAGTATCGCAATACAGCGAGGAAATGCTGCCAGCGTTAAAGGTACACTGCCACAGGGACGAAACTTTTTACATTTGTTTTGATTTTGATTTTAATTATTTTTAATTATTTCTGTTATTACTTTGTAGGTTAAGAAAATTGTAAATACTGTATACTTGATTATAAATAAACAATTTTAACACTAATTAGATATGAGTCATAAGTGAGATAAAAATATGTACATAATTAAAGTGAGAGATATTGTATTTTTTTGGAATGGAATCTCGCTGTTGGCCTTAAGGGCCTTTATAGCTCAGCTCGGGCTGTTTTGGCAAGCGTAGGTCGGCCTGAATGGGCGTTTTTTCCACGACTAGCGCAAGGGTGTCTCGTGTGAGACTCGAATCTAGGCTTGGGCCGTCACGCGGTGGTCAATCGCCTGAAGGGCAGGACGGAATCTCACTGGAGTGAGCGAAGTACGAAGTAAAGGTCCTCGCCTTCCCCGGTAAAGGCGGGTTTTTTACCCTAATCTGATTTTGGCTATTATTATTATTGGCCGCGCGGGCGGCTTTTAATTTGTTGTTTGCTACGGTGATTGGATCATCCGGGTCCATTAGTATGTGTCGGGGCCTCCTTCGAGCCTTTTTTGTCGGGAAGAGGTAGTAATTGATGCTTTTACACCAACGGGTTGGGATGGTGTTTAGCCTTGTCGAAGTGGCATATGGTGGCCAACTTCATCCATTGGGCTATGGTAGGGAGTTCCAGGTCGTGCTGGAGATCGACGTTTCTCAGGGCGCACCGGTCGCGATTCTGAAGCACCTGTAGCCGGTGGATCTGGGCGGGGGCATAATGCGCAGACTACGCTAGCGTATATCATGCACGGTCGGATGCAGACCTTTTACAATGTCACCTTGTGTGTAAGGGGCATGTGACTTCTTTTATTTAGGAGAAAATAGAAGTGAGAGAGGACAGAAGACACCTTCTTGCGAACCCCTGTAGCCAGGGCCCTGGAGAGAAGTACCTCACCGCGGTAGAAATTAGCAGGGTAGTGGACAAAGCAGTAAAACAACTGCTCGCCACCAAAAACGTTGACCACCCCCCGCCATCCGGGGGACGTAGGTCGCGCAGCCAAGGTGTAAGGTTTACACAATGACCTACATAACTACGCCTTCTACATTGGAACGCCGACGGCCTAAAACGAAAAGTCATCCTACGTGAACACAACATAGACGTGGCACTCATCAGCGAGCATAAGCTACGCGCCGCAGACCGTCTGAGCCCACCGGGGTATATAGTGTATAGGGACAATAACGTGTGCCCCACAGATGGAAAGCCCTACCGCGGCCTGGCTGTATCATATATGGCTACTCATCCGGCGCTCAATTAGGCACCGCACCATACCAGCCTGCAATCACCAGCAATTCTACACGTTGGGCGTGGAATTGGCTATCGCCGGAAATCCCACCCACATAATAGCCCTCTACTGCCCGCCAGGGGGCGAAATTTACACCGGAGACGCTGCGCACGCTCTTCAACCACGACCAGCCGGCGATCATCGCGGGCGATTGGAACACAAAACAAACCGATTGGCACGCTAACATTACCAATACCCGCGGAAACCGGCTAGCGCACTACGCGCAGATACAAGGTTTTTCCATAGAGGGGCTGGACTCACCGACGCACTACCCCTATTTAACCGCGTCAAGGCGGAGCTGGCCAAACATGAGAGGCCCAGTTTCATTTAAAGACAACATCTATAATTACCCACTAGCAGGGGTCGTGGGTTCAGGCGGTGCCAGCACTACGTCGAACCGTCTTAACAAAACGTACGAAGTCAATCCCCACCGGTTTACAAAGCCGCACCCGTGCAAAACTTTGGTTACTGCACGGGTGTTTTCAAACGAACATATTATAAACGTAATATCCTGTGCAGGCCTGCGTCTCTGAGGTGTCGTGGGGTTTGGCACCAATAGAGGTTGAATATATACGACTTAGTACCGACCCAATTCAAATTCAAAAATGTATCAAAATCATTAAATTAAATTACAAATAGTCGTAGTAATTTCTAAGTTTGGTTTTAATTTGTAAACAATAATTTATTTTACTACAAAAATATAATGCTACATTTGTGAGTTGCTTAAAAATAATTTGTTGTAATAGAATAAATATCTCTCGTGTTCATCCGTAGGCAGGTAAACCCGTTTAAAGCTATTTTCTATGAAATAATCTCGCTCTAACGCGTCTCAAAGAAACCTATCGCCTGTAAACAAATAAATACCATCTCCCCAACCTTTTCAGATTAAGTCCAATTTTTTCCCAAACTAAATAGCGTACCTTTTCTATGAAAGATGTAGAATTCACGCTCGGCTTATATGAGATTTCTTTACGCTTTCAAAAACTCGTATTTATCTGTAAAAGCTAATATGATTAAGCCTATAATTTTGTATAACGCAACAGGTTTCAGAGGCTCCTATATTGATTGGTTCAAAGTCATAGTGTATGATAGACATTCATCGTCATTTTCTGATTTGGTATCAATGCTTTGAACATTTAGAGTAATTAAATAAAAATCTTAATATATATAAATTACGTGTCACGTTGTTTGTCCGCTATGGACTCATAAACTACCGAACCGATATCAATCAATTTTGCACACCGTGTGTAGTTTGATCCAACTTAAAAGATAGGATAGCTTACATCTCAATATTATTGTATTGCAAAATATTTGTTTAATATTTGATAGTCACAATTCTAACAGATGGCGCTGTGTTGAAAGTACCAACGTTTCACATAAGCTACAACTTAATGGCATAACCACCAAAAAAGCATAGTGGTCCCCATGACTGGTGTTCTTCTACCGTTTCCCTTGAATAGTTTGCTACTATGTAATATTACAAAAACCTTAGCCACAGCAACGCTTGGCCGGTCAGCTAGTATTATATATAAATATAAAATATTATCTAATTATTTTTAAATATTATAAAATTATTATCTAGCTCATTTACATAGTAATAATAATAATTAAAAATGGATAAATAGAATATAAATCTAAAAAGTTTGGTCCGTGTAGTAGTGTACCTGTTATTAAATATTAATATTGCGATGTCAAAGTTTAAACAAAATTTTTATAAAATAAATGAGGAAATAATTTAATTGCACGTGAACCTTCGATACGTTATATAGGTTATTGTTAGGCTGTAACACGCTGATTTTCGATAGGATAGGCGCGTTTTCGTTATTCTAAATTTAATGAAGGCATTTGAGCTGCCAAAAATCACATCGTATCGTACCGTAGAGTAGAAATCTACTGGCGTTACCCTTGGCTTTCGATTTCTGCATCAGTTTCATGATATTTTTCTCTGAATTCTTCATTAGACAGGGTGAAAGATTCCTCACAATGTTTTTTATATGCCGTACCAGCAAGAGTTAAATGCTTTGAAAAATGAATAATATAAGAATAGTGCAATCGTTATTCGATCGCAAAACTCTGAGGGTTGAGTCGCACATATACGATTATTTATCAAATATTCGTGCTAATGATAATCTAATTAAATTCAACCTTTATATAAAGTTACGTAATATAATAGAAAATAAATCTAAAAAGTTTGGTTCCTGTGGCCCTGCAGCCATAAAGTTAAAGTTAACCTAATGAACTGATGCTTCGTTGCTATCTTCATTAGAATAAGATATATACAGGTCTATAAGTAAGTCTTCGACAACCACTCAAAGGTAATCAAGTAATTATATACTTTGTAGGCACAAAATATATCTGCAGTGGCGTAAAAGGCCATAGACGTAGGGCGGGTTATCTCCGACGTAATAGCGGGATCCACTCTCGCTGAAATACTGGTTTATGTGCCAATTCCTCGCCTTCCCACACTAGCCTACTTTCGGGAAAGGGGTTAATGTTGCCCGAGATGTATTCAAACATGTCTTAATCGGCTCTGTTTAACCTTACCCTTTTGTACTTTAGTGCTGTTTCTTCAAGTATCTCGTAAATTCTCTCGCATTTCTTGTTCACACTAAAATTGCAAAGAGAAATAATGAGTTGTTTTTTGTGAGCTTAAGTGGTGTAATATCTTGTATACTTGCATGGCGCAAAGACTTTTTAAGCAATGTCATTTGATATATATACTTACTCGTCAAGTTTATAATTCTTACTTATTATTAATCGGAATGAAAATTCGAGTCGAAGTTTCTGTAATAGAAAAGCAGGAGTATAATTTGAAATATTTTTTACATCTTTCGAAAGCTATTTTTTATCCTGCATTTCGTTATTCAGCTTTAAACTATACTTTTCCAGCAACGGTAATGTTTTGTTTACCGGGGGGCACGTAGGTTCGACTCCGGCTGTGCACCAATAGATTTTATATATGTGCGCATTAAATACTCGCTCCTACGGTAAAGGAAATCATCTCGAGGAAACCTGCACACCGTAAACCCAATAAGTTTACGGCGTGTGTCAGGCTGATCACCTACTTGCCTATTCAAAATGAAAAATAATACGAAACAGACACAGAAATCAGCCCCTGAAAGGTCCACTGTTTTTTTGTTTAAGGGGCTGAAATCCTCAGCAATAATCACCACCTTATTTAGGCTTGTAATATTAACAATAAGGGAAAACATCGCGCGAAAACCATTTTCTCAAAGACCGAAGAATGTGTCAGGCTTTTGTGCCTTTTTATTAGTATATTTTATACTATAATATATTATTTTACTGATTACTGACTTAAATCTTTAACTCTTGGGTAAAAAATTTATAAAATAAATCATGTTAGAGCAAAGGATGACGCGATGTCTTTACATGCTTTGTAAAAACATTTATATAAAGTCGATTCAAATTCAATCAGATTTCTTTGACTTTTAGAAGATCTAGTTCCATTTGCTTTTTTTCCCTCGTGAGGTTATGAAAGGTTTAACACTGTTCAAGTGGTTGGCGTCCTCTTAGTTCTATTCAGTTTTGCAGAATATAGAGCTTGATTTAAAAGGAGCATCACCAATTATAATGTGTTCAAGCAGTCTACTATCTTTACGACAAAAGTACCGCTTGCAAATAACGTGGTAATTTTAATAATTTCGGAATGTTTTGAAATATAACTGACATTCCAAATGTTTTAAAATTTGTATTATATAACTAGTACTTATTATATTTGTTTTATGTAAAATTACCAAGTTTTCAAACACCACACGAATAATGTTAAATAATTTACTAGAAATGAAATCAACTTATCAGATAATGACTTTGCTTTTAAGACAATTAAACCTATGTTATATAGGTATATGACCATAACTAAGCGTTATTGTTTCGTTGTAAAAATTACTAAACTGTGTTCGTTTCGCGAGCTGTTACTTTTAGATGCAATAAAGCAAACATTCTTCGAACAGTCGAAGTGCGTAGCAATTGAAAGATAGAACTCGCGAGCTTTCTGACATTGTGACCATTTCTTTTATAAGGTAGTGTGGCAAACGAGCCTACGTGACAGCCATAAAAAGCAGTCAACGCCCATGGACATCCATTTTAGTGGGTGCGTGCCTTGAAGGCTGGATTAAGCGCTCTTTATAAATACAGTGTAAAATCTTTATTACCTCATTCGTTAAAACGAAAAACTCTCTATAACGTTAAATTAAATCACATTTGTTTGTTTTAATACAAAACGCATGCATTAATTCATTCTTTATAACGCAATAACCCCTCTCTCAACAACATACTTAAGTGTAATTGTTTTTATAATCAGCTTACAAAACTAACCTTTTGAGGTGCCGAAATTTCTAAGAAAGACACCTGAGGCATAAACAGCCGTCTCGCCTTTGTTATTGTTATTTTGTATTTATTAACACGTGTGCCATTATTCTTAGATTACATTGCCTGTTGGAAATTTCGGTCTCAGTTATTAAACGCACCATCGTCACCTATCGTGTATTATCAGTCGTGAGCAAACTTTGAAACTGTCAAGATGGCCAGTAAAAGAAAAGCGTTATGTATTATATGTGTTTAGACTAATTTACCTATTGATAGTAATAAAATTAGAAATTATTGTAATTTGTTAAATTTAGTTTATTTTTTCTCTGCCATCCCTATAACGAAAACTCTCTATAACGAAAAAAAATGCTCGGTCGCTTGAAATTCGTTATAAAGACTTTACACTGTAATTGGAAGTCAAATCTTCCACGGAAGACTGCTCCACCGAAAGCCATTCCACAGTTCCTTAGTTTGCAACAGAAAATACGCGGCGGTATCACTAAACATCAGGTAAGCCTCCTTCAGTTGCCCCAGTTATAAAAAAAGTACGATTAGCCGCCTTCTCCGGTAAAACATCAATCACGATAGGCGTGAAGGGACAAACATGAACTAGATGAATTGACTCGTTTTACGGAACAAATTCCGCTCCATATAATGGAATGTTGCATTATTCAGGATCGTCACAGTTTCAGATTCATCGAGATTCGGATCTTTGGAAAAGGTTGCTTATCCTCGAGACTCAGTTGGCGGCGCGCGTCGGGACAACTATAAGCCTTTGAGCCGTTAGCGGACTACTTTTGGAGTAACACATTGTTATAAAAGTTGGCTATTGTATTAATGTATCCGATTTCGTTGTTTGAACTTCAGCGAGATGTTCACGTTAAGGTGATACATTATACATTTCTATATAATGATCGAGTAAGGTTTATAGTAGATATTAAGGTTGACAAATTTTACGCTGGTATGAAAATTTATATATTAATTATGACATATAAAATAAGTATACAATGTGACATTATCTAGAAGAGTATATCTATATATATATTTTTAAATAGACAATGAAATAATATAGTACAAAAATAAGTACTGTACATTTATTTTATTTATTTATTTACAGTCTTCTATACATGACCAAATTTCAACAAAAATATTATATATATTATATAACTAAGCCACCTTTACAAAATCAACAGAAAACCTTTTGCTATCCATTAATCCTCTCGAAATCATCCATCTTATATATTAAATGCCCCCATACCCTTAACAAATAGGTAGCTCCGGCGAAGAGTCGAGAAAGCTATTAAGCTGCAAGAGTAACTGAGGAATGGGCCTTGATGACGCTGGGCAGTGCACAGCAAAAAGGTTATGATTGTCCGGAGCGTACAGTCTCATAATCTCATCCAGCAAGTACCTATGCGCTTTCCGTTACGGTATTAATTATGCTTCAACCAAATTTGATCAAAGCTTAATAATCCAAACGAAGTTCTAGTAAATCATACCCTAAAACCCTCATCAAGAACTTAGTAGGGTAGAGATAACGAAAGAAGTTGTAAGTACCTACTTTTATATAAAATTCTAAGGAACTTCTTTTGTACCCATTCTAGCCACGTAGATGCCATGACGTAGCTGGTTTCAATAATTGACCTTTCTAATGAGGAATATAGCACCCTAGTGGCAGTGTCCGAGAAAACATCTGAATTCCGCAGAACACACCCTAACCTTCAAAATGCAGAATCTGTAATGGTCCGAAAAAATACTGCACAAATTTCTAGGTACAACATTTTTGACAGCCACTTGAGTTAAAAAGCTAGGAAATGCCTATGTGTACACAAAGACTGCACGTTATAATAAATATCGTACATAACTATTACGTTACATGTCCAAGAATCCCATCTAAGACATAAGAAACATCTCTTAAGTTTGAATAATTAATATTATACAAGCACTCAACACAAATCGATTAGTATTGTGCAGTGAGCTCTGTGAAGTGCAGGGAGATGCTCATATCAAAGGAATTAACCTAATGGAAATTATAATATGCAAGTGCAGCGATGCAAGATCACGTACAGGCACCCAGCGTCCGCTTAGCGCTCACATCTTATCAATATATAAGGGTAAAACACAACAGAGTTAATTGTGTTTACTTACTACTTTTATTTATACACAGTTAAAATATAAAAATCAGTGGCGCTACGACCTATTTAGGTCTGGGCCTCTGATTTCTGTATCATGGTCATTTGTCAATCTTATAGGCAAGTAGGTGATCAGCCTTCTGTGCCTGGCACACGCCGTAGACTTTTTTGGTCTTAGGCAAGCCGGTTTCCTCAGGATGTTTGCCTTCACCGTTCGTGTGAATGATAAATGCGCACATGAAAAGTTGGTGCCCAGCCGGGGATCGAACCTACGACCTCAGGGACGCACGCTGAAGCCACTAGGCCAAAACTGCTCTTACTCTGCTCTGCACTGATCACAGTGAAGACGCAATACTGAGAGCACTTTCAAATAATGTACAGAAAAATGTTTTGACAGACGAAACTTTTATTTTATACCTACAGAAGTGGATAGACGTTGGCCACAATCCTGATGTCAAGTGAGATGCGGCCAATTTGAGGTCACGCCTGTCCAGGAGATGCCTATTTAACGGCCGCTTAATTAAATGAACCAATATTCAACTGTCTAGGTAAGAAGGGGTCAAGGAGTTCCACTCCTTTGCTGTTTTCCTATTTTATTTGATATGCTAGCGTCGTCTTTTAAAATGAAAATAAATTGATGATATAAATCAGCGAATAATTAAAACTATACTTTTTAATAGCTACCATGTAGTACCTCCTAGAAGGGCTTCTGTAGCTCTGTTTATTTTAGAAGTATTTGAAGTTTTAGCAAATATTTTTGCAAAGTCCTTTATTTATACAAAACTTATTAGACGAAGCGTCTAGACGTGCTATATCTAGACGCTTGTATAAGATCAATGAATTAATGTTGGGTATTTGTGTCGGAGGTCTCCCTTTGAAGCATCGGCGAGGTAATTAAGCCCAACATTTACTTTATATAATAAATATTATCTATGACTTGTAGCCTGTACCATCTATAGAATAATAAAATATGAGATGACAATTGAAGCTTTCCCAGCTCTCCCAGCGGGTGGGCAGATTGATGAGCTCCTCAGATACTTCCATCCATTCACATCCGGTCATAAATTAACTGCATTCGCTATAAATGGCCGCCTTTCCTCCCCCTCTTACCCTTCCCCGTCGTCTTCCGCTTCGGTGAACGCGTTCAAAGCTATTGTTTGCTTGATTTAATAAGACCCACTTATAATAGAGATGCGAAAGATTATTAATGTTCAATTGAACTAGAACTGAGCTTGGCTCCAACACGACTAATTATTATTAACTAGTTTTGAAGAATAGTCTAAACTAGATGAGATATTTTATAAAGAAGAAGTATATGTGTTTGTAAGTTTTAACGAATGGTACATAAGCCCTGTAAAGACTATATTTGTTTCCAAAATATTTAATCATGCGAAAGTGGAGACAGGAAGATAGTATTTCAAATAAAATTTTACAAATTTAATCTAAGAAGAATAAGAAATTTATAATAAGAAAATTTACTCCAAACTATTGTAAGGCGTAGTTTGAAAGCATATTCATAGAAAAATGTATCGCAGTTAGACGTAAAGTATTCGATAATAACAATTTCCTTTGACCAAAGTTTAACTTTTTAGTACAGGGTACGTATCAATAAGCACTTCCCCCTTAACATTTATATATTGATAATATGAAAAGAAAATATTGGATACGTTGATCTAGTAAGTAAAAATTAATTTACAAATAATCGTAGTGCGGTAGTTTAGAACCAAAAATAAATGAAAAGTACATTTAAATCAAGTAAAACGTTTCCTACGTGTATATGATATTAAATGTAATAAATATTAGATTATTATTTTCTGTGATAATTGAGTGATTAATACTTTGTAGTTAATGAAGTACAGTTAATGAAACAATTATTTGCTGTATCCAAACTAATTATAGTAATATTAATAAATTATAGTAATATTAACTACGTTACTGTAGATTGAATTAGGATATTTTAATGATTTCGGCACCGAGCGTGAAGATTGTGGGGAGTGAGCGAGTTGTTCTCGCGCCGCGCCCATTTGTGCTTGCACTTTGTCCCGTGCTTTTTACAGACTTTAACGAAAGCTCGTTTCACGTTTCGGTATTTATTATAAACAAACTGCCCCCACGAACTTCGTTTCGCGTTAATATGATTTTTTGTACTTAGCCTACTTTTTTGATAGCTATGGAACATTTATCCCTTAAAGACTATTCGTTTTTCCGGAATAAAAACCTGAGTACTAATTTGTTCAATTTCTTTTTCATATACAGGTTGGCCAAAAAGTTGTGGATCAAACGCAACTAGGGGTTAGATGGGGTCATCAGCTGCAAAAAATTGTTCTACGGGAGGTCCTTCAGCTCAACCCCTGCAGAGTTATAATTAAATTTGCGTTTTATAAGAAAACTGACTTATTTTACTAATCCTTATTGAAATACGAAAAAATCTACATCTGTATCTTTTTCAAATTATCCACTAGATTTTAATAAGAATTATTAAAAAAAAAGTCAGTTGTGTTGCGTTTGATCCACGACTTTTTGGCCATCCTGTATTTCCAATTTCTCTCTCCATAAAAACCTCAGAGTTCAAAGAATATATTTAAAAAAAAAATATCCAGCCATCTTCGAGATTTGCGCTTGGCAACATATTTTGCGATTCGTTTTTATTTATATAGATGACATTTAGCGTTTTATACAACTACAAAAGTCTTTTGAAACATATTTCCTTTGTACTCGATCAGAAAATGCGTAAACCATTAAGGAAAGTTAGCCGCGGAGAATAGATAATACACAAACTTCCCTCCGGTAAAACTTGGTCGTGTAATCTGTGCGTGACTGGACGAGCTTGATTGGGGCCTATTCTTTAACACGTGATAAATGTAAAAACATTTATTACATTATTTCATAGAACAGCATGAAACGGGGAGGAGGTTTATCTTATGTTAAGCAACCGTTGCTCATAGACACTCACAATAACGGACACATCCCACTAGTACCTATTATTTTGTTGTTGCCGAATGGCATTTATTAAAAAAATTTTTTTACTATGTAGGCTCGATGCAACCGCTTCTCAGGTGTTTTATTTTACTTACAATATGTTTTATATACATTTGTGGAGTCGAGTTGTTGGTGAGAAGAGTTTTTACAGCTTTTACAAGCATGGGTTGTTTGGCAAGCACAGTTTTGCACTCTGGAGCTCGGCACCAGTATCAGTATTTATAGCGGGCTGAATTTGTGATAAAAAAACTTTGTAGTGTTTCGTTCTAGCCGTCGATAGTCATCACTATTTTACCTATTTTAAAGTTTATTATTTACAGCTTGAAAGTGAATAATAATATATTTACTTTATTACACAATAACATAAATTATGAGAAAAAAACTAATAAAAATAAGACTGCTAGAATCAATATTATGTTTTGATGATTTCAGTAACGTCTTTGAATAGAGAACACTCGAGGAGAGAAATAATTGCAACCTTCCGTGAGTTATGTAACCTAACATTAGTTAATTATTAGAAGCGTAAACAAAATGTAAGAAATCTTCGCAAACTTGAAGCCAAATTAAGCCCTTTAGTTTTTACCACTCTCATAAATTGTAATTTAACATTCTCGTTTCCGATAATGTCCAATAACATAAGTGTCACTTAGATTTACGAACTCTTCAATAAGTCAAGTCAGTTTTTTGTTAATCCAGCGGCGCAACCCCACTACCCCTAATTTTATGTTTGTTATAAGCTTGTGTTTAAAACAATTAAAGCCAGTTGACACCCAGCTTCAAACAAAGTGTTACATTTAACATATATTTGACATATCCATACAACAACCGACAACAACACCGAACTTAACTCATGTAAAAAATTAATGTTTTTTGAGAATAGAAGGAGAATCGCCCCCCTGGCTCGTATCGGACAAGCTGTCGTGCAGTTTATGCGAAGTCACTCTTCATATTTTTCCGTTTTTGTATAATTTCCTCCACTTAGCCATTTTAGCTCAAGCCATTTACAACAATTTATGAGCGCCTCACGGCTCGCTAATGCTTCAACGATGACTTGGAGCATTGAAAATAACTAATAGTGTTTTTAAACATTCAGAATCTCCATCTACATAAATTACAAGCTTTTCAAGCGAAGTCCACGTTCATTAAGTGTTGACGAGGTCACGGTCAGGTCGAGGTGGGTGTGTGTCTGTGTGTTAGTGTGTTTACGTGAATGTGTGTCTGTGTATGTATTATTTCTTAATTGTTTATCTAATAAACCTGAAACTATTATACTTTAAATTATTACCTAACATTTAACATAAAATTTAGTATCGACTATTTAATTATTGTAAGCATTTTTTCTGTTTCCTCATAGTTGAGGTCCAGTAGCCACAGTGCAACCATCTCCTTGCACTCATATTGTGTTGAGGAAAGGGAAGTGTTGATCTTATTATATAATTATATAAACAGATAAATATATTTTGCACACAAGATAATATCCATGTGCAACAAATCTAGGTTACACAGATATTTTTTTAATAACTATTATAGTGGCAATGTGGTGATAATTACAAAACTATAGGCTTGGCTATGAAGAACTAGCAACTGAACCAGGTTTTTGACTTCATTTGCAATTAGTTTTTACTTAGACCTATGTCTAGTACCTATGTACTTCAACCGCTTGGACCACAAACACGGACAAGTGATTTGAATTGATCTTGATGTATCCAACGAATAATGCATCGAATGGTGATGAAGCGATTAAGATTTAAAGACTATTTGTGCAGAAATTATTTTATAAAGTCTTGCATAGACGATAGATAAGAAGCGGTTGTACTAGCCTCTAGAATAAATATTCAATATATATTATACAGAGTAACAATTTAGAATCTTGATGCACGTGATTTTATTTATTTTGTACCCCAAATCCGTAGAAACCGCGTGTATGTAAATGTACTAAATTATTTAGTAATTTATCCCTTCAAACGCCTAGTCGGTAGTACCACTGTAAAGAAGTAGGTAGTCATATAGCAAAAGTGTTTAAATTAATTAAAAATATACGACAAGGCATTCAATTTATGAAACATAGTACAGTAAAGGTATTTCACGTAAAGGTGGGAGCAACAATAATTAAATAAAACAAAAACTGAGAAGAATGGTTTATTTTAACCACGATAAGAATCTTAATAGTCACAGTTAGTCATGAAATTTTTATATACAATTTCTAACATTAAGTACATTGTATTTTCTTATTTACATCTATAGACAACATTCACACTTACGTTTTCACAAAAGCTAATTCAGTCCAATATGCAGTTTGACAGTATGAAAAAACCTGTATTATTAAAGAAATCTGTATATGTATAATATATGTCTTTAAAACAGCGTTGTGGAGGAAAATTAAAAAAAAAACTCATAAATATATCGAAAATTCGTTAAATTAATATTGATTTTTATACGCCAGTCACGTGACACACAACGTGTCACACTAATCCGAATTCTATTATGGAGTTGAATATGTACCTACTGTTGGGACGCCATCTTGCCTAGAGCGCTTTGGCGGGTTATTTAAAGTAATAATGAATGTTTAAATAACAATTTGTGTAGGTGCTATAGTCACTAATAAATAATCTGAAAGGATATAAAAATCTTACCAATTAAATTAAATACCAAGCGTAAACATAATTAATAATATTTGAATAAAAAAATGGAATTAGACTGATTTAGTTTTTTATGAAGAAATACTTTCTACAAACTAAAAAAATATTATGTAAAAAATGTTCCAATAAAGGCAGTGATTTAAGTATAGAAACCTACTATTACATTTCTAGGTTGTAAGTGCTAAAAATATAATACTTTGGGATTTTTGAAACATCTATAAATATAACCTTAATTTCCTAAATAACTTTTTAATTTTATAAACGCTTAATACAATTTGCTTTCTAAAAGAACAATTTAGTTAGCCCACAATTTCTAGTTATTGTAAAAGTATTTATTAATGATAAAGTATATATTGAAACTTTGTATTATTATACTATTACATATTATAATTTCTTTCCAATTTTATAGAAAGTTAAGAAAATACCGGTAATACCTTATCCCAGATCGGTGCTTGCCAACTGGAAAACCGGCCAATTATCGATTTTTGTATTAACTGTCGAAACTTCCATAATTTAAGCCGAAGTGGTAGGTATATGTTTATGGCCCAGAACAATCTAGAAATGTAGTAGAAAATAATATTTAAAACAATGTTAAAGATTCGCTTGTTTTCTCATTCATATCTCTTATTAAGTACATACAAAACACATCTTACAACTAGTTAGGAACGAAAATAAGTTTATATTTACACAGATTTAATAAAACGTATACGATTTCTATAACTCTTAACTACACATAGAATATACTTCGACATATTAACAGACACAATAAAACTTTTTGAACATCCAACAAAACAATTGCGAAAAACGATACTATTTAAACAATCCGCGACTAAAAAATTTTAACGAACAAAAGAACTCGTAAATGTTGAGGACTACGTCGCAAAATTAAAATGAATTCTTTGAATAAACAAGTCGCAAGGAACGTGCCCGTGAATAGGGCAAGTTCGCGACAGCTCCCCGGTGCGCGATCATACGGAATGATTAATTATTGTGAGTTCACAGTTCACACCACGCCCTAAGACGCTCACTTACTGTAGTACAATGGTACATTGTTTGCTTACACTTCCACCGAACAACAGATCACTTTAGATAGAAAATTAAAAATACTGATTTGGTTTATAAAAACGCTACTATAAACGTTTAAAAAAACCCTCGTCTCAGATTTGTGTATTTCTTTCGTGATATTTTTCTTTCTAATAGGCAAGTAAGTGAACAGCCTTCTGTGCCCGATACACGCCATCGACCATTTTGGTCTAAGGCGTGTAGGTTTCCTCACGATGTTTTCCTTTACAAGCGTGTTAAAGTATCAATAGAAAGAAAAGTCTACTGGTGCACAACAGGGGATCGAAGCTAAGAACTCAGGGACGAATCACACGCTCAAGCCACTGACAACACTGTTTTGTAAAATGTTTTGTTTTTAGGCTCTTCGCCGGACATCTCAACAAGAGGTCGTTAAGTCGTGGCTGTGTGACGGCACAGCGTGTGTAACGAGGTTAGACGGGTGTCGACATGTGCAATGTGCGACCCAGCGATGCAGGAACATGCATCCAAGTGAACTCAACTGCACAATGCACTCACTGGTAAATTGTGAGGCATGCACCTAACTGCTAACTTAACTAGTGTTAAGGGTGTATACTATAAATTGTCGTCGACATAAAAGCTGGCTGGTTTTATCATTTCACAACATGAGAAGAAACTCGTTTTTTGTGAATAATATTAGATAATAATTCTAATACTACAGTATAATATCTACTAAATCCTGGAGAAAATAAGGGCACCCACCCATGACCCCATGGAGAGGAATTCGAAAAAATAGAAAAGTTGGTAACCCAGCCCAACTCTATAGGCCAATGCCAGACCCATCTACGTTGGTATAAGGTAAGGTAAGCGCATGGGCCATGATCAGGCGGTGAAAAAAGATTATTTGAGTCGGCCTAGTGGTCGAAGGCCAGTAGGTTGGCCTAGGTGCCGCTGGATCGACAGAGTCGTGGAGGACATGCTGCAGCTGAAAGGTAGCAATTGGTAGGTGGCACATGACAGGGAGCGCTGGAAGTTTCTCATTTCGTAGAGCTGTAGATATTGAGGGAGTGAGTAATATCTGCTATGATATTTTTCACATCGTAAAATCATGAGTTATCTCAACGCAAATATAATTACGGAAAAAACACGACCGCATTAAAAGGAGTATGGGTTTTAAACATCGCTTATTAAAATCTGAGAGACCCTAAGGTTAATACGATCAATAAATACCATGGTTAAATTAACCAAAGTCGAAGAACATTATCACTAAACTGTACATTCATAATTCGCATTAGTTCTACAGAGGTCATTGAGATAGTGTATCTTTTGGGCTACTTAATTCAAAACTTTATATAAACCACTTACTACATGCTTTTTCACAACTTTATACCGATATAGTAACGAATCATTATGTATGGGGTATGCATACTTAGATTTTTCTAATAACTCACTAGAAAATGTTACACTTTACACAGTCACAGCAACAGAAAAGTATTTGCACTGATATTTGTTCAGAAATCGTCTATACAGAGATCTCTTGTATCTGCACGCGTTTCTTGGGCGGCGGGACGGCGGAGGCCGGCCTTTCTACCAACTCTAAGTCGCTGCTGCGCTGTGGACACCGATCGATATATTAATTCAAAACCACCACACACCCATAAACCACTAAATAAATAAAATTTCCAGCTCAACGTAGTATCCTATCAAAATTTCAGTTACAACGTAGTAGGAGAAAAAATATAATTCATGAGGCGGCTATAAATTTATGAAGCTTTAGATTTAAAGCTTTGTGTTTAGTTTTTAAGCAGTGACAATAAACTACTTCATTGGTCATCATAACACACACACATATATATAATTCTCGAGTCACAGTGTTTATATTTGCAAACTCGGCCTGACCGATTTTTATGTTTTTTTATGTATTATCGGTAGGGCTGCTATGCCTCCAACTATTCTATACCTTTAAGTGGTTACGATCAAAACCCTAAAACCTTATTTTTATTTTATGGACCATTATTTTTATTTTTTCGCACAAAAACATACATATTATGGCAAAATGTTTGCCGGATCAGCTAGTTTCATATACGTAAAATAACCATCAGTAACATGCATAGCTAACACACGGCGAGTCATCACGGCCCATTATGCGATCGTTTTGCTCGCATCAATCACACTGAGCTGCATTTATTCCAACCATCGATATTATGCGTCTATTTGTCTACCCCATACCACTGCCCCGGTCATGCATTGTTCCGCACCATTTCTTCTAAAGCAATACTTACGCCAATACGCGAACTCAATTCGCTGTTTTTCAATTGTTCTGTGGCCTTGAGTTAATGTGTTTTTTGTATTTTAAATAATTGTACGTTTTCTACTTGAAATATTAATCTTTAATTCTTTAAAGATGTAACAATTAATTTATTGCTTTAAAATAAATATGGTTTAATAAGAAATCAGGACCTCTGTAACGGGATCGGAATTGCTGTTTCTATTGGAAATTACCAAGTAAGTTCTGGTCTGATCTGACATTCAATCATATTGTGAATGAGTGCGTGCGTTAAAAGCTCCAACATTAAAAATATTGATTTGGTTAAGCGATCGTAGTCGAAAATAAAAATGCCATTGCTATTTTTGTAACAAAAAAATTGCATTACTTGAAAAATAACTAGAAATACAAGAAACTTTAAAAAACTACTTTAAAAACTAACTAGTCGCTAAAATTAAGGTTACATATTTAGTACATCTCTATAAATAAGAATCGGACTTTGAAGGCTTATAAAATAATTCCTGTTCATACGATCGATGCTCTGAATATGTCCAAATATGTTTTCAGATTTTTTAAATAACATATTTTAAAGCGTTACAGAGGCATTATTATCACTCGCTGGATATCAGGCTCTTACGTGCATAAGAAGGGAAAATACGCCTGATTTCTCGATAGTGCCGTCGCGGTCGTATACACAAACCCTACACATCGGTCTAAGTTATACAGAACACATACTTGTAAAGTATAACAGCGTATCATATACGTATCATATACATATATATCTTAATACAGGTTAGTAAAAAAATAGGTTTTATATATGAACACGTTTACCTTAAGCGTGCTTTTCCGGGGCGACGTGAGTGCCTCCGTAAGTGCGGTTCCTCGGCCTGCCCCGCTGCCTGTATACAATATTACTATTAAGACCTATACCTTTCTTAATCCATGCTTATTATATACCTTTTATATAAAAACGCCGTGTTAAGTAAGCAATTAGTAAGGAGAATATTATTGATATTTATGAAATGAGTTTTTACATTCTCTTGCGACTATCACTAAAACGTACCCATTGAAAGGTCTGCGCAACTTTTGGTTGCTATAAAACCAGTGATTACATTTTGTTAATATTATTAGAAAATAAATTAAATATCTAGGGTAAAGGCCATAAGTCGTAACTGCGTATGCTATAAATTCTCGGTACGTATTATTAAAACAGTAGGAATCTCATTGGTTTGAATACTTTTTGAATTAAAAAAGATATTACAGCTTCTTCTTTAAGAAATGTACCAGGACCATATAAGTTTTGTCTGTTTTTACCTTCACGTCGGGGTCTTGAACGAGCGCGCCGCTTGCCGCGCTGCAGATAAATACCAGCGAATACAATTAAGTTCAGCGCCAACAGAAAGCATCCTGCGCCCACAGTCACGCCCAGCGCCACCGTATAGCTGCAAGATGATGATGGAGTTAATCTAATATATAAAATTCTCGTGTCGCGGTGTTTGTAGTTAAACTCCTCCGAAACGGCTTGACCGATTCTCATGAAATTTTGTGTGCATATTGGGTATAACTGAGAATCGGACAACATCTATTTTTCATCCCCCTGTTAAGGGTAGTCCACCCCTACTTTGTTTTTTTTAATTTTTAGATAAAAAAAAATATTTTTATTTTTTTATGTTACAGCATTAAAAAATACATAAAACCTCTAATTTTCAACCCTCTACGATCAACCCCTATTTTTTATTATAAATGATAAACATGGCAAAACGACGTTTGCCGGATCAGCTAGTACATTATAATAATCTTACGCAGTAGTGGTTTTTAAACAACGTATAACTGAATCAGTATTTGAACATAGTAAACTTGGGTATCAATAATAGAAATCTCGTATCCAGTTGAAAAGGTTTAGTAATCGTTCTTTACATTAAATTAATTTCTTTAGTAAGTACGGCCTTACGACAACATAAAAAATATTTTCAGAAGAGTTCATTAAATTATCTCTAATGGTTTCAGATTAAAAAATATATTTAATTATCCTAAGAATGTTACAATGCGGCCAAAAGACCTTGTTTTGTTTAAAATTTACGAAATGGCTTAAGTACCCGTTAAATAATGTACGACTCAAGATATAACATTAACTCAAATCTATTACGTCCCGTTACTTTAATACAAACCTAATTGCTATTTCACTTAAGATTTTATAATCAAACCACAAATATGAATAATTATTCTGAAAACAAACTTTAATAAATTATAATTTCTTAAATTATAATTTTCTTTACATTATATATGAATGAAATATCACATCGTTACGTTTATTTTCACTGGCTAATTTAGCCCACCCGGTGTGTATATTTTCCCATTATCTTCTGGAGTCAGGCGAGTTGAGAAATGATTCATTTATGTTGAAAAAGACAATGGATATTGAGGTCGATCTATCAGTCTTTGGTAAATTGCTGTCGATTCAATATTTGAAAAGAGAACGAAGTACGAACTCATAAGTTATTATAACCGTCAAATGGAATGGACGGATGTACAGATGTGTACAGACATGATTCCAATTTTATAATTGGATTAGAGATTATTGGACCGTTGACCGTTTTGTTTTTAGTTGGAAATTATCATTCCCTTTTACACTTGGAAGTGTGAATCAACAATATTTCATTATTTTAAATCCAATAATGAGCTAACATGTTTGTATCGTATCAGGGCTTTGTATGCGTATTTGTAACTAAAAAGAATACATAGGTTCATTGTCAAAATAAAAATTGGCAATAAACTATACAAATTATATGTAAAATCAATGCGTCCGAGCAGTGAAAAAGTAAAAAGTATTTAATACCTACCTGACGAAACCATAGCAAAGTTAATGGTAAAGAGCTTGGTGTTTGTAGTCTTTGGTTTGCGAAGTAATTAAATTCATAACACGAAAAAATTTATTCCCTCACTTCACTTCACTTTATTTATAATGGCGACAATTTATTCCCTCGTAAAAACCTGATTTTCATACAGCTATGACTGTCATATGTCAAATGTCATTCTGATATAACAGAACAGATACAACACCAAGTTAAATTATTTCAACAGATTAAACAATATAATTATTTCTCATTCATTTTTATGCCTTGAAATTAAAATAAAGTTAATGTAATTTGTAACAATTTTATATGACTTTCATATAGTTTTCACAAAAATAACCTATAAGCGATGTTTTTGGAATGTTAATTCATAAAGCCTGTCAGCCCTAACAAAACATGCACTGTCAGCAGGTAAACACATTAGCGGGATTACAACGGAGTCGTGACTTGTAGCCTCTATCCAAAGCCTTCTGTCTCCCTTAAACCTTGTTTGTTTTTTATTAGGCATCATTTACAATTTATACAGTACCTTTTTAGCATTAAAAGGTTTTCATAATGTAATATTGTTAAAATATAATAGCTTTTGAAATTGGTGCCATATCAATTTCCATTATGACGAATGTCCTATGTTGTCAAGATAGCGTTGCTTTCTACCACAGACTACAGAGTATCTTTTCAGTTAAATTTAAGTAAGCACATTACATACATTATTAATCTCTGGTTGACCACGGTTTATAATGAATGTAACGAATCTGATATGTGATTATTGCTTAATTTATACAAGAAAAATAAATAAAAACTACATAAGTTCACATTCAATTTTTGTATATAAACACTGTTCACCCTAAACAATATGCATCGTATGTTTGTGTGAAGAATAATCTTCTATAAGGGGATCCGAGCTTCCACAATACGGTATCTATTTTCCTCTTTACTTAATAATAAAAGAACCATATTTCCTTATATTATACTTTCGCTTCTTCCTGCTATTGTTTATGTGACAAAAACTTTACTAGAGAAAATTGGACAGGGTCTTATACTATTCGTAAGATAAGGTACATGTTTATCAGAATTTGTTTATGTCCAAAGCATTTATAGAATATAAATATACCTTTTTAATCTGCTTTATGAACTTATTTAAATTATTTTTCATACACTAGCGGGTCGGAAGTTTAATTGTCTGTTATACCATTCTTTAATCAAGACATCATGCGCAAGCAAGCAATACAGCAATTGTCATAGTATTAACCTGAAAAATTAAAAGACTTTTTGTGGTAGTCGGATTTGCAAAGTATGTCGGTGAAAAACGGTTGAACGAAAAAGTTTCTTACGAACGCTGTCTTAACGATGAGAGATATATGATTGAGTGTCAAATTATGTCTAGCTTTTTATTATATAAAAACAAGTCCTCCGCCGCGTCTATCTGTCTGTCCGCGATAAACTCAAAAATTAAATGTGGATTTTACCAATATCTAAAGTGATTCACGAGGAAGGGCTAGGTATATAATTTTTCAAGGTTGCAAGAGCCTAGAGCTATAATCTGAGACCTAATAAAGAGAATATAAGAATATATCCCAAAACCTACCCGTACACACCAAGAGTTTTATTCAATAGATAGATATGTTATATATTGCATTAACCGCTTATCCAATACCTCATTTCCCGGGGGAGTCATTACCACTTCCTTGATCCAAGAAGCGCCCCAACTCTGACGTAATATCTAGATTCACGGCGAAATTTACAACAAACACTATAAAAGTAAAGCATTGTTTGATTTTAAAAGTTTCGCAATTATCCAGCTCGTGCCAGCGGGACACGGCTAAAACAATACCTTTATTAATGGCTAAAGTTGTGTTAGGCAGTCGCAAATAAGAGGGATATTTTTGGGTTTTAATCGCAGCCAAATTTATGTATCAAAGTAATTTCACTCTATGATATTAAACCGCACCCATCCCATTGTTCGCTTGTCGAGTAGCTAAAGGAAAATTTTGGTGACTCTTTGTTAAATTTTCAGAATAAGTTTCTATCTAAAATGAAGATTACCTGTAGTATTGCGAGTCCAAAGTAAGCGAGTCCTCTTTAGGGGAAGGTCTGGGAGGCGGTAGTGCGGCAAGAGCTGGACGTGCTGAGGGAGGAGGGGAGCACTCCTCTGCTTCTAGGCTGTCTTCATCTTCGCTGTCCTCTTCTTCGTCCAGTGAGGTTGTTGTCGTGTACATCTCAGGGAATATGTCACCTGGGAAAAATATGCGTTATTTAAAGATTGCCAAAACATCTGGCACTTTTTCTTCCAATGCTGAAAAAAAAATTGTTAACAAATTCTGCAAATATCAATTTCTCTGTTCTTACATTTGGACCATATTCCCAGAAGTGTCTGACTGGAATGCTAAAGATAAGGTCACATTTGGCGTAAAGTCGTTGCGTATCTGCTATCTCGTGCGGGACCAATTACGTGCAAAGACTTTTCCGAAATAAAGTTTAAGAAACAGGAATTACCGGGAGATTTATATGACTGCGGGGGTGGTTGGAACGGTATTTTGTGATATGTGACGTCATTGGCCGCAATTTACTGCTGCTATTTGTCTGACTTTATTGTCGCGTGTGTTTCATTTACGTTCGATAGGTTTTGTGCTTCGTTTCGCTTCTGTATGGTTTGGTGACGTCACCGTAGCGTTTGTACTAGTAATATAAAATGTTATAACGTCAATAATTTGTAAAATGTAAATAATTTAAAGCTTGGTATCTTGGTATTAATTGAAAATCATGCAGTCTTTAACTCCTTCGTATTAAGCCATATTTTAAGTATAATTTACTGCATTCATAACTTTAGATATGTACGACGGAAGATTCAAAAAACTCTATAAGCCGTAGAGGCTTGTAAACCTCAAGCGCCTTAAGCGATGAATGCGCTGTTGACTTTTCGAGTCACATTCAGCTTGCTTACAAGAAGCAATAGGAGCTCTTTTAAACTAACATAGTAATAGCTGTTTTGGCTGCAGTTATGGAGATGTTATGAAATAAAAGTTTTTGAACGCATATGTTTTAGATGAGTAAAGTTCCGTCTAAATGTTTGAGACTTTTTTTCAACATTAAGCTTGATGGAAAACTCATAAGCTCGGGATAGGAAAATCCGTATTTAATCTATATGTTTTAAGACTATAAACTAAAGAGTTGAACGATAAATCTGAAGAACTACCACAGATGTAAGTATATTTTTTTAGTAAAAGTATTTAAAATTATAATGCATATATGTTTTTAGATTTTTCTTTTAATTTACCTAACTTCAAAACTTAAGACTTGTATTTGTTCAAAGGTTCATTCATGTTTTTCATGGGGCTTCATAATCATTCCACTTAACGAACCAAAAAAAAGTACGTGGAATCCCTCCGCGTGGAAGAAGTGAAACTTCGTAATGTGGAAATGAAAATAGGAAGGGTTAGAAATTTATTTTAAGTAAAATCATATTGTTTCTCTAAGACAAACTTTATTAACATTGCTTGCGATTCACAATTGATCGCATCTTTTAATTATATTTTCGAGTGGAGAAATATCCAAATCTACATTTACAATGGGATTATCATAACTAAAACAAGATACCTACGAAATGTTTGAGTTCTATTTTTAAAGGGAAACTTCTAATGCGACTTCCAACAAGGTGGCGTTAAACGTTTATCGCACCCTGTTGGAAGTCGCATTAGAAGTTTCACTTCAAAAAAAACGTGTGTTTACACGCGTTAGAAGTTATACTTCTTTGGCGTAATAATTTTCTTCCAGCACTTTAGAGGGACTTTTCCCTCTTCGAATTCTAAATACTAGGTTTTTTATCACATTGGGATGGCTTTTCTCTAATACGAGAAAAAAAAAAGAAGGTCGGAAGGGTATGACGGGTCTGGGCGTTCACTGCCTACGATTTTTAAATTTTCTGAGAAGATTTACTCTGTTTTTTTTACCATAGGTAGGATTTCAACGAACTGAAAGGCACACCAACTTTTAAAAAGCTGCAATTTTGACGTCCGAATTTTCGATTTGAAAATTAGGGTGTTTTTCGATATTAATTTAAAATAAGCGCAAACCATAAATACTGTTTTAATCAAATAAATTGACAGTATATTTGGGACATAATAAGGTGAAGTTTTCACCAAATTTCGTTAAAAAAAAATTTTTGTAAAAGATAAAAATAAAAAACCAAAAACTTCGTTTCTGAATTTTTCACACCAATTTTGAGGTTATGTGAAAAATGTGTCGTATACAAAATAGATCTTTTTATTACCTACAACTTTGCCATTTAACTTTCTTCGATAGGACTTTTAGTTTTGCCGGAAATCGAGATAAACCGTTTTTTACCCTTAAAACTTATTTATTAATTTATTTTTTCTTTCATTTTGATCATATTCCCCTGCTTTTCTAATGGGTTTCAGACTACTGTAATTTTTTTTGGTTTCAAAAATTATCGGCACTGGTCTATACGCCAAAGGAATTTGTATAAAATGTTCATGTGACAAAGCGTCTGTTAGAGGGGTCGAAACCGCAGGGACAGTAAGTATTAATTACATTAAAACAAAAAGTTGTTTGTCTTCCGCTGGCCATAGCGGACAAACAACGACGGCTGTAAAGTATTCGGAATGTCGAGTTATGTTAATAATATAATTGTTTCAGACATAGTGTTAAACCCACTTAAAGGTATACTTTATACTTACTCATAATTAATGAAGACATCAGAAGTATGAAAGTACTTTTCATTATACCGATGTACACCCTGCCAGCCAGTGGACTGTGAGATGTGTGCTTAAACCCAAACTTTAAAGGAGTATCTGTATTGTATATGTAGTGTATGCACTAGATAACTAAATACATGAGTGAGACCTATGAACCTAACTACCCTACGGATCCCTAAGCTCTACTGTATGTACATAAATAGTGAATTAATAAATAGGTATAGATGTCTGCACCAAGATACCTAAGGTAACAGACGGAGCCCTACGGGTAGGATCAAAGGTGGGATTCAAGGGCTTGAAGGAGTCTTCGCTACTTTGAGAGGAAACGAGAAATGAATAAGACAGGGCAATATTCAAATCTCATTTATTGTTCAAAAACATTATCTTAAATCCTACTTACACCTATTCACACATACATGACATTCTTCTCGCGAGGTGTATAACTCACCTTCAGCTATTTAGAACAACCATGTGAGCTGTGTCAGAAGTTGATCAATGTTCAAGTAAAACAAATTTAAAATTACTCTTCAGTTGTTAAAAATTGGGAATACGCGTGAGCCGTAGCAGTTGGTCAATGTTAAAATGAATCCTGAACAACCGTAATGATGGGATTACGGTATCAATAAGTAATAAATTCCTTATATTAATTTTATATAAAGAAGTTTTATTTTATTTATTAATACATATTTAAAAATACTCTTCACTTGTTAAACATTGGGAATTTAAGTGAGCCGTAGCAGTTGGTCAATGTTAAAATGAAACCTGAATAACCGTAATGATGGGATTACGGTATCAATAAGTAATAAATTCCTTATATTAATTTTATATAAAGAAGTTTTATTTTATTTATTAATACATATTTAAAAATACTCTTCACTTGTTAAACATTGGGAATTTGCGTGAGCCGTAGCAGTTGGTCAATGTTAAAATGAAACCTGAACAACCGTAATGATGGGATTACGGTATCAATAAGTAATAAATTCCTTATATTAATTTTATATAAAGAAGTTTTATTTTATTTATAATACAATTAAAAATACTCTTTTAGGAGGCGGGAAAATGAAAACCAAAAAAACCAAGGGTTTTATTTTATTTATTAATACATATTTAAAAATACTCTTCACTTGTTAAACATTGGGAATTTGCGTGAGCCGTAGCAGTTGGTCAATGTTAAAATGAAACATGAACAACCGTAATTATGGGATTACGGTATCAATAAGTAATAAATTCCCTATATTAATTTTATATAAAAAAGTTTTATTTTATTTTTTAATACATATTTAAAAATACTCTTCACTTGTTAAACATTAGGAATTCGCGTGAGCCCTAGCAGTTGGTCAATGTTAAAATGAAACCTGAACAACCGTAATGATGGGATTACGGTATCAATAAGTAATAAATTCCCTATTTTAATTTTATATAAAGAAGTTTTATTTGAATAAAAAGTACACAATCAAAACATAAAGGCAGACGGAGCTGTTACCAGACCCGCTATTATTCACGGTTTTGAAATAAGACACTCAGCAAACGGAGGTGGGCGAGTTAATTTCCGTTATTAATGGGGTCGCAGGCTTAGAACCTCGGGAAGGGCAGGCATGAATCAGCACTAATTTACTGCAACTACCTAAATATAGCCATCAGATCTAGGGATAGTCTCATATAACTGTTACTTCTACACGAGTGCAAATGAAGTGGTGAATTATGAAAATAGTTTGATAATATGGAACCTTTCGATTCTTCGGTATACTATATACGGTCGTATCACTTAGATTGGTATTCTTTAGATTGAAACATTTTAAAACTTGTTAAGGGTTGTTAAGAATTATCTGTTTTGAATAGTACTATTTAAAAATACCTATCTATCTGTAAATTTGAAATTCCTATTAAAATTAATGAAAGTCAAAGAAATACTTTTTTTAAATGGAATCTCGCTGCTGGCCTGAAGAGCCTTGATAACTCATCTCAGCTGTTTTGGTGTGCATAGCCCTACAAGATCATTATTACGCTCATAGTTACTCACTAAATTGAAAAATAAAAACCAAAGAAAATCGGTTGCAATTTTTTTTAAGTGAAAATTAAATTACAATATGTATTACACGGTTCAATTCGTTGTAGTGTCGTTTGACATTTTTAACATCAGCACTTCAGATTAATGTAAATTTATCCATATGTGAAAATATAGACATCATCATACATTTACACATACGTATACGTATACATATCATTTCAATATTAAATATTAATTTAACTCAATATTAAATTAATTTATTACAGAAAAGCTCTGTAAAAAGGCTTACTATAAAGTTAACGATTTTCTTGTTGATAAAAGGGCCTGGGGCTAGTGCTAGACAGGCTACTTCTAATTAATTTGCGATATTTGTTTTAAATAAGTGTTGTTTGATGATTTGCTATTTTAAAAGAGTACAGAGAGTTTTTTACGCCGGCTTTTTCTCTCGGCCTCTGTCTTCATTGCCGATGAGTAGGGAATAATAAATTAATGACGTGGAATAAGTAATACCTGTATCTTATGTTCCATAATAAACATATTTTTATTTTTTTAAATGTAATTTGATGTTGTTCTTATTACAGTAGATAATGAAGAGAATTTACCAGATTTAGTTAAAATAAGCAATAATTACCCGAATAAAGTGACAATTATCCAAATTAGTAATTTGCATTCACGTACTTAGACGTCTGAAGACAAAACCTATCTAAAATCGAGGCACGTTCTTCCAGACGCCCAAATGAACGAAACGCGCCAGCGTGGCTTCGAATGCTACGAATAATTCTTATAACCGAACACACCGAGTTACTAAGCACCATATAGAGAGATCTAGATACAGATATTTAATGAGAAAAAGCTTTTTTTAGAAGAAAATTTACAAATAAAATAAAAGTAAAAATAATCCAAAACAATGTTCTGGAATTATGTAACTGTCATTCACATGTCGTGTTCATCCCGTCGATACGGTAAACTCTCTCCTCAAATTAGAACGTATCTATATAAAAGTTTCGAATCGACAGGATATATCCACAATAATCGGATACCGGCGTATTTTATACTTTAAAATGTAGAATAATGTCTGTAATGAGAAAGGATTGATTTGTCAAACAATGAGTGCGTTCCGACATTAACTTTGTGTTAATTAAGGAAAATATATTAAGGCACTCATTCAACAAATCAAGGCACATTATAGATATATACATATTTATTTATTTATTAGTAATTTTACAGCTAACATACATATTATAAAACATAACACTTAGACGATACAAAGCCAAAACAGATTACATAGATAAACAATATACATGAAACAGAAAAAATAAGTAAGCAGTAAGTCTGTAACTTCATTAATAGACAAAAAGAAAAAAAATCAAAGAATACTGAAATTTTAAACAAAATATTGAATATTGAAATATTAAACAAACGACAATTATTACTTAATATTTCATAGAATATACTAAAAAGTTACTGCTAAACAAAGTCAAAGTATTCCCACCTCTTCAAATATTTCCTCACATCATCTTTGAGTGAGGAAATATTTGAATGTGAGGTGGAAAATATCAACATTATCATAATTAGTGCCATAGTTAGTGATATTATATTTATTGTATTACTTTCAGAAATCAGAAATTAAGGTCGGCTAATAACACGACGCTCGTTCACTGTTAGGCGGTAAGAAGTTCGCCGGGTCAGCTAGTAATAAATAAAGTCAACAAATACTTTTAATTTTCATGATTTATATGACTATTACAAGTCACGAAAGCATTTGATTAAATTTTGTTCGGTCCGTACAAAAATTCCTTAACAGATATAAGAGAAATCCCCGATGTAACCCAAGCCGATCGATTCCTATTATAGTCAAGGGACAACATCCCGTGGCCATAATAGGTCTGATAAATATAATATCTCTCGCGGTTCCGCAAACATTGTAACCCTTTTAGATGTTCCGACATCATTAATATTAGCTATCACCAGGAATCGGATACACCTAGTTTGATAAATATCGAGTTGCTACTCGTGTTACATTAATATTAATTCATTCCCTTCGATAGTAATTTAATTAAGCTATTTCCTATTTACGAAAACAAACAAATACACGTCTACAAAAAGAAGTTATTTGATACCTCGTTTGATATTTAGAAAACTTATCCATAAATTATTGTGGGTGATAAATAAAAGAATTGTTGTTTTTGACATTTTACAAGATATTTTAATAGAGAGCTTCAGCGTAAAACGACAACCCTGAGGTCGAGCGTTCGAATCACGGCTGTTTACCTCTGAAGTTTTAATTTTATGTGTTTTCCCAAAAATCTATGGCGGCTGACACCTACTTGCCCGTTAAGAAAAAATTACAAGAAAGATATCTGAGGACATCATAATATGCTATAGCGCCATTAGTTTTGATTTATTATATTTTTAATTAGCTTCCTGTACATTATAGTAAATGTATATGTCATTATAATTTTTTCTCAAACAAAGAAAGTGAGTTTTATTTTGCAAGTTAAACTCGTTAAAAATAAGGTGCTCTGCAAGTGGGTTACGTTACTTTAAGGCTGCTGCCTAGAATTTTGCGGGCAGCGGGGCGGCGGCGGCGGCGGCGCGGGAGCGGGCGATTGCACCTCTCGTTACCCGCCCTCGCACCGCTGCCAGCGCCCCCGCTGCCTCGAGAAAGGTAATTGCACCTCTCGTTACCCGCCCTCGCACCGCTGCCACTCCGCTGTTTTCGAGAACCGGTCCATTTGATTTTACACATAAGATCCTGCCGCTCCCGCGCCGCCGCCGCCGCCGCCCCGCTGCCCGCAAAATTCGAGGCAGCAGCCTAATATTTTATTGCGCGCGGGAAGAAGGACCGGCGCTACCAATTGTACGCTACACACTGTCGCAATAAAAAATGTAAGGTATACATAAACCCCAACACATCTTTTGACACATTTCATACAAGGCATTTTATCATTATTTATTCGGTCCCGATTCAATTATAAGTCAAAGTTTCATAAAAGTAAAACAAGATATATTTGAGTAATTTGTAACGAATAAAGTCGATAGTGATAAATGTCTTAATCACGTCATTTAACTCATTCATTTCTTAAATAAATCCTATGCTTTCTGCTATTACTTAGTTGGATTTTAAAAATTCAACTACATATGCTAGTAGTTTTACATCTAAAGGTATGAGATATTCAATAGAGTCAGTTATCTTTTGCCTTGATTTATTTCAAAAATCACTTTTCTGCTTTGAGAATGTAAGGTCATTTGTTTCAAAAAACAAAACAAAAATCCAATACGAATGCTAAATATCCACGAGTGCTGAATACTGTTCGTCGTTCAACAAAAACTGCATTCTTTATTCAGCGTCAGACGAAGGGCGGGCGGCGACGGAAGTGCGCCGCGCCCGCCATTAAACCGCCCTAAAATCTCGCGTTTTATAAGTTTCCGTCACGGGCTATCGCTCTAATTGCTCACTCATAACATTTCGTCCATTAAATTTTGCGCCTATTTAAATATAATTTGAACCGTAGATTGCACAACAGTAACTGTATTTCGGGCTTTGGCCAACTTTGTGCAGCGCCCAGCTCAATTTTATTCACGTTTAATGAGCACCCCAATGTAAAAGAGGAAATTCAATTTGATTTTCATTAATTCCGCTAATGATTGTTTCTGAAATTTAAAATTAGAAGTCGCATTATTAATTTTAATTAATGAACTAGTTTCCTTTCAAGTTTCATTCCCTGTGTATTTTGCACAGAACTATGTTGAACTATTTTTTGTTAACTCATTATTTGTTTTATCCTGTATATAAAGACAATATATATATAAACGAAATATAAGATCTACGCCCTCACACATTCCTACGCCAGTGTTCAATTGGGACACTCGTTATAATGAAAATAGTTTTAAATAATCTATATCTATTACTATGTATGAATTACACAATTAATTTCAGCGGGTTAACAGGGTATAGGGTAAATAACTTTTACACTTCGATGAGAATTACAACTCTTTATCTAGAGTTTAGTAATAGTATAATAAGTGACTGACCGGCAAACATGTCAGGGTGAAGATCCCGAAATTGGTGGTGGGCTGGTGCCGCCCCAGCTCGATGCAACTGCGGAATCAAGTGCAGCCACAGAGACAGCTTATGACCGCGGTAGTGGCTGCGCACACGCATCTTTGTTCCTTTAAAACAAATGTATTAGTATTTGTTATTATCTTTGTAAGGTAATCTTCATATTGAGGAATAATAAACGACGGAAATCCACGAAATTATGAAAGGAGTTTCGCACGAATTAGTCTTTAGAATAGCCCGAGATCTGCCTCAGAATGTGATTAAGACCGAGGGGAGGAGAACTTTATTGCTTTTGAGTGGACTTGACCTAATAATGTTGAGAAACCGTTTATTAAATCTGGGGGTAACTGCCGATTTTGTTTTGGTTTCGATTCCGTTCTTGTTTTTATAAAATAATTGAAAATCGAACAATTACATAATGTTTCAAGCGTATTTCCTGTTGAATACAAATCTGCAATGGTCTGTACTTGTTGTTTTCATTTTTGTTTTTGTTTGTATTTTTTATGTTTAGACTTATAATTTCAATTTATACTAAAGTCTGTGGCAGTATTTCCAGCCACGGCATAATCGAGCGAGTGTCAAGTTAATTGTATTAGGTTGTTCTTTTGTTTCTTATCTTTATTGAAATTATGTGACTTACCTATACTTAAGTATTGTTGCGTGTTCAGTTCATAGCGGGGCCAGGAAAGAGCGGTCTCCTGGTGGTCATCCGGCTTGGGACTAGGGTCTCCTGTCTTGGCGAAGGCGGCGAGAAGCGCTACACAGGCTTCCGCTACGGTCACATCTCCTCGAGAGTAGTTTCGTGATAGCCCACCCACAAGCGGTAATCCGAGGAAGTATGGCAAAGTCTCACTGGGTACACTGCCCAGCCGCTGCATAACGAATTTTTTATTTTGACTTGTTTATTTTAGCATAAGATAAATAACTTATAAATATTAACAACGTTTAAAGCAATTCAGTACTGATATTTTAAGGAACACCCTAAAACAATAATGAATATAATTGTTCTCATTTGAGCGATAAACTTGCTACCACAAAAATAAGCAGAGAATAATTATAATATTTATATCAACAACAAATTTTTTACGCAAATATGATAAAATATAATCATTAATAAAATAAATCCTTAAAACGAAAGGTTAAAACGTTTTTATTCCTGACTTAAGATAAATATAAACTTATGTTTCGAGAATAAATAAACGAGTCAAGTAACGTCCTATCATCGGATTTCTCTAACGATAATCTTACGATCTGGAGTTTCAGCGTCATTTCCTAAGGTTATTTATTTTTCATTTGTGTCTTAGGTACACAAGATAAATTGAACAACCCGAGATATAAAGTATACCTTATTTGTTCTTACTTTAATTTCAGGGTACAAATAATATTACAACGTATGTATATTAAGCACAATTACTTCATAAATACTTTCGATAAATTGTTAACTTTGTAAGAGAGTGTTAGACATAAATTTGATGTAGGGAAAAAGCTGTACTGAATAAGAAACTACTTTTTCGCGAGAGCCACTTTGGTATCTAGTTTATATGAAGAGTTTACGGTCACTAACATACTCTTGGATATGCTGATGCCATTCTATAATATTCTACTATGTTTTTTTTAAATTAATTTTGTGTGTTCTATTTCTATCCGTTATCATATTTGGGGGCACGATAAATAACAAAGTCACCTGCGGATAATCTGCGTCACGTGAGTGATGTGCAAAGTGGGCAAGGTACGTAGGCGCCCCGCGTCGTGCATGCAGTTGGGCGACTCGTAAGGCGGGCGCAGCACCAGCCCCATCACTGAGCGCCTCCAAGGTAGCATCGCGGATATTTATTGGATGCTGGATTGGCTTCTCCCAGTCCGTGTACTCATTGCGAACAGCCGCAAAAATTTCGTTGCGGTGAAACCGGTACACGTTTCTGACGTATGTACGCAACACCCGGTTTCTACGGATATAAATAGAATAAATATAGCTTCCTCATCACTCGATGTTTGTATAAGTCCAACAACTTAATGGCTTGAATAAACACAGTTCTGTCTTTTTATATTTATTTATTAGAATACACCACACCATATATACCTAATGCATTTTCTACAGTGCATGTTACAATCTATCTACTCTACAGAATTTGGGAGATTCAGCTGATGTTGAACCTTGGGTATGAACAAGGGACGACAATTTTGATATTCTGTTTGACATTATTGTTCTGTTAACATTTTGTGTAAGGACGCTTGTTTTCTCTCACTCTGCTTTCCTGTACTGTTCGAGTAAATGTTATTTGAACATTAAAAAAAAATAAAAACTATTGGTACTCGAAGCCAGGAATCGAACCACCTTAGTCTTGATAATCGCATGTAGATTGTAGCCAGCCTAATACTATAAATTTTATAGGACACTAATTATAACAATGTTACAGACATCATAATCAATCGTAACTGAAATCTTAAGCATGAAGAGTTAGAGAAGAGAAGTATGAAGAGACACGTTAGTAACTACCTGTACTCTTCTTCAAAGCCGTGACGTATATCATCCTCGCTGAAAAAGTGATAGCTCTCAGTCGTAGTAACGATAACAGCGAGGGCGCAATCTAAGAAGGTGTCGCTGGCGTGCAACGCGCGACTTGGGGAAGGGTTGGGCAAGTCTCGTGAGCGGGGTACACCAGGACCCCATCCCGCAAGAAAACGTGCCCGGGGCGCCTCTACGGCAACGAGCGCTGCCAGAGGACGGTTCGAGACACACGATACTAACCTGCAATAGATCATTCTCAGAAAATAGTGCTAAAAAAGTGCATGCGTACAAAGTACACATGTCAGAAGTGAAACTTCTTTGGCAAACTAATTTTTAACTCTTGTTCATATTTATACAAATCTAAAACCTTAGATTTCCGAGACTTAGAGGGAGGGAAAAAGGAAGATATGTTAGGAATTTAATGAATTTAATTGTCATTAAGATATTAAAAGTGTCGAAAATTAATAAAAATAATAAATTTAATTAAATAATAAATTTAAAAACACGTGGCATTTTAATTTAAAATTCGTCATTTGAGATTTCAATAAATTATTTTGCATAAAATACTAATATTTCATAAATTCTCTTTACAAGATTTTAATTTTAAAAATAGAATTTCTATAAGGTAATTCATCCTTCTCACTCTCTGTTAATCGGTCCCAATTGCTCTCTCCCTTATCTTTGACAAAAACGATGCACATCTTCGTGACGTTCCGTAAAAATATTACCAATTAGGAATGTAAATACATGTTGTGATGTAAATGAAGTATATTATTATATATATCAGTTAGCAATTCACGACCAGAAGAGTGAGGACCCAGGACTTTTATAGGTATATCGCTTCGCAAAGCCTTAAAAACCCTCGGTCCTAAAGGCTTTATAGCCTTCATGGATGCAATGAAACGAGCCTAAAGAATATGAAGTGTAGAAGTACCAATGTTCTCCAGGGTGCGTGTCTCTAGTGCAGCGCAAAGCTTGCGCGGCGTGCTCGCGCGCTAACGCGGGGTCCGGAGATAATGCTGTTGGACTTAGTGCGGACCCGCTTAGCAGCACGATGCGTGATACAAGACCTATGGACAAAGTATTTCTTTCTTTACTAAGTATCTCTTATAGTATTTCTGGTTGGTAAACGGAAATATAGCGATTAAACTTGTCGGTTGGCTCACAAGAAATTAATTAAGATTTCTACCGGAGCTTTAAGGATAATCTCTGAGATGGTTTTTTCATTATTCTTATTTGAGCTTTTCAATAATAGAATTACTTTTTTTTTCATATATTTTTATTCTAACCTTTTATGCTGGGCAGCATGACGACAGTATTGACTAATGCTGCGGCAGCGGCATGTCCCAGAAGCGTGACACGGCGCGGATCCCCGCCAAAGGCAGCGATGTTTGTTCGTATCCACGATAACGCCGCTACTACGTCTAACACTGCAGCGCCCCCCGATAGTGAAGCCTCATCATCTTCACCCGTCGTTAAGTACCCTAACCATACATTAAAATTCTTAAAAACGTTTTTAGGAATCAAGTTTTTTTTTAAATATTCATTTTATCGCAAGATTTTGTACTCCTATAACAAGCAAAAATAAAATCATCTGTACTAAATGAAAACTATGTTTTAATAAGCATCATGATACAGGTCACACCTCAACATCAGGGCTTGTACTACAGGTCCTATTTATTGCTATGTAGGACAAGGTTGTATAGTCTACACTAGTTTATATTCCAATTTATTATGTTTTAATAATTTTCCATAAGTTTGCATATACATATGTGTTACTAAATTGATGTTACGATAAAAATGTGCCGTTTTTATTCCCTCAGATATTTCCATAGTAATTTATTAGAATGTGAATATTGTAATAATGAAGTCAGTGTAACAATGATTTAGACCGTGGCTCTGAGCGGCGGCAATAAAGTAGCCGTGCCAAACGCCAATAAACCCATTTGGCTGGCAAGAATGAAAACTTAATGCGCTAACTGACATATTATTTATTTTTAAGGTACTTACCAAGTAATCCTATTCTATAGTTGAGTGTGACGACTAGCAGGTGTGCCCGAGCTGCCAAAACTGCTCCATCTAAAGCGTTGCCCGATCCGCCCTCCGGACCGGCGCCCGCCCAAACTGCAACTGCATAGGGCGCCTCGACGCCACGGGACCCTTCACAACAACAATATATTTATATCGTAGGGATTTTTGAAGGATTCACATTTCTGCAACTACTCTAACGTAAGAATATGCATACAACATTATTGATATACAAGCTCAAATCTTACGTATTGTTCTATCATATTAGCTTTCTCGTATTCAATAAGTCTACTGCGCTCTGACAATTGAGACTAATTTAGAACAAAAATTAAATATTAATATAACTCATGCCTGTTTTCCAAATAGGCAGCAAAATACCACAAACCTTCACTATCCCTACCTATCTTGCTCACGACACTCGCCTTGTACAATATAATGCTGATATTTAAATATTAACATAGATATTTGTGAAACCTACCGCTACCGGGTACATAGATGTTGAGGTAGAGACAATCTTCGCTCTGGTTGACGAGCAGTGGTTTTAATGCCACCAGCTCGTTGTACACACCCAGCGGCATCCTCGACAACGCTGCAGTCCTGTGTTATAAGTTCATGAGCTAACCGTTCATAACGCTTATTACATACATACATAAATAATATTAGAATACTCTGTGGTTCCGAAAAAATTCGGCTGTAGTGTATTGTTATATTTCCCTCGGTAAATAAAAAAAACATCTAAATATAATCACTTCATAGTACTAACTACCTAATCAGTTTCTTGTACATATAAATTCTTGGAATAAGCATTTTTATCACTAACTTGGTTTGCGAACAGCAACTGGCATCTACTCACTTCTAAACTCAAAGAGAGAATATAAAACTCAGATCAGAAAATGTTTATCTTTTTGAGCGTTGGTAACCCATAATAAATACTCTCATCTATTGGCAGCTTATAACTCTCTAAGATATAATTGAACTGCGTCAGAACGCTACTCTAACTTAATCAACACTTGTGCTCCCCGGAGTCCTTGAGGTTGCTAACATATTGCACTACTATCTCCAACAAAGCTGTAATAACGATATATTAACATGATGCTGAAGGCGCTATTCAGATTAGTGTTTTGCGATTTTTAATTACTTCTAAGTAAGTCATACACATTTTGATAGATTTTTTACACTACTTCAGAAAATGGAACAGAATATACATGCACAAAGGGTATGGTGGCCATCGACATCGCATACCAACAAGTATAAGTTTCTATACTTGGTTTAGACTTACTACTTATTATTATTTTTTTTCATGTATCCTTTATTTGTTTAGTTTGTTTTTTGTTCCTGTTTAGTTTCTTTTTCTGAACAAGTATATGTTATACATGTATTTTTGCACTTCTTGCCTACCTTATGTAATTTAAAACTTTTTTTTTCTCTATTATTAACTTAACTTAACTTTTTTCTTTTTTTGTTGCCTGGAAGAGATCGCTCGAAAGTAATAAGGCCGCCAGTTGCTCTCCTTTTTATTTTATTATGTCAATTGTACTATATTAATGTATATGCAACGAAGTGTTAATAAATAAGGTTCAGAGTACAATTTAAAGAAATGAATGTGTCGGTCAATAGCTTATTTAATTATACTGGCGCCCGAGGAGTTCCAGCCTCGGGCACCAATCCCGTTTAGGTTGAATTTTATTTAAACATGAACTGAATATCATAATAACAATAAATGTTACTTATTTTAACCTTTATACAATTTCAAATAATAACTGAACATATTTATCATCCGAGGCCCATATCCTGGCCTCCCCTCTATGTCACGATTGTAACAATTTACACATGTGTGCAAGTTTTTAGTAATTCACATACTTGTTGGCTATATCTGGAATGCGCTGTGGACAGACGGGCGCAAAGGTGTCGGCAAGGCGCGTGCCGGGCCAAGGGGTAGGCGGTAGAGGAGCGCGCAAACGAGGCGGCAGTGCGGCGTAAGGCACCCCCCGGAACACCTCCACAGGCTCCAGTCGCCGCGACGCTGGCTCTACTATGATACCACGGATGGCTCCTGCACAACATTATAATTGTCATACAATCATAGGTACTTACGAATACGGGCATTATGAATTTTTTTATGTCTTATTTATATTAAATTAAATTTGTATAAAAACTAAGTACGTGACAGAGCTTCAGTCGATGCTTCAAATTAATTACTTTTAGGATTTAAGTAACAGTAGACATACATATTCATAATTAATAAATAACTATACAATATTTTTGTTGCACGCGTAAAGTGTGATAATGAATGCAACGAATTCATTTCCTCATTTCAAAGTTTCGGTAAAAATAGTGGAATAATTTAATTTAGTGCAATTTAAATTTTTTAATAAAGTCTGGCCACGCTCGTCCGCGTCACACAATACCTAATTTTTCATACATTGCGGCTGTCTCGCATCTGAATGCACGCTGTGTTGTTGTTAAACACAAAATGCAGCGCAAAAGCTGTTTCATGTCACACAAATTACCGAGAATTTAAGGCACTGCAAAATTAAATTTCCATAGAAATTAAAACATAAAATCTGCAGTTAGGTTGTACAAACTAATCGTTTTAAAACCTTATTTAAAATTGATTATTTATTATAAGCGCGCTAGTTGGTAAAATGCTCACCTATGATACAAAATCGATGGCATATTACTGAAAGCCGATCACAGTGCTTATAAAGAAAAATTAAAAAAAAAACCCAATACAGAAATCTGCGGCCAAGATCTCGCTGTAGCGCCACTGAATCTATTTTGTGAAATGAATGAAATAAAATGAATGAATACACTTAGTGACAATTTTGTGTCCACATTATGATGTAGAAATATACAAAGCTTACCCAAATTTATAAATCACAATCATTACATGCTGGTAGTAGTTACGAGATAAAATATCAAGGTGCACCCTAACACTGAAATCAACCACGACTACTGACCAAAGTAAACCACTGACAAGAATATGTTTTAATAAAACAGACGTCACCCGCATCGCGTTACGGTTGAAAGGATATTACTTTAATAATGTTATTACAACTTTATTACAGCGTACAGAGACAAATCATCATTTTTGATACAAATTGGAAGGCTGAAGTATTTACAATCAAAAGATTCTAGTAAGATTGTGCAGATTATCCAATTACAAGACCGCAAGGAAACCTGGCAATTAATAATTTGACCGGTGACTGAGTGAGCTGAGCTGAGTACAACGGGCAAAGGGCGTTTTAACTGATTGGATTGTTCTGTCACGCCGTACATTCAAATCACTGTGATCAGGGCTAGGCTTCTTCAATTAGTTTATTGCGTTTGATGAAGATGGAAAGAAGGAAAACAAAAAATCATTAAACATTTACAAAATAAAGATTTTATATTTTCTACTACATTCGCTCCATCGAATTGTGTTGCTTTATGAACATAATTCAACTGTGAATTGTATTAATACTGTAGTGGTGCACCAGTTCTATTTTCAGTTGGGTTTCCCTCAAGGTTTATTATACATGCATATAATATCTATAAGATCTATTCTATGATCAAATTTAGCAAAGTAAACAACTCTGTCGATATACTATAAAATGTCCAATGCTCAATGTGAAGGTATGTGAATACTGCCAGCATTTTTATCTAAGTTTATTTATTTTTATCTAAGTTTATTTATTTTTATCTAAGTTTATTTATTTTTTTCTATATGTCTAAGCAACTGCCCACTAAAGTATTTCCACACCTGGTCTATATAAAATAATAAATAAAAAAAAACTCTATTCACCTACAATATAATGTACAATAATAAAGCCCTCAGCCCTACAAGCGGTTTAGTCGTCAACAGGTTCACTTCAAGGACGGTTCCGTTTGTATGAATTATTTATTAGGAATGAGATCTTAAATGATTTAAATTTTACCAAGGAATTTGGGGTATTTTAACGAGCGTCTCGCATAGTTCTCCCGAAGGAATCGCTTCATGAGAATGACGCTAACGGCCCTAATAATATTAATAATAAAGGTAATGTAATATTTTGAGAGTAAATAAAATGAATCTCTCGGTAAATCAGAGCACCGCAAAGCGAAAGATACGTTATCTCCGTTTAAAGGGGCTAAAGTTGTTGGAATGTAAGTTTGCAAGTTTGTTGAAGGTAATCTCTGGAAAATCTGATCCAATTATGAAAATTGTTTTACTGGAGAGCATTAATTCACAGAGCGAAAGCAGATAAGGTTCTAAGAATAACGTGTGAATTTGTTTTGCAACTAATATGATACAGTAACAGCTTAGCCCATGCAGTCAGCATCACGTGCCCGTACAAGACATTTTAGCACCGCCAACCAAAAGCTTTCATAGAAAATACAAACGGATAACGGATGTGATATCACTGTACGATCGGAGATAAAAACAATATGTTTATTATGGAACATAAGATACATGTATCACTTATTCCACGTCATTAAATTTGAATTTGTAGGCGCCCCTACTCATCGGCAAAGAAGACAGAGGGTGTAGGCCGAGAGAAAAGCCGGCGTAAAAAACTCTCGGTACTCTTTGGCCGCTGTTACTTTTTTGTATAAATTGCTAAATAATCGATAAGTATATTAAAATTGTCGTCCCTTACTAATTCCCAAAGTCTTACATCAGAATATTTTTCCAAATTCCTTCTGCAAAAACCGGCATAGGAGTTCAGACACCCCTCTTTCGAATTCTTCGCGATTTTAACGGATTAAACAGTATTTATCCAGAGCTGGATATATTCGGTAGTGGGCTGATCGGTTTTAAAGAAAGCATTGTTAAGTGCGTATCTCGAACCTAATCCGCTGGTTTGCTGCTAATTTATTCTTCTTTTGTGCTTAACAAACATTTCTGGTATTTTTATTTTATGTTGTTTATATAGGTCAATTTTAATTTATTTTTTTTGTAACATTTATGTTAACCTAAATTGTCATACATTTTAGATAAAAGAGTTTGTAACATATACCTTAGATTTAGTACCATGTATGATGTGGTAAACTTTAACAAATAAATAAGTAAACAAGAGGCCTCACTAGGCAATATGTCCTACTGATCTGCAGGCAAATAAGCACTATACGAATGAAACAGTCGAATAGGTGAGATAACGTAGACTTATGTACGTACCAGGCTGCGTGTGCACGATTCGCGAGCTGTAGCGAGGACCGGCGGCGGCGAGGTGCAGCGCGGCGAGGACGAGCGCGCACCACGCCCGCCACGACCACTCCATGCGCCATCACGCGACAGGGGGCTGCAACAACACAAATGATAAAGAATCTATTTAAAAAATAATATGTTAACGAAACGTAAATATTAAAGCACCTACTAACACATTTAAAAGCTAATAAACGTAGATTTAAACTAATAAAATAATATGTAAAGAATAAATAAATCAGTGGCGCTATAACCTCTTTAGGTCTAGGCAAGTAGGGCATCAGCCTCCATTGCCTGACACAAGCCGTCGACTTATTGTTTTCTCTCGATTTTTTCTTTCACCGTTCGAGCGAATGTTAATACGAACATATACGTAGAAATAAAATCCATTGGTACACAGCCGGGTATCGATCCTACGACCTCAGGGTCGCACGCTGATGCCACTAGGCCAACACTGCTCAAATATTATCTAAGTGAGATTTAAATTTGTTATTATAATAACATAAGTATACTGTAGGTATACTGTAGATCGACTAATTGGAATCGGTCATATTATCGATAACTAGTCATAGGTGCGAATATATTTGATTTAAATGATATCGTTATCTGAGTCCGTGTGTAAATTTCCACCATAAATCTATGTCCAATAAGTTGAAATGTCAGCAGGACGTGGGGCGGGCTACCAATTATTACGACGGGCAGTAAGCTGGACTAATCTCGTGCGATTACAATTGCCGTGAATAATTGCTTAATCAATAATTACTATAGCAATAATACGCTAAGTGAATTAGCGGAATCCTTCGTAACGTATTACTTGGAAACTAATCATCTCATATTTTCATCAGCTTTAACAAACTGTGCTGAATGGTTTCTCAATAAATCATTCAACTCATATACAAAAAATTATAGAGTTTCGCGGAATCCGGAAGATATAATTTTGCGGCAACTGACGGCTGCAGCATCCGACGAGCTCCGTAATGGATACTTGGTAAGAACCCATGTTATATAAGTACATAAAAATATTGATTACCTATCAATTATAATGTATATATTATTAGCTTCTTTGTATAAACAAGGAACAACAGTTTGAAAGTCACGTACCAATGCACTTATTAAAAATATGATAAATCTATTTCACTTTAAATTTTATTGGTATTATAATTTGGTCCTAACCTGAAACTTTACGAAAGATTTTTCTAGTTAAAATTTTACTTGGATGAACTCTTATACCGTTTACTAGTTCTTGCGTACATTTATGTATTAAAATGTTTTTTTCCTACAGATATGTAGACTGTAATAAAACAAAAAAAGTATAAACAATCTAAAATTAAGTGGTTTTCCTTTGCTTTTGTTCATTTACTATATTACTTCTACTTCTCATATCTTACAAAGTTATGATCCTGACTTGCAAAGTTCTCGTTCCTACATTGACTTTCATGTTTTCCTTGAACGAATTTCATAAACGACAATTCGCTTTGAACTATAGCTAATATAGAAGCTCGAGTCATAATCTGAATGCAGGTCGGCCTTCAAGAAAATCTTATGAAATTCAAACGCCAGCTAAATTCCTTTATGCACATACAATACATATTAAATTCAGGTATTAACATTTAAATATGGAATTATATTTAGGCAAATCCGCTATCAGTGATATGATAGCGGTTCTGTAGGTGTGCGGTTGAACCCCTGACCCCAATCTACATAAACCCGTCCCTCGCTAGGGGCTGGAATGACACCCGGAGTCCCAGTCCGAATCAATTTCATTCCCGGACAAAGAAATGTCCGAAGAAATGACACTTTTGAATATTCATTCGACGCTGAGACTGATTGGAAGGCTTACTTATACAGTTTCATCGAAATACACTTTTATTTTTAGCCTCTGACTGACAATGTCATTGATATGAATATTGAATAGTTGGTTTATGAAGACGAAAAAGAAATAATCTACTGATAGCGAGTTTGTTACAGAGATTACAGCGCATTTTATATTTTTCTGCTACGATCCTCTCTGTTATGCCCTTCATCTATTCATCCTAAACAGCAACACTATTTTTTTATTTTTTTTATTATAACTCAATAAAATCTGGCTACTCTTTAGAAACATAAAATATAAAGATTTCTCTTGTTGTGTAATTAAAAAATATTAAATTTTGTCCTATAACTCTCGGAACATTGGTTAGACTTTTTGGCACATAGGTCAGTGATCTTCTCACTCCACTGAATACAAAAGTATGTTGGTACAATAATGATGTATTATTATACAATCTTGTAAATAAAACAAAAGGTTTTGTATCGTCATCATTACAAATAGCAAATATTCAATGTTATTATTTAACTTAGGAGTTCTTTAACGAAAACCATCGCAAATAAAGTAACAAATTATTGCAGATATAATCTTATATAGGTTTGAGAAATGGAAATAATGAATTAATTTAAATACCATTACATTCCTAAAGATAAAATTATTCAAATATTCTATTCTACGTACTTGTGAAGGTAGGTTTATTTTTTGGTGCCTTATGAAAATTGTTACGTAAAAAGAGGTTAAAGTTTAATTTTACTATTAAACGGTGAAAAAAAGATGAATTGAATTTAATGGTCATCACGATTCATTCAGTGAACTCATTTTATTTTAAAGTTTTATGGAAATCAGATAAAAAGAGCACTCAGTGACAAAGTGTTCGTGGAGTTTCGGAAAAACCCCAGCTCGCATCAAATGGCATATAATAAGTCAGCCCGGATAGACCCTGTAGCAGAGATCAATTACACAAAAACACTTCTACATATTTGTATTTGTATTTGATTTTTTATTGAATTTACGTGAATATATAATGTTCAGGCTCGTGTATTACCATGTGTCGGTTTTTACGGTAGTGCATACTGCGGTCTTTTAACATTTTCTCTTATAATCTGTTTAATATTTATATAATATTATATTAATATTCTAGCTATTATAAAGAGGACTTTTTTATTCACAGTTTTTTACAACAACAATAATAATATTAACAATAAACTTAAAAAATATGGTGCCACGATTTTGTTCGTTTGAAAAAGCAGATCTTATAGCTACTGGTTCAAATATAGTCATTATTTTTGTGTTTCATTATTCATTTATTAAGAATAATAAATAATTTATGGTTATACTTTCTATAATATCTTGCTGGTCTTGAATGAAAAATGTCGCAAAAACGGGCAAAATTCTTTCTTGAGAGCTTCCGCTGCGAGCGTTGCTTAAACTATGAAAGTAACGCAAAAACCACGTATGATGGGTTTATTAATTTTTAAAACTTGCAAAAATCTGCAACAGTATCCTACTAATATTATAAACGCGAAAGTTTGTAAGTATGGATGGATGTTTGTTACTCTTTCACGTAAAAACTATTAAATGGATTTTAATAAAACTTTACAATAATATAGCTTATACATCAAAGTAACACATAGACTACAATTTATAAAGATATTGTGTGAATTGTCTAAACTATCAAGTAAGTAGGAAAAAATCTACCATCTGCGAGCTATTCTGGCGTGCGCTGCCAAAACCGCTAGAGTTACACATATGTAATGTTTGATGGAAATATGTATCTTAAATAGTCCTACAAAAATGCCCGGCACAGTATATATCTATGTCTTATATGTAGGCCATTATAGCCAAAATAGTAAACCATAACTACAATAAAAAGTGATAATTTATTTCAAATGCACATTTGGTAGTAATAAATTGATTCTTAAATGATAATAGATACTTTTATCGTTTCTGGTATTTAAAATATGTCTTTCACACTACATCATTTGGACAAATATTATCTTAATTCTGTGCAGACGAAGTCGCGGGCACCAACTAGTATATTTTTATGTCGACAATGCATCACTTGTATTTTGGTCATATACTGTGCAGCAGTAAGGAAGACTATTCCTAGATCATCTGATTATTATTCCTTATTACTTTTATTTCATATTCAGTTTCACATAAGGTAGATAAAATTAGTTTATGTATCTCCGAATCAGTAGTTAAGTATGTAAAAACAAAATTTATAATATTTCAACGGTTCAGTGCAGCACAATTTCTGTTTACAAAATACAATCGATATCGACAAAGGTTGGACTTTTACAGTACAACTTCAACTTTTAGTTAAAAATCATTTTAACAGCATTGGACCACACAACTAGACCGGAAAAATTGATTAAAGCTAGCAGCGGTACTACAAACTATAATGGAGCAGTTATGTCGAAGAACTTATTTACTATATTGAAAGCGTTTGTATATTTGCAATGCCTTGCAGTGCAGCTGAAATTCAGAAAGCGCGTGAGTTAAGAGTACCAATCCTATTGATATATGCTTTGCTAGCACTAAACCAAATGTAGGTCGTGCGTCAGCAACAACCAATACTTAGTAAGTAAATCTGAATGTATAAATTGATGAAGAAATAGATATTAAGTTGATTATTGTTTAGTTCTTAATTAAGTGCTGTCACTCTGTTGATTTAAATAAATTATTTTTAAACCAAAAGTCCGTTGCCGTTCCTTTACTCGTGCACTTTTTTTTTCGATATCTTTGCTCATAATAATCATCACGAAAATTTTTGTTTTTATTTAACTATTCTAGCCAAACACAAAATAGAAAATGTTAATATCACACATTAAAATATAGTGCACTTCATATTAACATTAAAAAATAGTGCCTATGGTACACGGCAATTCTTGTCTAGCCTCTGTCTTAATTTCTGTATATGTTAATCAAGCCCTGTGATATGCCTGTCCGGTGCCTTATTATGATACTTAAATATGATAAATCCGTGATATTTACTCTTCGAGTCGTATTAAGTGAATATATATTTTTTAAATTCTTGTAAATAATTCCCCATCAAAAGTGAGAACGCAGAATTAATTTCTACATTGATGAATGGTCAAAGTTTAAGTTCCAATAAATTTTAGCCATATAATTTGGGTTTGATGATATTTTTGCTGCATACAGGCCTTTTTAAACTGTTATTGTGATGGGTTATGTGACTGAAATTAATAGTTTCTTAGTTGATTTCCCTTTCCTACTTACCTGAGCTAAGAACAGTAATTCAAGTAATTTAATCAATATAATAATTAACATAGAATGTAGGTATTATATAACAGTGAGCTCTTTGTGGACTGGCGCTGCCTCGGGGAGCAACTCACAACAAATTAACCTCATTATAATTTATTCAGAAAGGTGCAACCTGCTGTGTTTTTGTTCTATAATTAATTAGGGCTACAAATGTTATCAAAGATACGGTTCCGCATTAAAAAATCCGCTTTGTATCCTAAAAAAATATACTAAATATTTAATATAAAGATCTTGGGAGTTTCTAAATGTTTATCGTAAAAGGTCGTAACGGAAAAGTTAGTAAGCCCCGTGTTCTGGCGGTCGCTTTAAGGTGCCCAACTTTGTACTGGGATCAAACCTCCAACGCTAAGCTCCTAATGTTACGGAGCACTTTACCTACAATATTGCCTTCATGTTTCTAGCAGGTAAGCGGTAAACATTAGTGTGCTTCTAAATGTGCATCCTTGGCGACGGCGAAGAATATTAAATGGTTTTATTTAGCTCACCCCGTTTGTTTTATTCTTGGGTCAAATTTAGTAATTCAATTTTCACCCTCTTCCTGTCAACCGATTAATCTGAAATTTTGTATACACTTTGGATTTTGGTGACAATACAATAAACTAAATAAATAAATAAATAAATATTATATAATATATAACATTATATTAAAAACTGTATCTATTTTATTAATTAAATATATATTATATTTGTATTATAGAATTGATTTATTTATATAAACTAACGGGCAAGGAACCTTGCAATAATGAAGCACTAAATGAATTAAACAGAATGCGAAATAAAAACTAAAAACTAGAAAATAAAAATAGGTAAAAAACTTTTAAGTTAAACGGTTTTATGTTAAACATACATTGCAATGTTTAAGATAAATGTACTAAAAACAAAAAAAAAATAAAATAGATACAGTCGTTAGGGGAATTATAAACATATGCATAGACTAGACTAAAATAAAACCGTGGGGCATGTCAATTGTCTGTTGAAACGATTCCTCGCCAGCCAGCAGTGTGAATGTCCAACGATAAACTAGTTGAAACATCTCTTTTATTTACATGGAGTGTATAACTATTGGAATTTCCATGAGCAAGAAAATAGTAAGTAATTTCCTGACCGTCTGCGGGCCAACTGCCTATTTTAACGACGAATTAAACGATTCTTCTATCGCACATTAAGTCGATAATTTGTAGACAATTGACGTGCCCCACGGTTTTATTTTAGTCTAGTCTATGCATATGTTTATAATTCCAGTGTATCTATTTTATTATTTTTTGTTTTTAGTACATTTATCTTAAACATTGCAATGTATGTTTAACATAAAACCGTTTAACTTAAAAAGTTTTTTACCTATTTTTTATAATATTAAGTCCTTACATATGAAATTGGCGTTTTGTATGGGAGGAACAAAAAGTCGAATATTTTTAAATATAATATATTTCATTAATCAAAGTATGAACCATTGTTTTCTATGCACTTTTGCCATCTCATAGGTACTTCATTGATCCCTTTACTAAAAAAACCAGTCGGACGGGAATCAATAAAATCTGTGAAGGCGATTTGGACTGCCCCATCAGAGTTAAATTTTTTCCCTTGCAAGAAGTAGTCCAAATTTCGAAAAAAATGGTGATCTGTTGGAGCAAGGTCCGGGGAGTACGGAGGATGTCTTAGACATTCCAATTGAAGCTCTTCTAATTTGGTAGCCGTCTGTTGTGCAGTGTGTGGTCTAGCGTTGTCGTGAAGTAGCAGTGGCGTGGAGCGATTGACCAGCCTAGGTTGTTTAGCCGCTAGCTTTTCCATCATGGTTTGCAATTGCTGACAATAGACATCAGCCGTAATAGTCTGGCCAGATTTGAGAAAACTGCAATGAACAATACCGGCACTAGTCCACCAAACGTTTACGCTAGTAACTTTTTTGGGGTTAATTTTCGCTTGGGGCAGGATTTGGCTGGCTGGCCAGGATCCAACCATTGCGCTGAGCGCTTTCGATTATCGTAAAGAATCCATTTTTCATCACAGGTAATGATTCGGTCTAAAATACCTTCATTATTGTGCCGGTTCAGTAATGTAACGCAGCAGTCGACGCGCGTTTGCCGGTTTGCTTCAGTCAATTCGTGAGGTACCCATCTTTCAAGCTTTTTAATCTTCCCAATTTGCTTCAAGTGAATTAAAACAGTTTTATCACTAACACCGCAGCCTGCAGCTAACTCGGACGTGGTTTGCGATGGATCCGCTTCCACAATAGCCTTCAATACTTCATTATCAACTTGGGTCTCAGGCCGTCCACGGGGCTTGTTGTGCAGGTCGAAATTTCCAGAACGAAAACGTTGGAACCAAAAACGAACTGTGTTTTCTTTTGCAACATGACCGCCATACACATCATTCACCCTTCGAGTCGTTTCCGCAGCACTAGTGCCACGGCGGAACTCGTACTCGTAAATAATGCGATACTTTAAGTTTTCCATTTTGTAAAATGAGTGACGCAAACAGAAAAAAACAGAAGGAAAAAACAAATGAATGATGGTCATCGAAGCACAAATATATGAGTAAATAGCTGTACAAATTTGAATTTGGAATTCCTTACCAAAGAGGAGAACATCGTGATTAAAGTGGCCAGTACGAAATACGCCAATTTCATATGTAAGGACCTAATATAAAACCTTTAAATTAATCTTATTTATCAATCAAATCAAAATCATTTCTTCATATAGGTAACACAATGTAGACTTATGAACATCAAAAAAGAAATATATATTTAATGCTTCTAATTTTACATTTACTGCTAAAATCAAGTGGGTAGAACGGAAGGGAAGAACTGACAATAAACTCTCCTCCACTCTTTTTAATCGCCAAGTTTTTTGTTTTACACAACGTTTGTAAGGAGTTGCAACCATTACACCATAGTCCACATGACATCTTAAGTAATTAATAGTTAGTTAATAATAGTAAAATAAATTAAAAACAAAGATTTGTAGTCTATCAGCAGATGGCATGGTGAAATAGGAGCAGTGTAGTGTTACTAAACGACAACCAAACTTAAAACAAGTTTCATAAAACTGTAGTTATGTTTAATTGTATAGCGTATTGTTGAAAGAGCAAGTGACAAAGTTAGCCGAGCAAGCTGCGCTTATCTAAGACATAGTTTAAAGGAAAATGCAAAATAAATTGAATTAGAAGAGTGACGTTAAGCCGCTGCAACCGCCCGCCCTACGCGAGTTTCGTTAGACTTTTTAAGTCTGCCTTAGTTGACAACAATAATGGTTCCGTTTAATACTTCGATAATAGTGTGACTTTTTTTTAGAACAGAGGGCAAATGGGCAGGATGCTCACCTGATGTTAAGTGATACCGCCGCCCATGGACACTCTAAATGCCAGAGGGCTCGCGAGTGCGTTACCGGCCTTTGAAGAATTGATCGTATATTATATGTATAGGAATAAATATATGCGTGGCGTAGCTATTTCGTTAAAATGTAAATAAGATCAAGATATGAATTCGTTAATTTCTATTGTTTGTAAATAGTTACAATGTATAAATTTATTATTCGGTATATTTATCGGAAGTAATTTATAATTTACCATTCAATTAACTCCCACGAAAAAAATAATACAACTTAAGGTAAACATTTTTCTAAAACAACGAGTAATTCGCGCAAAAGCATGGACGGATCTCTGAAAGCAACAAGGCTAGGGAACCTTTATCAAAGTATGACAGGCGCGGCTAACTTGGGAGTTTCAAATTATTTGAGTCCCCACTACCCACCCCCCTTCCTACACTGCAGCTTCCTTAATGCCATGCTTAAAATAACTAAGTTTGACGACAATATTGTCTACCATTCAGTATTTTGAGCCTCATAATTCCACGCCTTAATGTCTATTAATTTGGTATAAATAAGCTTTATTTTTCAGACGCACCGATTGTATAGTAAATGGTAAGAAATATTTTAGTCTATATACTTACAGCCCTGCGATTCTGTAACTCACTTTTCGAACTCACACACTAAAAAGGTGGGAGCTTGTAGTTTATTGTTTATCAGAATGCCAAATCTGCTGCTTCAAACAGATCTGAAGCAGCCTCACTTTTATTTGAAAAGTGAGTTTCATGAATCGCAGGGCTGTTCTAACAAGAGTTAGTGGTTAAGCTTGTCAAGTTTAATTTGTTTATACCAGAATGTTGCAAGAAACAATTATACTTAGTTAAAATAACTGTTTACAAATTATATACACGACTGTAATATGTATTTTTATGACTTCGCGAAAAATATCACGTCTTTCAAGTTTAAATGCTTTATTTTGAAACCGCTGTTCAAAGTTCAAGATTAAAATCTCACGCCAAAGAGATCTTTGCTAAGTGAGTTTGTGCTTTAGACCTTTACAGAATCGCAGGGCAGTACAGTTACAGTAATAAATAATAAATAGATAATATAGCCTATATAGTAAGTATAATAGCAAAGTACGAGTTATTTCACAATAATATATAATAGTTGCACACTGGCTGAATTGACAAGTATTGCATTATTTATAAATAGGTTTTAATTTTTTTGTTTTGTTAAAATAAACATTAGTTTTTAGTTTAATTTTTATATTAATATTTTTTATTGTATTAGTATTAAGTTACTGTAAAAATAGGAAATAAATAAATTTTAAATATGTGATTATACTATTGTGTGCGTAATATGTATTAATTTATTTTAAACGGTGTACTAGAATTTCTCAGTAGTTTAATTTAAATAGTCTAAAACTATAGTTTTTATTGGTGTAACTGAATGTAGTTCGCGACATTTATGTTTCAATAAAAGACTTTAAAATCTTGCCAAGTTACGTGCCGAGACTATGTGTGTCAATTAGTTAGGGGATGGAGCAGCTCGACAGGAAATTAAATTTTATAAATAAAAGGAAGATAAATTGGTCAAAGGCATGTTACTGTAGTTTTAATATATTATATTTCCCTAATAACTGCAAAATGATAGTTAAATATCATAAGTATATTGTAATCACCGCGAAGATATAGTGTCTTGTTTCAGCTTTCAACCTTGAGGCACTCCCTCTCCCAAACCTGATACCACGGGGGTGTCCCTCTATAGAGAGCAAGAGCGGTGTCCCATATGGGCCGACAAACTGACGGGTACAACGCGAATATCAGGCAGTGAGCGAGTGGTTGGGTTGAGGTAGATGTGTCTTATGAGAGTGTGTGTTATGCCGGTACCGTACTGAGGTCTTTAGCGAAGTATATTGGAGGAGGGCCGAAGCTGGGATAAAGGGGATAACCCCAATGGAACAATTAAAGTGGAGCTTAGAAGACCAGCAATTGTTAGTAGAGGGAAAAGTGGGGTGGAGTGCCGGTAAATATACTACCGAAGCCCTCAGACCTTTCTTCAATTTGGGTAAAGAGGCGTGGGGTCACCTCAGCTATGACTTTAGATGTGTGGAAGGATGTTTGGTAGTTATTGAAAGTAGTAGGGTGTAGGAGTCACCAACCTGTCACCATGTGTGGAGACAACGGGACGACGCCCTGATACACTGAGGGACTGAATGGGAAGTGGAAAGGAGACCTTTGTTAGATGTTAGGGAGGACGCAATACTGCCAAAGTAGTGAAAGCCATATTGAGGAGGAAATGACGGTGTGGAAAATCTTCTATAATTTTGCGAGTCGGTATGAAAGTAAAGAAGAAGGGGAAGAAAGGAGCTTTGTGAATCGTCGGGGGCGAAAGAAAGAGGCCCGTCAAATCCTGCCACCTAAAGAGTGCCAGGGGGAAGAGGGGTATGTTAATAAAGGGATGGTGATCCATTCAAGACTGACCCGATCTCCTGCTATCCATAAAGTATGGCTCGATCTGTGAAGGATACTTGTGTGTCAAGTATCTTCAAAATCAAAATGGGGGGGAGAGGGGACACAACTGGATGAGTGGGAAGCGGATAAGGCTTTCGCATTGGTTTGGTGGCGGCCTTGGGTTTTAGGGGTATGCAATTCGGGGTGCGACCGCTTCCAAAAAAAGAGGTGGTCTTTAAGGCTGTGCACCTTTTCCTTTTTATGTCTTTCATACTATGAAGAAATCCAGCACTCAAAGGCCCATAAATCGTGTATCAGGCACGATATTAGTATAATGTTAGATGTAAGAAGAAAAATTACCAAATTTTGTATCTGTTTATATATTTTTAATAATAAATATTCATAAATATTCCCGAATATTTATGAATAAGATTATAATCGTGATAACTTATCAACAAAAATACGGTTCTAAAGAAATCTGTATTTAAGGTACGACGTATTTTTGTTTGAAACAAAGCGTCAAAGACCTGTACAAAGCTCTTTCAAAAGTTAGGGTTGGGTGCGGGCTGGGTACGTCCGGTAGCTTTGTAGCGAGTTAATAGAGACTCGCTTTCATGACACCTCATCAATCACACAACTCTATAAAAATAACACGTCACTGTTTTAGCGGGTAAAAAATCATTCAATTAAACTAAACTAAACACTACTACATCAAATTTATAAAGTTTGGTTCCTGTGCCTTTTATGCTGGCAGCATTTCCTCGCTATATTACCATACTTATTCGTTGAGCGAGGAAAGCACTAGCTCTGGGGTTACCGGTACTATCTTCCAGGTGCAAACTTAAATCAGCGCCTATACCTTGAACCCCACGGCCCAAAACTACTACTTCAAGGGAACAAAATCAAAGTTGAGGAAAGACTATTTAAGCCAACTTTTTAAATTTGTTTTAATTGCCTGTTTATCAATATTTAATCATTATTATTATTACTATGTAGGCTAAGAATATTGCTCTTAATTATTTACCTAACACATAGCTCGTTCGATTCCCCACTACTTATTACTAAAGAAACATTCTCATTAAATATATAAGCAGTATAATAATATCTACAATAATCTACTATGAAACCTGTGGTATAGCGTTATCAATATCGCATCTAATTGGCGAACTTTTATTTTGGTATTTATTTGTAAGGTCGAAAAAAAAGCTCAATGTTGACTGTATTTTACACAAAGTTTAAGTTGAACAATGAACATTGGGCGAATTCCGAGGCAATGGGAGGAATGGGGGGCGATTTCCCGCGCTATTGGGCCGCTGAACGAATCCTGACGAAACTTTTCGCATATTCCACGCTTCACTTAGGATCCGTTTCATTAGCCGATAAAACTTCTAACTATATATCACGGAGATGTTTAAAAATATGTATATTTATATGACTGTAGACTTCTTTTTTTATTAGATATAGGTTGTAGCAAAAAATCCGAGACGCCTTTTTAACTTACTTAGTTGATAAAAACAACAAACAAAATAAGTCAACCAACTATAACAAGAATATTTATTAAATAAAGTTATAAATAAGTTGTTATTGTTATTTCATTGTTTAACTGATACGCTTTAGTACGATACACTACTGACTATTTATGACACCACCATCGAGCCAGAAAGCTTCCAACATTCCTGGCATCACTATCGTTTACCGCTTTATATATCTCGGATTCCAAATCTCTAACGACCGCAGCTCTGTCCCCGAGATAAAAAGGTGAAACGGCTAATTATGCCTTGACACGTCTAGGCAACATCTGGAAGAAAAGAGGAATGGGTATCAAAACCAAAATATGACTAATACGGGCTCTAGTGTTCCCTATCCCTATCTTCCTGTATTGAGTTTAAACGTGGACTATCTTGGCTCGAGAAAGGCAAAGGATCGATGCCTTTAAGATGTGGTGCTGGCGGCGAATGCTCAGAATACCGTGGGCTGCGACGCGTAGAAAGAAAGAAGAAAAAGCGTAGAAGTCATACAATACGCAGAGGCGATGAGAACTTGGAGAAATTTATCGTAGTTGGTAACACGGAATGCAAAAGATCTGGTGGCTAGATGGATCGATCAAGTGAAAGACTCATCGTCCTCAAAACTGTATACTGTCATTAGAGAGGCGCTGGACAGAAACCGGTGAAAACAGATAGTCCTCTCCAGGTGATTCGTTACTGACGAAGACGCTCGGACATGAGCTGCCGATTAAAGAGAGAGACACCACCATCGTTGTTAATTATTTTTTCGGCGGAGGCGGTTACTTTTTGCGTAAAATATATTTATCTAAGTTGTATTAGCACTCGTACAAAATAAGAGGGATTTATTATCTTCTATGTAGAAAATATATTAGAAGTTCGTATGTCTTAATTGGTTACTAATATTATAATGGCAATTCTATTTTCTAAAGATTCTAATGAGAACTGTTTGTCACTCATTTGTAAGCTAACATTACTTAGGGGATTAATTTTATATTTAGTGTTTGTTAAAATGTTGTTTATTATTGATACAATCTTGCATATTTTCGTATAGTATACGAAGTATCAAAAGGGTAAGGTTGCGTGAACGGTGAGTCAGCTATCAAAATGCTGAGACAAACATTTTAAGGACCCTCCTGAGCTCATAACGTGTACCCGCACGACTGTTGTACTTCTCTCATTTCTGTTTATTCTGTAATTGAACAAAGTGGAATTTTCGTTTTTCACGTTAATTAATTATTTCGGCGCAATGTAGGTACAATTTTTATTTCGTAATAAACCCTGAATAGAAGGCTGTTTAAAGTTCTCGCGACGGACTTGACCTCATTTCCTAATTATTCACCTTCAATATTTGGACTACATATTTATTTTTTGTAATAATGACATTCTGGGTTTGTTTCCAGGCTAGTATTGTAGTTTAACTTAATTACTTATATAGACTGCATTGCAGTAAAGTTCATGTGTGTGCTGTGAAATCAAAACTAAATAAATATAAAATCTTACGTGCAAGAATAGTTTTGTATGAGAAATATGAAGATTAAGAGTGGTATGACGTATGTGGGCGGGAAGTCGACGGTACAATACGGCTTTGTGCTCAGAAAACGATTCGCATATTGCCTTCATAGAAGAAATCTTATTTCCGTGTAGATGTCAAATTTGCCGGCTTGAGGGATAGGGGGGGATGTAATTTATCACTCGTGAAGAGAACTCGCTCGTAAATAATGTGGGACCAATGGAAAATGAAATAACAAGTTCAAATGGCTATATTGGCAGAAATGAAAGGATACGAATGTGAACCAACGCAGGCATCATAGCTATAATCTAAGGTTGTTTATCGATAACATATCTTAATATATATAAATTACGTGTCACGATGTTTGTCCGCTATGGACTCCTAAACTACCGAACCGATTTCAATCAAATTGGCACACCGTGTGCGGATTGATCTAACTTAAAAGATAGGATAGCCTACATCTCAATTTATACCCGAAATATTTAATTGCAAATTATTTGTTTATTATTTGATAGTCACACTTCTAACAGATGGCGCTGTGTTTAAAGTACCAACGTTTCAAATAAGCTACAATTTAATGGCATTACCACAAAAAAAGCATGGCTGACTGGTGTTCTCCTACCGTTTCCCTTGAATAGGTTACTACTATGTAATATAACTAAAACCTTAGCCACAGCAACGCTTGGCCGGTATGCTAGTATATTATATATATTTAAATAGTTCTGTCTTTAACAATTTACGATATCACCTAAGGTGAAATAAAATGAAACTTTTGATGTGAGTAGTGTATTTATTTTGAAATTATAAGTATTAAAAAAACACATTTATAAAAAATTTATAACTACTTCGAATGCGGTGACAAATCATAAAAAATTAAGTTACGACTAAAGATATCCTACGCACCACAAATAGATGCCTTCGTGCCTCAACAAGGAATATTTTTTTCACTTTTTGCAACATTTTTATGTCTCTCACTGGCTATTTCAAAGCATATAAATTGATTCTGAACGATATCCATCACAATATTTTTATTTCAAATAGTAGTTTCTGTGCGCGCACAACGAAACAAACTTTAGCTTCTACATTATTTTAGCCATAATAATATATCCGTAGTTCGTAGTCCTCCTCAATTTGTTTATATATAAATACAAAATATATAAAAATATAAATAAAGATAAAATAACAACCAACTATGTTATATATGCAACCTAACAGTTATCCCTAATAGTAGCTCCCTAAAGATAATATACATGGTAAGATATACAATATTTTATGGAAAAGAATCATTAAAAATTCATTTTCTTTTAAGTAACATGGGACTTAACTGATGTTTAGTGATACCACCGCCTATTGGACACTCACATTGCCAGAAGGCTCGCATGTGCCAGCCTTTTAATAATTGGTATTCTCTTTTCTTGACGAACTGTAAGTCGAATTGGTTCGAAATCAGATACTTTAGTGGGCAGCTTGTTCCACACAGTGGTGGTGCGCAAAAACTGCTTTAAGAAACGCTCAGTTGTGGAACGACTGATGACACCTTATACGGATAGTATTTTGCATTCTGCCTTGACGTCATTTATCATTGTACTAAAGTGATGTCAATCCTAAGAATAGTCTAAGCAAATGATAGTTTTTGATTACAACCTACATGAATGAATAAAGTATTAAAAGTCGACATTTTAACAAACAAAACGGCAATTAAATTAATTTAATTTTGATTATTAGTACTAATAAGTAAATATTTATAATAATTATATTCTTTTATTAATTAAGTTTAATTTGTAGGCCCTTGTTGCTTTTATCTGGAAGCATTTGGGCCCATTTATAATGTTTAACACATGAAAAATGAACAATTTTCTTGGATACCTTCCAGTTAAATAAATAGGGCATGTCATAACCGTGGGTCCTCCAGAGAAATCACTGCAAATAAAATATCGGTTGTCTAATTTAATATTCCGGATTGTCGATTCTCAAGACAGATGATAAAGTACGACAAAGCATTAAGTGGAGTGTAATAAAATATAACTTAACGCCTGAAGAGTGAAATATAATTGAACCAAGCGTTGTACCATCGCAAACATTTTTAAACCACATTTTCACTTCTTAGGGAATTTCTTCGCTATATTCAATTACATTTAGCAAGTTTTCCTCACGTATTCACTACATTACTTGAGTTTTAGCATTTAGTTCTAGTTTACTATTAATTAACGAGTTACTTCATAAAGGTCAGTCTTTTGAATTCGTTCGAGAAGAAATCCGATAGTGGAACAACTTTCAACAGATTTACTCACTTATGTTAGGTAGGTATAAAGATTGAAATTCAGTTAAACGTTCTTATTCACGGTAAATTAAATTAATTTGGCCTGCATGAGTGATACTATAAAAATTTTATTTTTAGCAATTTGTTATGCTATATTTTTAAACAGGAACCCCTGATAGCATACTCCCTGGTTCTCTGATTTCTTATCATCTTAAGAAATGCGTAATACTCCAGTTCAAAATGGAAGAATATTATTATGTATCATCTAGTTGACAGCTTAATTATAAAGGTTATATTAAAACTTATTCGAACAATCAGGGGTTAAAGAAACAGGGATTGCAGAAGTCGCATTTGAGTATCGAGTAAAGTAGGTCCTTAATTGGCATGCAGCGAGGGGTGATGAGAGATGTATGTGACTCGTTAAGCGAGCGACACTCAAGACTTGAAGTACTATGTACCTAATGATCGGATTTTGGTAGTTTGATTTTCTGTAATTGTCGGTCTGCTAATCAAACAAGAGCTGCTCACTCTTCAATCTACTTTTTTTATGCTACAGGAGGTAGACGGGCAGGAGGCTCACTTGATATTAAGAGGTACCGCCGCCCATGGACACTCGCACTGCCAGTAGGCTCGCAAGCGAGCTGCTGGTCTTTTAAGAATTGGTACGCTCTTTTCTTGAAGGACCCTAAGTCGAATTGGTTCGGAAAAAATTTAATGGGCAGCTGGTGCAGCTGGGCCAAATAGTGGTGGTGCGCGGCAGAAAGAATTTTTACTGTGGTAAAAAGAATTTGTAGCATTATTTACAAGGCTCCAATCGATCACAGCAGTGGTGGGTACCGAAACTGGCCAAGATATGATGACCACAGCAATTTAGTAAAATGTGAAATATCATCAAGCATACATCAGTTAAAAAAGTTTTACTCAATCTAACAGTCTTCAGAAATAATTTCTCATAGGTATTATCATTTATCGCCGAAAAATTTATCCGTCAAAAAACACATATCATTTATGAAGGGATAAACGAATTAATTTGATATAAGCGGCTGGCTTTTGGCCGATAAATCAGCATTAAATAAATCGGGTTGACGCGAGATATGAGTAATCCCGACAAGTAATAACGCCACGGTTCCATTCCTCCTCTTCTCCCCTGACGTACTTGTTAGTTTTTTTAAATATGAACGAACAAAATGGTTAACTATTAAATAAATAATAACAAAGTAATAGTTTATAAATAGTGGCTCTGTAGCTTTTGGTCTTGGATTTTAGCACGTTTCTTTAATAATTTCATCGAATTAGGTAGCAGACTGTTATGTCAGTTTTCTCGCGATGTTTCACTTCAGTGCACTAGTTATTAATATAATAATAGTTTATATATTAAAATAAAAATATAATGCTGTTTAATCGGAATTCGAACTATCTCTGGCAGATTATAAAATTTATCCACTAGGCTAACTCTGACCAATAGTAAACATTTGCACATATACAAAACTTTATTGAAGCAACCATTAAATTCTCCTGTAACGATGAATGTATACATAAATTAAAAATTCAAGTAAATACTAAACGCACTAAAATTATGTACCAAAATGTAATCCAAGTAACTTTTTTACCTACTTTATAATACAGGCTGACTCAAGAGTGCTTACAGATTTACTTGAAAGATTTACGTCTCTATGTCAGTAGTTTTAGAGAAAATTTTAATTTCATTGGTTACGGACCGTTAGCGAGTACTTGTTCATTCGGAGCTGGAAATAACACCTTCTTAATGTTGAGAACTACAACGGTACTTGACATTAAGAAGCTAGAATAATGCGTAAAATTTACGAATACCAACAACGACTAAGGAAAGGATATTTTCTTACAGGCTACTTTGAAAAATAACATAATAATATACAACACAACAACATAATATACGTTGTTTTCGACGATTTTGTCGCTTCACGGGTTCTTCCCAGACCTAAACATAAACCTAAATATCCTCAAGAAAAGATGTTCTGAATTAATAATGAAAACTCTTCGATGTGCGATGGTTTAAATGCGTGAATAAATTTTTAAACTGATTCATTTTTCCTTGTTCCATTCGTTTCAAATCAAAGAAGCGTTTAAATTAAATTTAAAAGGGAACAAGCAAAATGCCCTTCGGCCAATTCGTTGGAACAAAGAGACATAATGACTAAAACGGAGGCAAACACGAGACGATTACACAGAGATTTAATTGATACCGAATGTTTGACATCAATATTGTTCTAAATGAAATAAGTCTTTCAAAGACGGCACTTGAAGGCACTTGAATTTTTAAAACAAAGGAATATTAATGGACGTTACAAAAATCTCTGTGGAATATTTATAACATGTAATACGCCTTTATCACGTATAAATCTATTAATACACTGGTGTGTAGGTTGCCTCAGTAGGGATTTCTTCGCAAAAATGTGAGGGTAGGTTTGTGGAGAAATATTAGTCCCATCTAGTCTTGAAATAACCTAACATGAATAGTCTAAATAGATAAATAGTCATCAAAAACTTGAAAGGAATGTTTCTTGTTAAGCACTCTAGTGTAACCTAATACTGACTCTACTTAATCTGTATTCTAGATATAAGATACATAAAAATCACTAGTTCCTAAAAATAACCTCAAGGTATAATAGAAAAATATTAGGTTAACCTCGGGAAGGATTTTCACAGAATTTTACACATAATTCGAATGAGTACCTCATTCCGTCGGTCGTAGAAAAATATTTTTACAAGTACATAATGTAAAAAGCTTTTAAAAGGTAAGCAATGAAACACGAGCAAACCAATCAATTTCGACAAAGTGATTTCGTGAGAGGAATACTGCCTTGGGGAGAGTGTCAAACATATCTTGACAAATCATACCTCACACACGTTCGTTCTAAATTACAGCGTTAAAATATAGAGTGCAAAAGGTTTTGGATTTTCTAAATAAAAAACTTATGACATTGCGCAAATTTTTATGAAGTTTTAACGTTTCAGCTTGGGGTGTCTTTGATATGCGAGTGGTATTAGCTGACCGAAGGCTCACTGGCGCGACAGCGCACGAATAAAACAGGATACATAATTTTTTCAACCCGGAAAAATTGTTTATATTATTTATTGCCAACAGGTTCTTATTGCTATTATATAGAAGTAGACCTGTAACAATGTTATTAATTTATCTCTTAATAGGTGCAATTTAATAAATCCGTAATAGACTTCACAAAATCGATTTAAATTATAATAATTTAAATTTAGATAAATCAGGAGAACTATTATATATTTAAATAACAGGCGTAACTCTTGGTAATAAGAGCATGATCTTGCATCGTCTTAGTTTCAATCAGACCAATTAATCGCTTGAGTTTCCTAATAGAGCGGATATGACGGTACATTGGCGCGTTGATCGATGGCGCAGGAATATGAGAAGTAATGTAATGTATCGCCGGATAATCCCCTACTACCCCACACTGACAGCTATCACTCTCCCCCCCTCACCCGAGCCCGTCAGCCTGACTGATAGCCCTCATCTCGTTTTACACATCCACAGATTATTGTACACATTTTTTGATGTAACGACATCGCGTTTGGCCTGCGTGAGACCGTAGATTAGGTTTTCCACAAAATTTCAATTCCAATTTATTTTAGCTAGGTTTCCAATATAGTGTATTCGATGCAAACCAATCTCAAAATAACTGCATAGACCAAGACCGTACAACTCCGTGGCTCATAATTTTTTTTATTAAACGCTAAAACTAGTATGAAGCGACGCCATTTGATGCGTTTTACGACACTTTTATATCTTATTAATTACAGTGACTACAATAACTACTATTAAATACTCAAAAATCCTGAAAGATTTAACACACATCACAATGGGATATTTAAGTTGAACAATTCGTTTTAAAAATTCAAAGGCAGACCTACATTTAGAAGTGTATGATCTCAAACAAATAATATCAGTAGCAATAAGAGACGAAAGCGGGCAGGTGTGTTTGCACAGGATGAGCGACCGTCCGGAATAATATCACTATCAAAATACTCCTTTTGCAAAGGACTCGCGTACATTTTACTACATTTTCAATAATATCTTACCTTTAACAATGGTATTATTTCTGGTTTAATTGTAGCAGTGTTTTAGCTGGTCCTACGGTTAGGTTAGGTTTTGTTCTACGGCCTATTCTTAACCTCAATGTTTAGAATATTTTAAAAGTTTATTAACGTCGCTTCAGCGTAGTTTACAGCTTATAAAAACACCTAAGACAAACCTTCTAAAATTCTTATACGCACTTTCTAATAAATGATCCTCTTATATCTGTCTGTTCGTTAATATTTAATCCATAGCCAGCCTTTTCACAAAGAAAGGTCCATAGGTGAACATCTGAAGTTTAAACTTGTTATCTAAGTTTGAAACCACACACTTAAGGACTACATTCGCAATGCTCTATAATAAATATATATAATTAATAATATATCTATGATATATATTTATGTATGTGTGTGTGTGTGTTTTTAATCAAAAATGTGCATAAAATATTATAATTATCTGTAGGTATATTTAAACATATTACTTAATACATATGCACAAATAGACTCATACTTTAATTTACATATATTTTCTACAGGTTTTTAGACATTTAATATGATACAAATAATTCAACAAATGACACAGAGACTGAGTAATATCAACCGCAGTTCATTTGCTAATTGGAATAATTTAAAAAGGATTGAATTAAATATATCTATGGTAAAACGTGTATTCTTGAAAGGGTTACCTACATCATTATGTGATAAAGATACTCAGGTATACACGAGCCGGAAGCAACCAAAAGGTTCCTAACCGGATGCTGGACCACTATAAATAAACTTTACAATAGTAAAATGAATACAGAAAACTGGAATGGTATACGAATGGGCATTTTAGTTAGTTAAAATGAAATTTTTAAGCAATAGAACATTGTTTTGTTCTGAAATATATAGAAAGGCTTCTTTTTCTGTGAAGCCAGCTAAATATCAAACAAGATCAATCAGCCAATCTTTTTATAACTATTCCGTTTGACGGCAACTCTAAAATTAGTTTGGAACGTCAAAGCCCCATCGTATAAAGGAATCAATTTGGTCATGACCCGAATCCGGCTTCCGGTAATTTCCTAACTACCCTCCATTACACATTCCGATAGTTCGCTGACTGTAGGAAGCAAAAACTCAAAGTGCCACGTAGTTGAACACTAACGAACTCAACTGATTATAACATGTTATTGAATTTCATATGCAGCTTTAGAGGTTTTTCAAAATACAATAGTATAGATAACTTTAAATAACTTATAACTATGATAACTTTGACGTTCATAAGTGTACTTGTTTACCTATATGAATGACAATTTTTAGTTTTGAATATGCAGAACGCCGCTTAGTGCTTCACGGTTCTATGATTGAATTGAAACTTCGGTGGTTCTTATTTCCGTTATATATCAAAAATGGTAAAAACTGAATTGAAACAAATAATTTTAAAGAAAGAAAGAACATATTCCTGAAAGTAAATATTAAAAACAAATGATATGCAATTATTTGGATAACAATATAGAACTGTGAAGCTTCAGCAAAATTGTAAAACAACAAGCAAGCAAGTTTTATGACATCATAGAACTCTGTTGCACATTTAGGGGGTGTAAATAAAACTTTGTTACTCCCAATAGTTAAAAAAAATAACACAGTTTATATGGAAAATATGTTTATTTAATTATAAATCCTACTATATACTCAATATTACAAGACTGTCTTGTCAAGGACAAAGTATTAAATATACATGTTTTTTTCACCAAGTAAGTGTGTATATATATGTATATAGTTATACCCGTCGAAGACAAACTGCAACCTTAATTGCGTTTTTATCACTTTAGTCTCATCACGTCATATCAACAGCATGTTCGGGGTTAATACGTTTTTATATCACTTTGTATCAATTATCCCTGGTAACTACAAAACATCATAATCACAGAATCGTCTCTGAATAACATTGTTTTTTATTTATACATTGACGCCTTTATCCCGAAGGGCTTGACAGAGACCACTGATCTCCACTTTCTACGGTCCTAAAATACCTGTCTCGCTTCAATCGCTTTCATGACATTCACCATGCATGCTCGTTGGTTACGCGGACTTTTAATAAAATTATAATTATAATATTGTCGTTGATTAAGCGAGTACAAAATAAATTTAAAATCACCTTATTTAATAAACTTTAGTGTTAATGTTTTTCTTTAGTTGAAGTTAAAATCTTACTAGGATTTCAATGTTTGAACATTTCATAGTTGACAAGCGTTATATTGACAAAACATGCTGAGTCAGGGTACAATGGGTATATCGGTATCACTTCCAATCCCCTGTATCCGTTAACGGATGAAGCAGAAGGCATATGTCACGGCCCACTGGCGCGGAATGTTACACCACAATCTGACCAACACAATTTTCGTGTCTGATTATATTTCTTATATCTTTATATTTTAAATAGGGGTTGATCCTGCGGGGTCACATTCGCGTTGTACCGTATTTTTGATGTAGTTAAAAGAAAATCGGACTTAGAATTTTTCTTATTACAAAAATTTTATTTTATTAGATTTTCTTAGTTTTCTACATTAGCACATTCTTTCAGATTGCATTTGGAGGAGAAACTACAGCGACACGAGAATTATTTTTGTAGATACAATGCCCCGCGTTGATACCGATCTCGTAGTGGAATTACTAAGTCGGACTAAAGATAAATTTTGTTCTCAAAAGTTCTATCACTCAGTTGTTACTATTCTTTCGATTCTGATGACAGATTTTTGTAATGTATATATTTCACTCTTGGGTTATATTATTGCCTTTGTTAGACGTTCCTTTATGATATTTTTTTTTTGACAATGTAATATAGCCTTTGTCAGTCAGTGAAGATGCAGCTTTCTAATGGTGAAAGAATTTTTGAAATCGGCTAGGAAATTTTTTTTTTAAAAAAAAAAAAAAAAAAAAAAAAAAAAACACAAATGTTTCCTGTTTATAATATTAGTATAGATAAAGCTATAAGAAATAAATAATGAATTGAAAGCCAATTTCAAGAAAACAATAAATTTTATGGTTCGAAATTGTCGTTTCAACCGAAACCAGTATAATGATAAATTTCAAATTGTATTCCATTAAAGAAACAACCTGAGTAAACAATCTACAATCGAAAAACAGTAGAAACTTAGTAACAACATTGCATAACTAAAAACATTTAGTTCGTGTGTTCCCAACACGTAACTTACGCGATTCACAAATTATAATAATAACTCAGAAGCGCAGTTGCAGGCTACTGTATAAAGCCAGTATTGATATTCTCTGAAATATATAACACGATCGTTTCAACTTTAAAAACTCCGTATGAGAATATCTAAAGATATTATTTGGTTTATGCAAAATGCGTGGTTAATGATTGCAGCGCCACCTTATGAATCTTTATTCACTTATGATTGTGATATGAATGTGATGAATGATGAGCTATGTAAATTCAAAAAAATAACTTAGTGTTGGCAAAAAATAACCCAGTCAAATAATTTCCAGTTTCCGCACGGTGATTTTTTACATAAAAAAATTCATTGATTATTACATAGATCAGATAAATCATCAACTCAAACACTTAGCTTAAGAGCTTTATTCAGCGGTTCCGAGTCACAAATATACACTACTTAAAATAAACGTAAAATATAATAAAGACATTTATATCCTCTTGGCTTTGTATTGTGTCAGAAGCTAGATTATGTATTAGAACTCGTGTCCACCCGGTTATAGAACTAAGACACGTATAACAGAAACGTACATACGAACATATACGGCATATATGTATAAGGCATTTTCACATCTGTCTTGAAACATAAATAATTGGTCACCAGGCTTTTACTGCTGGAGAATTACAGAGCCATTATGTTTGACGTCGAAGATAAAATTGTGATAAAAATCTTGATGTTGCCATTAAAAAGTGAAATTGTAGACGATTATTTTACGAAATGTCGGATTGACGTTTTTCCCATTTCATCGCTGTTCCGTGGAGCGGCGACCGGAATTCTTTCTTCTAACATTTAAGTGAGCAATCTTCATTTTGACAGAGCAGCTATTTTTATACGCAACCTACTGATATAAAACAATGAGCAAAATTTATTAAAACTAAATACTAATATTGCGTCAAAGACGAATTTTTTATATAGATGTATATGTGAAATACATTCTAATGTGCCCATTTTAAAATGTTATTCTTTAATATGAAAGCTAAGTTTATACGCAATAAAAAATTAACCGCGTTCGGAACTTAGTACAACATAACTATCAAGGCTTCAGTCTTGGCTTGTAATGAGTGTACTAACATCAAAAATATTATATTCACAATTATTTTTAAATGCAGCATTTAACGCGTTAAAGTTTCCAAATATGCACAAGTTTTAAATTATATATCTACGTACGGCAGTTGATAAGTTGTAAAACATTATAACGTACGAGCCCCAATAAATATCAATTAAAACTATGCAATACTCTTCAGAATATTGCATAATGTAAAATTATACGCTCAAAGTATGCAAAGTTATGGCAGAGATGAACAAATTAATCTAGTTATAATATTATCGGGATTTAACATTCAAAGTATCCAGAACCAATTTGAGCCTTAAGATGAGCTCGTTAATGTATCTCAGTCATATAGAAGTTCTGAAGGCGACTGAAATCATTAGTGGGGATGAAGCAAAGTCTATGATGGATGGCCTCGCCACGGGAATAATAATAGGAGGAGCAAATGAACTGAGCGGGCATTCGCTTAATAGAGTCGTAGCTTTTACGATTATCTGTCACTGTTAGACAGGCTCCGAATTCAAACTACAGTCCGGAGTCGAACAACTATTTGTATGCATTGAATTAGAACCCTTGGTTGTCCATTGTAAAAAGTATTTACGTTTGAATATACCGGGCATATGCAAAAATAGATAAATTAGACTACACGTTATTTGTACGGTTTATTTTTCATATTCAATTTAACTTTAATAGGTGTATTTATGTAAATAAACATGCTACTTGTGTCGTTTAAAATGTAATTCTTATTTCTGTTTACTATTTTAAAGCAAACATCGTGTATCCAATATATAAAAATAATAAGGAGACCAACGTAGATTTTTTTAAATTATATTCCATAGATTACTATTCTATCCAGATATGGCGTATTTTTGGACGACTAATCTAATTAATTTTGACTCTTTGTAAATATTTAACTTTACTAGCAATGCCACTACAGGCTTTACGATCTTAATTTTGAAACCAGTGTTACCTTGATAGAACGACACTTTATTCATTAATTTAAAACAACTTTCATTAACTAATTTAAAACAAAGTTTAACACTTTTATTAGCCAATTGATTAAGACGCCATGCTGCCGTTGACAGTAAACACCAAAGTTACATGAAGACATCTACGCATTGTTTCAAGTAAGTAGTAACTATCAAATACAGAATAATAACATTTTTTTCCTCATTCATTACCAGGGTTCTAAATTAACAGTATCTTCCTTATTCCGTGTGTAACACCAACCTGGATGTTAGGTGCCCATCACTCGACATCTTCGTGGATACAACGCAAACGTACCTTATTCAGCTTGATATATTCAGTAGTGGGCAAATAAGTCAAAATTAATAATAAACATTAATTAATCCATAGATTAAAGAAATAAAATGTAAGTACAAATTAGAGTTTTCATCTTCTCTTTTTTGTCGCCTTAGTTGCCATATATTTTAAAACAATAGATTGTAACTAATACTAGAACAATTAATGATGTATGATGTGGTGTATTTATGTAATAAATAAGTAAAATCTAAATATATACTGGGTACACAGGCTGACTTGCTTAAATTAAATTACAAAATCTTAATTAGCTTCTCATTCGTGGTATTGAAACATCAAATTTAACATCATAAATACGTAGAATATCAATTAGTAAGTTTACTTTCCTTTCATGTTTATCGTCAAGTTTGAAGTAACATTAATGAAGTGTTCACTCAATATCACGACCTTCGTATCAATATAAAAATTAAATAGAAAATATAGTGAAAATGATTTTATATTTGTGAACTAAGATGTTCGAGTGAAGGCATCTATCCGTTTTCTGAACCACGGTGCGGAAACTTTACTTGAACACGAAAATATTTTAAGAAAAACATTCTTTGCCCATAACATTCCTTTTTTAAAAGTTTTTCCTAATTTAAATTTTGAATAAAGTTGTACAAAAACGTAGCCACTTGAAATAAATAAATAAATCAGTCGAGCTACAACCTTTTTAGACCTGGGACTCAGATTTCTGTATCTGTTTCATGATCATTTGTGACTCTAATAGGGAAGTAGGTGATCAGCCTCCTGTGCCTGACACACGCCGTCGATTGTTTGGGTTTAAGGCAAGCCGGCTCCTTGGTTGCGGCCTATTAACTTACCGCCTATTAACTAAAAAAGATATACAAACATAAAAATATAGCTTAAATAAATTATATAAAACTCTTTTCTAAAGCATTTTAAGGTGGAAAACAGCTTAGAACTTTAAGTAATTCTAAAAGACAAACAGTAAAACTAACAGTTTTTTACAAAAGACACGAAGCCAATTACTAAAGCACACAAGTTGAATGAACCCTGGCTACAAGAGTAGTGTAACTCTTTTAACTATTGTAGGAGCTTTGTAACCTCCAATGAATCTTTTGATTAGGTAGAGTATCAGCCAAAAGAAAGAAAAGAAAAATGACCATCAAAACGATCAGGGTCGAGATTTAGTGCTAAGTATCACTCCCGCGTGTCAAAATCATACTTGATTTGACATATGTGAGTCATACTCAGCACTAAGTCTAGAAACTTAATCTTATCCTAAAACCCACGGTTTGTTTTTAAGTAACTAGATAAAGAAATGAGCAGTGTTGGCCTAGTGGCTTCAGCGTGCGACTCTCATCCCTGAGGTCGTAGGTTCGATCACCGGCTATGCACCAATGGACTTTCTTACTATGTGCGCATTTAACATTCGCTCGAACGGTGAAGAGAAACAGCGAGGAAACCGGCTTGCCTTGTACCCAAAAAGTAAACGGCGTGCGTCAGACACAGAAGGCTGATCCCCTACTTGCCTATAAGATTATCAAATGATCATAAAACATATACAGATATCTGAGGCCCAGACCTAAAAAGGTTGTAGCGCCATTGATTTTTTTTTAAATAAAGAAATATATCCTACACCGTCGAAGTACGCAAAGTTATGAAATGCACGCAGCACGACCCCCTGGTTGAAAGTCACATACCATTAGACTAGCACTGCTTTATTATAAATAATAATTATGTATGAGAAAATATCCTCACGGGATTTGTTGAAATATGGAAAATCGGTCGCTGACTACTTGTCATGCGTTAAACAAAATTTATCAGAGTCAACGATAAAACTCCTATAGTATCAAGATCCACTCTTCAAGCAATCAAATTATACGAATTTTCAACGACGGTGGCCGTAATTGTCATAACACGAATATCTCAAGTACAATTCACGCTCCTCTCCGTAATTCAATAATTTTGTTTGATTTATTACGATAGCACGAATAATTGCGCACTCGGCGGCGCCTCGATGTTGATTGATGGACAATTAGTCCTAAACAAGCAATAATTATTGGCCGGGTCATGTTTAGTAAATGTTTTTCAACAAGCTTTTCAACGTCACATCACATTCAATAAACGTCTTTGTACAGTGATTTATTCTTTAATACAAATATACAGGGTGGCCAAAAAGTCGTGGATCAAACGCAAATAGCGGATAGATGAGGTCATAAGCGGCAAAAAATTGTTCTACGGGAGGTCTCTAAGGTCAACCCCTGCAGAGTTATGATTTATTTTGGTTTTTATATGAAAATTGACTTTTTTTTACTAATTCTTCTTAAAATTCGAAAATATCTATATCCTGTATCTTTCTCATAATATCCACTAGATTGGTACTGATGAGTTCTTGCGTTAGACATACTATTTATAGTTGTTTATTGAGTGTATTCAAGATAATATTAAGTGATACGATATAACATTTTTTCAAGCCATAAATTTTTCTTTACTTTGGACCCCACTGTGAAAAAAAATTACTCCACCGAAAAGTGTCCCTGTACTACAAGTTTTGGCGCATTTAATAGGGATTCTGAAAAGGTATTACACGTGGCCATGAGTCGCTCTTATATCTTTCTAGGAAGAATTACAAACAACGATTGTGAAATAATAATTGTATTAAAACAATTATTTCTCAATGGTTGTTTGTAGGAAACAAAATATTTTACAATAAAATATGCTCAAAATTCCTGACTCTGACCATAATACTTAATCTGTACCGTCTAAACAAATTCCTAAGTATTCCTCCAGCCATCTGTCCAATTCTTTGAATCTAGTCCTATTCACACAGTACTGGTCACAGGTAGGTAAATAATCTATCATAAGTCCGAATCGTTGTTGTTTTTTCCTCCTAGAAAGATACTAGAGCGACTTATGGCCATGTGTAATACTTTTTCAGAATCCATATTAAATGCGCCAAAACTTGTAATATAGGGTCAGTTTTCGGTAAAGTAATTTTTTTTCACAGTGGGGTCCGAAATAAACAAAAAGTTTTGATTTGAAAAAAAATTATATCGTATAACTTAATATTATCTTCAATACACTCAATAAACAACTATAAATAGTATGTCTAACGCAAGAACTCATCAGTACCAATCTAGTGGATATTATGAAAAAGATACAGGATGTAGATTTTTTCGAATTTTAATAAGAATTAGTAAAAAAAGTCAATTTTCATATAAAAACCAAAATAAATCATAACTCTGCAGGGGTTGACCTTAGAGACCTCCCGTAGAACATTTTTTTGCCGCTGATGACCTCATCTATCCCCTATTTGCGTTTGATCCACGACTTTTTGGCCATCCTGTATACAGAACAACACCAACATACGGTTACTTGTTTAACAAACTTAACAAAACTCTGAATATAAAAAATGTGTAAAGCAAATAGTCTAGAAATTTTTACTTACTTTGAACTAGGACCAAACGGAAAATCTTCTAGATGTATTAAAATAATTTCCACAAATCATGGTCTCAAGCGTGTGCCTGATACTAACCCACTTAAACCGTCCCAAATACTCACTCACATACACACACTCACACACACACTCAAATTTTGTTGCTTACTCATATATGTACTTTTTTTGTTATGACTCAGTATGACTTTGCTGTGGAATGAAACCCTGGTTATCCATATCACAGGTCTTTGCTCATAACATTCCTTTTTTAAAACTTATTCCCTAGCTTGGAAACCAGTCTCCCAATACCTTATTAATTGTACTGTTTGTTTCAAATGTTGTATGGGAGAAAATAAAGAATTATTATCATTACTGTTGTCGTCCCATCTGTCGTTTTTCATCACAGTGCTAGCACAATTTGATAGAAAGAGACAATAGTGTACTTGAGTTAAAAGAGTGGAGGTTTAACAAAAGATAAATATTTACTACTGAAATTTTTCCTTACATGTATCTGAGTTGTGAGAGATAAGCCGACCGATAGACAGCTAAGTTTTGGTTAAAGGTTTATTTGAGTGACTTATGTCAATAGCCCCTTTATCGAGGGTCATCAATGATCAATATTATGGGAATTCCTTAGATAAACTAGAGGGATTTTAGTTTGACTTAAGTCTGAATCTTACTCTTGGCGAGTTGCTTATTGTGATATTATGTATACATGTATGGAGTAAGGCTTAGTGATGAAGTGCCGCTGTGGCCATCTGTCAAAGTACTTCGTTATCTCGAAGCTCAGTTTTAATCGTCCTTAGAGTCTGTTTTTGTTTCAGGATTCCCGATGATAAATGAAACGATTAATCGTTCCGGGGTGCGCTCGCCGTTCGGCCTATTATTTTTTTATTGATTTACATCCCCACAGATAGCAGTTAATTTGAATCTGAAATATCCGCTGATGGATGATATGGATTTAGGCGGAACATTAATGTTTTCATCACAACAGAAAATCCCTTATCTTTATCCGTGAAACATTATGCGTGTCCCAGGAGACATTTATTTTTTTATACTTTTATAGCCGACCCTTATCAATAAGTTATTAAGGTACCGTATGAAACCGTTTTAAGAAATCATATATTTATAATTATACTAGTGGACCCCACAGACGTTGTCCTGCATGATATTTAAAGCGATTAGGATATTAAGCAAAGTATGAAAGTACCGACTGCAGTGCCATCTGCCGGGCTGATTTGTGAATCTAAACCATTCCCAGATCCCCTTGAACACACACAAAAAATTTCATCAAAACCGGTCCAGTCGTTTGAGAGAAGTTCAGTGACATACACACTCACAGAAGAATTATATAAATTATATCGACGTAGGAAAGAATTTGCGTAAGTAGACAAAATACCTAAAGGACTTTTATGCCATTAGAATTAGAAAAAAAACCGCATCGATGTCCCGGCCTGTGTCTCTAGATGAAAAAAATACATACGCGTTGAAAACGCCATACTTATATTTTTTTAGTAGGTAAGATTAAATGCTGTATGTAGACCAAAATCCAGTCATTTAGACAATTTGTACTTACAGCAAAAGAAAATCTGATTTTTACTTTACAAATCTTACTTCTTCCCATTTAAAACTTAACGCATTACATCATTTCTGGGGTGTGTTTTACATTCGTTTACTTACAGCAAGTTAGGGAACCTAAGTTTTATTTTTTACCATTTACGAATGTTATAAACCAAACATTACATTACCAATGGCCACTGTTCTAGATCTAATCATAATTATAAACTAATTTACACTTGAATTGCAATTGAAAGTACCCAAATACAAAATTTACTGCATACAGCATATTTACCGGCTGTAAATTGATAATATTTCGGTAATTTTCTTCCTTTGTTTTAAAGTTTGTGATTTAAAAAACTGTATGCTGTAATAGCCAAACAGTACTTATAGTAGCTTTGGAAAAAGTTTAATTGCAATGGTACTGGATTAAATAAATATATTTTCAAAAATGGAGAAAAGGAAGTTCGACACTATAAATTTTTTCCGAAATTAATTAAGTTTTTGGCTCTGGTGAACTGAAAGTTATTAAGATGTTCTGTGTATTTGAAAATAATTGAAAAGCAGTCTACACTTAAACTTGTAACTTACACAGTGAAATATTCCGGGTAAAGTAAATCGCTTTCAAAGAATTCCCATTTCCAAGGTGAGACAGTTGCTAAAAATATTGTAACGAGGGCGGGCTGATGTTAGAGTCGTAAGTCACAAAGTACGCGCCAATCTCGTAAATCCTATGTTAATCCAGGAATCCCAAACTTTCCCAATTTACACTCAAGATCGGTCTCAGTGGGCGTCACAAGTTGTCTGTGGAAGCCGGCTGATATTGCACCGGGTTCAACCGGGCGCGATTGGAATTGTGGTTAGCGTGAGTCGAATATCTTTAACGGTTTTATCTATTGCTATAACCCCACATTCCGCACTCTTGACTGAGCGCTGAAGTGGACTTTAACGATTTTTTGTATAACAACTCGAATCTATTTCGATTTCATGAAATTACTGAATATAACATTTAATAAAGCAGCGGTTACGGCGAAAGTTTGTAACACATTACGCAAACATTTACATATAACAATGGGACTGAATAATGGAGAAGCTCAAGGACCAATGTTACAACGTAGAAATTTAAACTGATATAATCTTGTTTAGTAACATATAGCTATATACAGGTAGACTTAATACAAAGAATTCAATTATAATTAAACACGTATTTACACAAATAAAGCGGCTAGGTAAGTTTCTGAAACACCCTTTTTTGGAAAACCGTTTCAGTTTAATCAATCTTACCTTTGGTACAGTAAAGGTTTGCCTTAGTTTTAATTTTGTTTTCTATTGAATTATTTAGAAAAAAATCACAGTTCATTACAAATTTTTAATCAATTGGGCATCGGTATGTCTATGAGGTAAATATTATAGTTGTTGTCATTGTTTATTTTACCTTCTTTGAACCGCATTAGGTGTAGATCACCATATGTCGTCCTAATAGTGTAGACAAACAAACTACGTATTTTTATAAAAGTCAAGGTGGGAGTATGGGTGTTTCGAAGGGAATGAGGGAAGCCCGAGGCGGCCACAGGAGCCAAGGCCACAACTATGTCTCGATAACCGGAATCAAAGTGACCCCAACTATGCGTGTGTTTGTCAGAATATTCGAATGATCCAAACATTGACATACAAGGACGACCAGGTAACCTTTTTATTACATTATATATATATCAACCTTATAAAAATTAACAAAACATAGGAAAGAAAAATTTTGAACATTCACGTCAAATCCATTTTTATACTTTTAGTTTCGTTTTGACGTCGGCTATATATTTTAAATGTTATTTTATTATAACTATTAAATTATACTAAGAGCATGTTGGCTAGGAGTCGTAGCTTTGTGGTGAAGTGTGGGTCGTACATTCGTAACAAACACATTTCGTACGGCGAAAGAATACACGACCGCACTTCGACCCAAATATCTACAGATATCAGGAACAGAAAGCTGTCAAACAGATTGACATACTAAAATGCCCTGTAATACCGAATTAAATTAACATGAACTAAAAAATTATTTACTTTATAAATGAATAACTACTATTAGTTAAAGTCACGAATTGCCATGAGTATAAAGCCAACCAAAATCAAACTTCATAAACGTTTGAATTGCGTGTATTATTATTACCATAAATTAGGAATTAGCGGCTAATTTACACATAACATGCGACAGTAATCGCAATCATTGGTCATATTTGAACGAGATATCACAGAATGTATTTGCGAATCAGACATTAATATTGATTTAATAACTAATGATGGATCGTGAATTTTCATTCAACGTTTACGACAATTTTAATGGAAATCTATCACCATTTATATTCTTACCGTAAATAAAATGAATACCACCCCTTTAGTTTGTATGAACGTGAGGTAGTGAAGGTTTAGGTATATAATTGTAGGTTTTATGTAAGTAGTGTCGAAGTGGTGGCAAAAATCTTATAATACGAAGCTCAGATACAGGATAGTTTCGCGTTGTTTACATAGCAGATTATACGTGTGACATATTGGTTGAGAATTATTAATAAAAACTAATATCTTATGAATTGAAAATTATATGTCTATACTGTTGGAAAGCTTTTATTATTTAGATTTTATTCAAAACATTCACGTAATCACTTTTAAAGACTTATAATTTAATCATAGTTTCAGTAGGCATTTTAAACAAAACCATTTTTTAACATTTATAGATATTTCCGTGTTTAAAGATGATTTTATTGATTAAACGTAACCTTTATTTCGAAACGTAATTTTTTATATATTTTCAGAAATTCGTCTAACGTTTATTACAGAAGGCGGCAGTGGGCAGACGGGAGGCCAGAGCTCGCTAAAACAACAATTTATCAAGCCGCCCGGCGCTGACGGCTCAGTATTCTTTAATCGTATTTAATCTGCTGAATAAAACTGCTCGAGGGACCTTTTCTTTTACCCTCAAACTACGACTGTTCTTTGCAAACCTTTCTGTTACAAAGTGGAAATAAGTAATTTATATTATTTTTACCTTGTGTCCCTACATGTGTCTCATTTATCTTTTAACACACACAACTTATGTATGTGTTTTGGCGCCGCCGATTCCAGTGCGAAATAATTCATTTTAGATAACTATTTAAAATTGAAGAAGTTTAATTAGATTCAATTCTTTTCAGATTTAATCGAATGTATACTTCAAAGCTTTGAGGTATTTCTGAACTTCACATTTCGAAATTAATGTTTTGCATAATCCAAAGCGCTTCGAGAGGCCAACTGCACCAGGTTGTCGCTCAGGGGGTGGGCGTGGGTGCCTAACAACCACTGACATGATTTCCAAATAGGATATGAATATAACACGTATTTCCCATAATATATTAAACTCAATCCGATCCGATTTTAAACGAAAAAAATTAAAGAAGGTTTTTAGGTGATATTTTAAACCCTTAGGTTAAACGTTGGAACCCTGGATTTTCACAAGTGGAATTTTTCTCTCTGTGTGTCGCAATTGACATTTGGACCTACAGAGACACACACACACATGAAAAAATCTATTATGAGTGTATAAATGATGATGCAACTGACGCAAAAAATGTGTGAATTTGTGTCACAGCAATAATATTATATTATTTGATATTATCAAATAAATTTAATTACAATGAAAACAAAGTATATTTTTGTTTCCGTTAAAAATTACTTTGATAAGAATTCACAAAGGTCGCATTTTATTTTTCAGCCGATAAAAGTTATAATCACCTAATTACTCTTGTTTGAAACGATTATCGATTTTGTGTGCCACAAAAAACAAAAGTTGGTCAACATTTTTAAGATCACAGCATTAATTACTTAAAGATTATACTTGTAGTCACAATTCAAGTTTCTTATCGTTGTATAATCTAACATATAAAATTCTCGTGTCACAATTTTCATTCCCATACTCCTCCGAAACGGCTCGACCGATTCTTATGAATTTTTTATGCATATTCAGTAAGTCTGAGAACCGGACAACATCTGTTTTTCAAACCCCTAAGTGATAAAGGGGATAACCCCAAAAATTTTATTTTTATTTTTTTTGACAATTTTTTTGTTTTTATTATTTTATGATACAGCATACAAAAAAAACATACAAATTTTCATCTATACTCTGCGATCAACCCCTATTTTTTATTTGTTAGTTAAGAACTTATAGAGAAAAATCACAAAAAAACCTAAAAAGTTTTCATTCCGGAAAGCCGAACAGTCTGGGGTAGCATAAGCAAATTGTTCCATGATGGTATGTACTAAAAAAGTAGGATAAGTAAAATCACATTATTAGGAGAAACGAGGTTCGCGCGGGCTTTAGTTTAAATATAATAACCACGATGGCCGGAGAAACTGTGAGGCGACTTAGTAAACTTTTTAGCAATTAACTATTCTTTCTCTATTCATACATATATCCTTAAACCTTAAGTAATAGAGTTATTGACTTATATGGAAAATAATACAAAGCATTTCTATAATATAACGCGTTTATAAGCGGTCTTTTCCATAAAAGCGATATTAGGCAAATTTGTGAAAAACACACGAATCGCGTATTTTCATAACATCTCTTTAATGTCAATAAGCGAATCGGATAAAAGCTGATTGGAGCTCCTTTCTGAGGTCGGAGATCGTTTGATAGCCCGTCCCCTCTGCGCGGGAGGCAAGGCATCTTTACATCTACAAAATATCTAATATCTCCGAAATTGCTTTTTTACAAAAATGATTCTCTAAATTAAAAAATATCTCTACCGACATATATATGACATGATATTTTTTATTATTATATATTATATATATATTATTATATATTATTATATATTATATATATTAATTTTTTATTACTTACTGTCGTGAAAGAGAAGTCCACTGTAGTATGTAGTGGGGTCAAGATAGACAAATTTATTTGCACAGTTGCTTCCAGTGGCGCTACAACCCTATGGGTCATGGCTTCAGATTACATAGGTGACGACTGTCTGTAGGAGCTGATCACTCATTCTGTCTGAGACATGATGTTAAAATGCGCAAATAGACACAAATTCCATTGGTGCCGGGGATCGAACCTACGACATCAGGGATGAGAGTCGCACGCCCAAGCCACAAGGCCAACTCTACTGGATATACACTATACAAAATCAACGTGAAATGCTAACTAATGCAGCTTTTGTAATTGTCAGTTGTATCTTCAAACACACTTACTCTATATTATTAAGATCAGTGACTAACTTAAACCCCTTATTAAACCTTAATCTTCAAATGCTAAACATATCTACTTGCTGCACTTATATTATTAAATTAAATGAAAGAAAGTAATGAAAATAGGGCAGATCGGTAACTAAAACGTCGGTTTTATTTGATGTTCGCGACTGTGGCGCTTTCTACTAACTGATTGATCTATTATTCATCAATCAATGTTTATTTTGTGTTCTTTTGTTGTATATTAATCGAAGACTGGTGATATATTATACAGGGATATGCTGAGTAATTGAAAAGGGTTGGGAGCCCTTTGTTTCTTAGGTTTGTATAATTCATGTATTTTTATTCTAAACGGTATCGGAAAATAAGTTAGAAATTGTGGAGACATCAATCACAATGATTAGTTAAACGGCCTAGGGAGCCACGCAACTCATGTGTTCCATCACCAACTTTGTAATTGATGGTTATTGGAGCGGAGCGATAAATAATACCAAAATATCAAAGTTGTTTTATTTTTTTTCCAATATTAAGACGAATATTTTATTGATTTCTACCATTTACAGGTTTAAATTAAATTACATATAGATTGCAGTTCTTTATTTACTGTATGTATAAATGTATTTATTGTAGATATCTTCACTCTTCGATACTGGACACTATCACGGAATAAAAAAAAACAAATCACGATAATTTTATTACCTTTTAACGATATGGGCAACTGAAGACAACTGAACTGAAGTGGTTTTTATTATGTCTATTGGTGGGAGATGTTTAAAAAATTACATACAAACTCTGCTGCAATTATGGACATATTTAACTGGCAATGTTAAATTTTACTCTCTGGTTCTGACATGTCAGATTCAAGGACTAAAATAATTCATTTAAATTAGCCGTACGGGGCATTATTATCAAAACGCGTCACCTACAGGGACAGGTTGTTTATTTTTAATTAAGTTAGCGCTCAGGGAATAAAATTAATATTTAAATCAAAATCGGCACGATATACGGGAGAAAAAAATTAATAATAGTACTTAAAAGGATCAAGGGTAATCAGAAATCTGCTAAAAGAAACTTGTGTAGAGATTACCAAGTAATAGCGGAGGGACGAGTAGGGTAGTTAGTGATTATTTCTAGCAAAGAGGCTTTTATTGTCCGTCACATAAATCCGGCCGTCGGCGGTCGTTCGTCTAATTGATTTAGTGTGCGCCGATTAGTACTGCTTAGTATTCAGTTTTGTCGCAGCGTTTTGGCACTTGTGAATTAATTACTCTTTAGATTGTTCGGACGGAATTAATCGATTCGATACCTGGCTTCGACGCGAATATACTGTTGGTCAGACACAATAGTTTCTAGCATTATATAGAAATTCATGTAGACAGTTTTTAACACTTTAAGACATTTTAATACCGTTTTCAAAAAAATTGTACCATATGAGCGACAGATATATCATGAAGAAACTACAACAAAGTTAGATTCGGCCGGGCCGTTCAAATATTACGTAAGCACCATTGGGTCTTTGAAGTTCTTATTTGGTGATTACGTCAACAGTAATTATTTACTTTTACATATTACCCATTAATAAATAGTAATTATTTACATATTACCCAAACATTGTCTATGCTTGAAAATGAAATGCATTTTAGAGGATTCCTACAAATATTTATTACGTTTATGTACTATTATTTTTAAAAGTTGTTGTAAATCTGCTTGCGTAATACTTGAACTGCCCCATAGATAAACTGTTAACATTATTGCGTTATCGTTATCAAACATAGATTGCTAATAAGCTTCAAAAAAACGTGTTCCTTATCAAGTAATTGTATAAGGAACACTTTTGTGAAAAAAGCTGTAATGCTCTCAGAGAACTACTAATGAGAAGGTAACTTAATTGTCTCGTTAGGTGAGCACGAGTTCAGGTAATTATTCACACGGCAACATCGAAGCAATTCTTTGAAATACAGTTAATACTTGCAAAACGCCGTTCATTACGAGATGCCGCCCCCGCAACCCGGGTGCTGCGCTAATATTTCCCTTCGTTAATTATGTTTGCACTGCCCTGATTCCCTTTTACCTTTTTTCAAAAGTCTATAATTGCTGACCGTAATGCTGTGTTACAGATGGAAATCACGATCACTTTTAATTCCGGCAAAGACAAAATACTAGATATTTATTGCTGGTTTAGAAATGATCACTAGATAAATCACGTTTCAGCCAGTAGGGTTTTAGTGTACAGATACTCTAATAAATACTATATAAAAAATTTAAAAATAGTTATGCCTAACATGGGGCTGTTCAAGTATGACGAAAGCAGATTTACTACATTTATTCCCCTTTCCTCTTGTCAGCAAAAGTAAGCAAAGCTCACACAAATAATAGTAGGTACATAAACGTATTAATTTTTTGTAGGATCTTCGAGCTTCGAGCTTCAAGCATAGACAATGTGTGGGTAATATGTGTAAAAAAGTAAATAATTACTGTTGACGTAATCTCCAATTAAGAAAATCAAGAACAACCTAATATAGTGCTTACGTAATACTAGAACGGCTCCATATAAAAAATAAAATGGTGAATAAAAGTTCCTCATATATATACCAGCATATATCTGACCCGATAAATTTTAATACAATTTAAGATATGTTCATATACGTTACACTACTGACAGACTTGTTTATTTATCTTTCGGATAGACTAGAACGTAGGGTCAAAGCATAACTCCTACACAAACTGAATTCACACTATTGTTTACTTCTATGACCCAGAATTGTGGTTCCTTCATGAATTGTAACATAAACTTGTACGGTAGTGGGTGTTTTAATTGTATTATAGATAGAACATAAGAAATTTTTCATCTCCATCCGTCCATGTGAATGTAATGCCCACATATTTAGATTGATTGATTATTACAGAAATACATACATTATCCTTACAGACTATGTCAATAGGATAATATCGAGAATAATAAAATAAAATATAATAAAGTATATAATATTAAACACAATATACACAATATCGCTACTGTGAATTCACTCTGCGAACATATAAAAATTTCGATAGTGTCGGAGACAGCATTCAGTACGCGCAACGTCTTGGATAACGGGGATCTGTACAACAGACTGGTTCTTCCCCAGGTGTGTTCTTTAGGTGTGCAGGTGTGAAATTAGGGCAGTCAGAAACTTAGCACTGTTATATTTAACTTATTGAGAATGCCATATATGTCTTGCCAAAATTTTACTAGAAAATGTTATTGGTGCGATTTTTTTTTTCATAAACCATGAAAATAACTTTAAGCTTAACCCCAGCAATGAATACACAACCAAAATTTGATTATTGGACTAGAGATGTTGCTGAACAAACAAACAAAATACGCCATCGTTTTCGTATTTAGTTTCACATTTTCATCCCCATGTTTATGTTATAAAGATAAAAAAGGTAGTGTTATGTCAGAGGTTACTCGTATATAATCTATATTCACATGGAGTGTTTCAGGCGAAATGTACGAAATACACGCGATAAAAATAAGATTGTCTTCTTATAGTATATACGTAGACATAGAAGATGCAATATTGGCAAGTCAGTATACATTCCTGAGCTGGTCAAAGTGTCTGTCAGCGGCGCAGAGCTACAAGCTTTAAGACCCGTTCTCTCGCTTCTAACGAAGCAAAAAGAAAGGTGACTAGCGGCGGACGGCGCTCGCACTCAGTACTGAGCACGTTCCGCAAACAAGTTTAGGAGCTTTTCCATCCGGGAAACGATACTTTTTTATATTTAACGACAAAAAAGGTTTCACTTGTGACTTAACTTTCTGTAGCTCTCTGGAGCAGGTCACCGATCAACGAGTACAAGGCACTTTGTTATTGGAAATTCGAGGAAAAATAACGACTTTATGAACATTCCGTAGACATTGCTATTTTTAATAAAGATTTTATTTGATTTCAGTATATAAAGTATTCTTTATATACTAATACAACACTAGACCTAGTAGTAGTATTCTACTAATTTATGCGTATAGTACGTTTATAACTAAGTACCATTAAGTTACTAAACGTTAAGGTAAGTTATTCTATATCCGTTGAGCGTATGTTAAAGACTATATATTCAATGTAAAATACAATTTAAACTCGATAACTGTAGGACTGTAAGTATTACGACTAAAAGAAAAATAGAACGATTGTAATTAAAAGAACTAACACAGTCTTACCGAAGGAATCTACTTCGGTCCACGAATCGCAGAGCGAAACTAATCGCTCCATCGTAATACCTTTCATGAAAAAAGCATCGAAACAATGGTGCAGCGAATAGTTGAAGTTTGGGTTTAATTAAGACGAGTACGAAGCTTCCCTCCTTCATTAAAAGTTGAATCGGTTTTAATTAAAATTCAAAGAAATGTGCGTCGATACCGATCGAGATAAAAACCTCCTGTTAATAGCTTCAGAGTTTTTAAAAGCCGCCAGTTAGTGGAGGTTTCTGGGTAAATTGAAATAAAGTTTAATGTGCCTTGATAACCTCTTTATAATATCGGATATTGTTGTAATTTATTGCTGCCTTTAAATAGAAATAAAGCTTTTTAAAGGATAATAAATTTCATAAAGATTCACCGCAATATAACTAATACTTTGCGGCATCAGCGTTTAATTGTTATCTATCAACTTGTGGCAGTTTACTGTTGTTATGTAAATAAATAAATCCAATATGTTTCAATAAAAGTTTAAGCCAAACATAATAGTGCTCATTCGGGGTCGGGGTATATCTGTCACCGTAAAATTGTAAACACCGTCAGATTGTAATCTATCTCGCGAGATTGTGAATTGTCGAAAGATTGTGAACCTCAACTGTTAATTAACAAACAAATATGGTGGCGAGTGGCTTATTCCGTTCAACTAATCAGCGCGCGAGGTGCGATCCGTTTCACAATTTGACGGTTTCACTTCGATAGATTACAATCTACCGAATAATAATACGTTAAATTGTAAGTAGTGCGTTGAGGTTCACAATATTTCGACAGTTCACAATCTCGCGAGATAGATTACAATCTAACGGTGTTTACAATTTTACGGTGACATATCCATCACATGGAGAACGATTTTTCTTCCATGTTGAATGGACTCAGAAATTGAACCCTTCCTAAATTGAAATGAAATACATAGACATATGTTACATCTTAACACGTGAGTTCACATTCGTTCTTTAATAGTGTTACTAAGAATTTCAAGAACCGATTAGTAAAAAGTAACAACTATATTATTAAATACAAAAGATTATAGTGTTAAATCCTTTTTAAAGAACGTAGGTTCACACAGAACAGAACACAGATCTCGGATCTTACATACATGTTAATTATATATAAAAAATTCAAAAAAATAATAATATAAAAAACCCTTCAAATTATACTGTTTTAAATTAAGTACTCATCTGTGTCATCACAGCGTAAACATAATTTGAAAGAGACGCAAAATACTGTTGTTAAAAAGTACAATTAAAATAGTTTAGTTTTTATATTTAAAATTTAAGCTTACACATTGATATTTTAGCTTAAAATCGGTATCTCAGGAACATCAGTGCATTGTTAGATATTTGTGTTGTTATTGTGTGGTTTGCGGCCGCGCGAGTTGCCGGCCATTACACGGGCCATTTGTTCGGTCCGACGACTGACTAACACTCACTGTCTACTACAAAGGGACCAAGATATTATTAATTTAGTTAACAACTCCATTTCAGCTTGAATGGACAGAGATGAGACGACCCAGTGTGGTCTAACTTCGCCAATAGCCGTTTGTCACTTAATCCTTGAACAATTTGAATATCGTAACAAAGGAATTACGATTAAAATCTAAACTTAAGAAAGCGACCGCCACCCTCCATTACACACGAGAAACGAAGAACAGGATTCACGTCACAATAATTAAAATTATACACTTTCAACGTTGGATCCCTATCATCCAAAACAAGGTTAGATCTGAACAATGCATTGAGAAAAATCAGAGAAAAAAAAGAGAAACGGAAAAATATGGAGGAGGCTTTTACACTAAAAGCGGCCATACAATACGACACCACCAAAAAAACTAACTTAACTATAACTTATACTAACTAACACAACTAATAATCATATTAAGAAATGTGAACTAACGAATTTTTATATGAACTAAAGCTCTTATAATAATATTAATATAATGTGATGCGAATAAATATTAGAAAATGGATTACAAAGTGTTTAATTATTACCATTTTATCGCTTTGTCGTTGTAAACATCCTTTAATGCCGATGAACTTAACGCGTGATGAAGTTTAATCTGTTAATGTAGCCGTAAAATATTAAGCTAATTTATCTATGTTCATTGGCTCTATGGTAGATGTTTGTGTCAGTTTTCATTGTAGTCTGTGCTCATGTTAGAGTTTGAGCACTCGTATATTAGTATAGTATATAGTATTGTAATGTACTTAATAAGTTATAAAGATTCAGTAACAGCCGAGGGTGTTTTTTTCTAAATGACTTAGTTTTTTTTTTTTTTTTCCTTTATTTTACAAAATAATATAATACAATCATAATATGTTACATTAGAAAACCGCTGTGGTTTGTATAAATGTAACCATAGCAGTCTTGTTTAGGAGCGCGACAAATGCATATAAAAGTAGTTTTTTAATTTACTTTTTATGTTGGTTGGCGTTAGGCAATCTAAAATCTGATTGGGTAGACCATTTATTAGCCGCGGTAGCAAATACCTCAACGTTCTCTCGCCGTATACGTTGTTTGCCCTCGATGTACAGAGCCGAACTTGCGATACCGCTCGGGTCTGTACGTCATGCTCCACTCGTTTTTTTATGTCATCTCGAAAAAAGTGCTCGACTAGAAGACATTTATTAACTTTTTCTGATATGGGCAATATTTTACAGTGTTTGAAAACTCCTGTTTCTTCATTTTTATATGAGTCGAGCACATTTCTCGAGACAACGTGTTTGAGGATTCGCATTTGGAGATTATATATTCGGTTGAGATACGTTGGATAAGTTCTACCGTAGCTACTCAGACCGTAATTGATGAGTGACTCGCAAAGCGCGTTGTAAAGTGAAAGTTTGGTTTTAAATGGGATACGCTTTTTGAGTATTGTTATTTGTGCCAAAAACTGTCGTAGCTTATCGCAGACGTATTCTATGTGTTGATTCCAATGCATGTTTTTGTCTATAATTAATCCGAGATATTTTTGTTTATCAACTATTTGTATAAAAGGGCACTTGCACACTGTTGATTTGTGGAGACATGCGTGATCGTGAGCCACCAATGCTATACCAGTGGCTTCTTTGATGGAATTGGATTGTATGATAAGTAGTTTTGTTTATCCTTAGTTCTTTAGTCACGGCTTACAATAAATGCATTTTTACGATATGCCAGGAAAATACCACTTTAATAGTGTATGTAAGGTAAATAATAATGATAATGAAATCGTATAGTGAGGATGCCAGGGAAGGGGAATGTATTAGTGCGGTGTGTGTGGTCTCCGGTCTATTTAGCAAGCAATTTGCTTTCAGTAGACGTTTGTGTTAGGTGACGGTTGTGGTATTAACATACTCGTATGTATATAGTTATATTACCGAGTAAAAACTGGAATATCCAATAAATGTCATATGTATTATTATTACAATTTATTTATACAAGTAAAAAGTGCCATTATTTGTATTTCTATTTTTAACGATTCCCGAACGGAAAAAAATTTCTTACTTTAGAAATCTACATTATCGCTGAGTAACATACACATATTCGTTTCTAAATTATTAAAAAAAAAATAAGGTAATCAAATAACATTTATGAAGGTAAGTTTCGTCCAATCAATTTGTGGACGTTCATAGGTCCAAAATAAATTCAAAATTTACTTGTACATTTAACAAATTCCTTAATCGAAACCAGAGCATGGTAGTGGTTATACGTGCATAAGAAGGTACAGATACCGGCAAACTTCTGGAGCATTAAACAAGGGAGTGGGGGAAAGTTTGCGCATCGTACACATATGAGCAAAAAAAGTGTCTAACTATTGAATTTAACTGTAGTTTATACGTAGATAACTTTTAAAATAGTTTGTTTTAATTTTGGTAGATTATTAGTGTATATCAGATATTAATGTATATGTATAAATATGTAATGTATGTGTCTACAAGTATCTTTGAATTCAGTCACGACTATCGTAATATTTAATTTGAGTTTGTGTGGAGCCTTTATACTTTCTGCAGAATATATTTTATTCATCACGTGCACATCAACCTGCACTGGCTCGTTACACTGAGGATCAGAGGGAGGAGGGGCAGCTCAATACATTTGCCCACAAAGCCAACTATATTACCACATTAAGCCCACTATAGCCCGAATTCCCGCGGCCCTTACTGTTTCAACAACAATAATTGCTCATATTATTGTTTCATTTGTAACAATAACAGTAGCATAAAACGTGTTCGTGAACATAAATGTGTGTAAAATAATTGAAAACATCTCCCAAAGTCGCATCTGTTGGTATCACATAAATTATGCCATAGGCTGATAAGATGATGGTGGTAACTGACCTCTCCTGGCCTACCTTATTGTCTTCATAATATTATGTTCTATAAATAATGAATAATTATTTAATTCTCTAAATAAGAAATGTTTCACATTAATTTCACATGTTAACGCGGCTACGGTCATATTCGTTGTTAATATGAACTTTCCACAAGCTGTAACAATATGCTAACTTCAAAAACCGTACACAATTAGGTATATGTAAATTCACTAATATTTATTTTTATTGTACGCAACAATCAAAGCAAAATCTATCTATCACAAAATATTAAAAAAAAAAACACCAGGGATCGTCGTTATCTCAAAAGCGTCTTGTGCTGGACTTGACGTCACATCAAATATACCCGGATCAAAACTTCAAAGCACTGTTCTACTAACCGATACAACATTTTTCACTTTTAACATGACCCAAGGACTGGGACGATATCATTTTGGTACGTAATGCTGATGTTTTGGAGAGGTTAGGGCTGCAAATACCGATTAACCACACGGACGGAAACTATTTCTGGCTTTGCCCTGAGCGCGCTCTAACTTGTTCAGAAATGCACCAGTTACGCGTGCATTGCGCATACTTAATAATGTTGCGGTAAAGACCGATGAACTGCCAAAAACCAGGCGTGTACTGACGTAAACGATTACTTATAAAATATCTTTAGTTAAATTTTCTATTGCCATAGTTACGACACCTATTACTTTTGTATAAATACTGTTTATACATTATAATCTACTGCTAGTAGTTAAACGGGAGGCTGTTTTCAATTTGACGCAAAATTTTTCCTAACACAATAATCTTAATAACGTAAACGACTCGCGTGAACTGTTACAGTCTATCCCTCGGGACGTGAGCCAATATCTTGCCCTTCACACAATATCTTAAAGGAGCAACTTGATACACGCTACACGGAGTGACAACGACAATATTTACAAAGAAATTTTAGCTCATTTATTAACAAAATAAGTGTAACAAGGTTAAATGGTAGTAACAACGTCAAAGAGAATAGTGTAGCATCTAATAAACTATGCTCTAAGCGCAATCAATAATAAATAATGTAATATTTACGATGAGTTTAATATACCAAAAGCTTCGATATTTACACCTCTGATTTCTGCATTTTACATTGGCCACAGATCGTTTTAGTATTTAGACAAGATTCTAGCGATTTTCTTCCTCGCCTTACGTGCAAGTGTGAATTGTGCGTATAATAAGAAATATATGTATAGTTAGATAGCACTCGTAATTATTAGGCTAATACTGCATAATGTTCATATTCGTACAAATTAAACATACTCAAGTCTCAAACACATCATTGTCCTATACCGACACTATACTATAGACAGTAACTTCTAGAGGACACCTGATTAGGATTTGTTGCATTTTTATGCCCTACAGTTTCAGTAAGATTGTGAATCACATAGGCAAGTTTTACATAATCTTAATATATATAAATTACGTGTCACGTTGTTTGTCCGCTATGGACTCCTAAACTACCGAACCGATTTTAATCAAATTTGCACACCGTGTGCAGTTTGATCCAACTTAAAAGATAGGATTGCTTACATCTCAATTTATACCCGCAATATTATTTTATTGCTAAATATTTGTTTATTATTTGATAGTCACAATTCTAACAGATGGCGCTGTGTTGAAAGTACCAACGTTTCATATAAGCTACAATTTAATGCCATATGGCCCAAGACTCCATGACTGGTGTTCTCCTACCGCCTTGAATAGTTTGCTACTATGTAATATAACAAAAACCTTAGCCACAGCAACGCTTGGCCGGTCTGCTAGTTATATAATAAATTATTTAAGGGTTGATTACACTTAGACATTATAGTTGTTATTTAATTGTCTTCTATTATTTGCACCTCCACGATTGCTGAATTGTAATTTACGCCTAAAGAAGTTAATAAAAATATACTAACTCTAACGTAAGGTTTTATTATATAAAAATCGTATATCGTATTTCCCGATAATCTGTATTTCTCAGTAAGCAAATAGCGACAGTAAACATCCGTATTAAAGGCTTACGGGGTGTTCACCCGGCCCATGCCATGCAATTGTACTAATACGGCTTCTTCTACACTCCGATAGGAATCCGCACAAATTATACGATTAGGTTGTGTCGCCTCGATCGCATTGCGTGATTCCATAGAAACAAACAACCTAAAACAACTTTATTGTCTTGAATTTACTAACACAGAATTTATCAGCTATCACTTGATTTTCTGTATTTAAGATTTTTAATCTTCTCACAATAAAAATGGATTTTTTTTTTAAGTAAACCTCTTTTTATATTTTTTTAGCGGTGTTGCGGTTTTGTCCATCATTACATAATAGACTTTCTAAGTATGCTTTACACTCTTTAAACATCGTGAACCGGGTGATGCCAAAATAAATGAAACAACCCAGACCTAAAGAGTTTAACACTGGGTTTTATATGCTTTACATAATCAAGATATTAAACGGTAACATACATTTATGTCTGGAAATGCTCAGTCTTTTAAAATCATGTGTATACATTTGCGCTTTTAAATAATTAATTTAAATAATTATATTGTACTAAAGATTGAATTTATCAAACGAAAAGCACTCTTCTACAATAAACTAACGCCATCTTAAGATTTTTGTTGAATTTATCAAGCTAAACGGTATTCTAGGAATGGAGTAAGTAGTAGCACTAAACTTATCTAAGACATATGGCATTCAGAGGATGTGTATAAAAGCTAGAATAAAACAGAATCGGCCATCATGTTAGGCTTAACGCAAGCTTGTTCTTTTTATGACTTTCAGTACTTAGCGTTACTAGCTAAAGCTTTGTTCTAATGAATACTTTACTTACCATTTCAAAAAAAAACATTATTTATTTTACAACCAATTTATGAGCGTGTTTTCCATAGTTGTATATATGAAAACAGTGGTTTCATAAATAACGATAACTTAGCATTATATTATTCGATAATATATTATCGGATCAACAATAATCCTTATTCTTAGTTCTAACATATACATTTATAATTTTAATAAAACTCGGCGTATTGTTTCATGTTTTCATATGCATTTAATGATTTTATGTTTGACTATAACACGAGAATAAATAGCTGTTCCTTTAATGATTAAAAACAATTAAAATATTTAAATCTAATATCGTTATCTTCATCTTAAAAACATGGTAATATGACGATTCCAGTTTCGATTTTCAACAAAACTATTGTATTAAGTTAATAGCCAAGTGCCCAAGGGCTTTCGAAGTATCAGAGAAAACCACAGTTGCTTGAATCTCACCCCTGTAAAAGGCAGGGAATGCTGCCCCCTACCCTTATGGGGACCGGAAACAATTTAAGAGATATTTAGGTGGTTTAGACTCATAATAATATTATACTAGCTGTGGGTATGTACGCGGTGTAAGCATTACAGTGAGCGGTGCACGGACGCCATTTCAGATTTTATTGAACCATAAAATGCCGCAAAAAAACACACAAGATGAAAGCTTTTAAATGAGTTTCGAGCGAGCTTTACTCTAACGAAATTTTTGCGAAAAAGCCTATATATAACTAATGAATTCTAGCTACAAAATTAGCAATATTAAAAATATAAATGACCATATAGAACTGAGTTATTCTTAATTCAAACGAGCTGGTTAAAGATATTTTCTTTTACCTTTTATCATTATAGTGTAACGTTACCAGAAAAGACGGATGGGTTCTTTAGCCAAATAAATGTAACATATTTATATAGCTTTTATGTATAAATTCGGCGTACATAATGAATTTTCTGAACGCAAGTAAGAAGCTTTACACAACAAAGTTAAAATTAATTTACAACCAACAATTTATAACAGTTTATTTGACCTTATCACGTATTATTTTTTAAGCATTACGTAATATTTTTGAAATATACAATCTATGTTGTTACCGGCGGTTATTTAATAGACTAATGATAACGCAGCACATGGTGTGGTGTAAAATACAGCATACCTATGCAAACATATTGTTACATTCTAATTGATTGAGGCTTAGTGAAAAGATTACATGTCAAAACAATGAAACCGGGTGAAACGTGCGGTTTATGTCGATTTAATGTCGAGTGAACTGTCGTGTGTGCTATGTCACATCACATATACGTATAATATGTTAAACCCGATAGCGCCGCGCGACATTGTTGATCATAATTTAGTTTAAACATGCGTCAGCTATGCTCTGAACATGGATTAAAATTAAACATCAGTGCCAAAACACGTTTCCGGCAAATCATATTATTGTTGTTTGATTTTCATTTATACTAATATAAGAGGCTTATTTTGAGAGTTCGTAGAGGGTAATCTCTTACCTAACCGATTTTGTAAATTCTTTCACCAATAGAAAGCCACGTTATTTGTGAATGTTACAGGCTATATATTAAAATTAAAATACTTTTTAGTAGTCTCATTTGCAAGGAAAGTCTGAGAAAAAACGGTCAAACGACGTTTCTTACGATCGCTGCCTAAACGATGATTGATATATCATCGAGTTCTAGAGTAAAATTTTAGAATAATGCCTAAAAGAAGTCGGCTTTTATATTATAAAAAACAAGTTCTCCACGTCTATCTGTTTGCGGAATTTATTGCAGTTGCTAGAATGATTAATGAGGAAAGTTTAGGTAAATAAATTTATAACGTTTAATATAAAACTAGTTAGTTATAAAACTAAACGCGTTTAGTTTTCTGTCACTGACAGAAATAACTTATTCCAAATGTTTTTTAAATTTATTATAAATTGCATGAGGTTCTATATTGGTAAGAAGATCCGTTACTGTTATAAAGCGGTCGAAACGTTATTTAAACGTATTTAATGTCGTAGCGTTAACGAAAGGAAATATTATTCAGTTGCAAGTAAGTACTTTATAGTTCAGTGAAAACTGTTTACAGTCACGCACAACTCACTGTGGTCATTGGAGAATCCCTAAGGTTTAAGTTACAATTTTGAACTGACAGGCTTTTCGTTAATCGGACGTGGCATGTCGTCATGTATAGGCCGGCGCTGATCCGCAGTTATTCCCCTCACGCGCCGACACAAGGGCTTTGAGAGCCGTAAACTCCGCCTCTCTCAGATTGTATTACTCGACACATTTCCTATTGTTCCTAATATTTCATAAGTTTTCCCGCCATAGAATCCGAGAAAATGAGATCGTCTTGTCATAAAACTTTATTCGTATGTCGTTGGGATTTATTAAATTTGATATGGATATCTTATTATAACGTCTTATCTTCTAAAGTAAATAGATTGAAAGATAGATTACCTTTACAAAAATAAGTTGAATGATAATGCTTTTTGAACTTAATAAATAGATATCAGCCCTGCGATTCTGTATCTCACTTTTCGAACTCACACAGCGGTTTTCGCATCGGCGGTCGCTCTGAAATCAGTCGTAAAGCAGTCATTTTATGATTTGGCATTCTGATAAACTATAAACTACAAGCTTGATTGCTTCACGACTGATTTGAGAGCGACCGCCGATGCGAAAATCGCTATGTGAGTTCGAAAAGTGAGTTACAGAATCGCAGGGCTGTATAAGTCATATATAAAAATGTTATGCTTATGTTTTATATGAAAGTTCTCAATAGGTAATATAACAAGCAGTATTAAAACAGGTAATCAATGCGGCTTAGCGACAAAACCATGTTGCGGCTTTGGGTAAAACTTTTAGGCGATATTTCAGAGAGCTCTACGTCATTAAAGTTCGCGAAATTACGATATTATAAAATACTAAAATACTCTTGCTATATTTACACGTTTAATTTATTTTAGATAAAATTTCCCGTTCATGTTGTTCTTGAATATCAATACTTTAAAGATAGGTGAACTGGATACCGGAATTCAACAGTATTGGATCAAGAAACCTTTCTCGTAAAATGTGTTCTCGTACTTATAACAAGCCAATCATTATAACCTGTCATGCCACCAACATGGGTCAAATGGGCAAGAGAGTCTTACCTGATGTTAAATTATATATACCACCAGTAATACAATTGCCATAATGCTCGCGAGGTCGTTGCTCGCCATTTAGTGACTGGCAGTCAAACTATGTCAAATACGAATTCAAATTCTGTACTTGATCCCTTCACATTATTATAAGCAAGTAGGTGATAAGGCTCTTGTGCTCGCTGCACCAGAGCAAAGTTGCACGTGTCGTCATGATGTTTAATCTCACCGTATGAGCAAATATTAAGTCCACCAAGTATTGAGCGCACTTTGTTGCTGCACCGGTGGAGCTCGAGCTCGTAGACACGTTTCTCAACTATTTCACAAATAACATCAACTGAACTGCAGGTGTTTTAACTACATTTCACTGACACAGGCCAAAAAATATTGATCCCAATACAACAATGCATAATAACACTTTCTTTTGAATTAAATAGGTAGGCGATGTATATATTTATTTTAATTATAATTAAAATAAATATTTATTTTCATTTTACATTTATAATTTTGTAACTATTTTCTTATTTAATGAACCGTTTATAATGGTAGGGGAGCCCACGATGCTAAATGGGGATTTACTCGAGCGTCGTAGAGACCTATTGGGATGCAAAGCTTAGATAATAAGAAGAAAAAAATGTTATATGATAAATTCCTTTTCATCGGTGGGGGAAGCGGCTATAGATAGTTAAATATGTAAAAAAAAACTGTTGCATGGACATCCTCGAGCGCGTCAGATATTGATAGCATCTATGCCCTACGTATTTTTAATAATGTACGTATGTTAATCTGATCGTTTGCATGATGCGGGTGGTTGTATTTAAGGGTTGAAAATGAAAAAAAAAAAAATTATCGAGCGCGTCAGATTTTCTAAGGGAGTGTTAAGTGCACCAAAAAAAAGCTCTCATTCACTAATCTGACGATTTCGATGGGACGCAAACCCACAGCCATTTTCGTAATTTGCAAAAAAAAATCGCAATTTTGAAATACTCAAGCGCGTCAGATTAAGATATATGTGGTTCATCTTTATGTTCTAAACGTACTGTCTCATAATCTGACGATTATCTAGAGGGATTCGCCTGATCTGACAAAAAAATTTTAGAAAAACGGTTCACCTAAAGGGCCATCCCTGCAACTTCCCGCTAATTCCATTCCTGGGCGCTTAAAATTGATATTTTGAGCTCGCTGAGTTCAAAGAAATAACATTTCTATGCATTTGAGCTCTCCCAGCTCGAAAGTCTGATAGAAGTTTCATAGAACACTATTTTTGGAATTTTCAAACCGCAATAACTTTTGAATGGATCAAGCAATTTTCACGCGGTTGGCGGCATTCGACGCAGTTTTATCATCCTCATAAGTAATTTTGCAATTTTAATTGATCGAACCACAAATTTCGGAGTAATCCCGAATAAACACTTTTTCGGGTTTCTTTCGTTCACGATATCTCTCGAACGAATCAACCGCTTTTGACCAGCTTAGTGGCGATCAACGTGGTTTTTCAAGCTCAAAGGCGGATTAGTTTTTGAAGTTGATCGATAAAGAAACCACTTTAAAAAAAAATATTTTTTAAGATTTTTCAAAATTTCTCAAAATCTATCGGTCCGAATCGGTTCAAATTCACAGGAAATGTAATTTTGAGGGAAATATTTAGAACGCCGTTTAGTAGATTCCGATCAGTTTAAGGAAATGTAGGCATCACGCAGCTGCACGAATTTAACTTTATCGACGAATTTTTGTATTTCGGCTTGCGGAAATCGTCAGATTATATATTTTTCATTATTCTTGAATTATTTCCTTCAAAATAAAAAAAAATTAGCTACGCTCGAGAATGTCGAGATGACGTTTTTTTTACAACTTTGTTGCCCTCCCCTTTTTTCCGTCACTCTCAAATTGTCAGATTAGTGGAATATACACTTTTTAGGATGTAATTAACTCACCCTACCTTAATCTGATGCGCTCGGGAATTTCTGATGGTCAATTTTTTTTTACTAATCTGATCCTGTCTCCTTCACAGGCGGCCTTATATATGGACCTCATGTTTTGTGGAGGTACTTAACCGAGTACAAGCTATCCCCCTGTATATTAATCTGCCGCGCTTTAGTAAATCCCGAAATCCCCTCTTGGGCTCCCCTACCATAAAACAAAACATATGAACACGGTCTGACAAAATATGGAATCAAATATCATGTCAGCCCCAGCCATTTCCATACCATGTGAAAAAATATGAATAACATAACGAATGTATAAAACGATCATTACAAAATAATCCAAAAGAAATATTTACATAAAAAGAATCCGTCATTGCTAAAGATTGATTCGAAACGTCAAGATGTCGCTATTGACCCCTCAATTGAAGAAACTACGAATTATTGGATACAAAATACATTTCTAAAGGTCTAAATATTCTGTCACAAACATGGACGTGGGTTCAAAGGGACTTATATAGCACTACACCATTACAATTATTATACCCACATATTCCACTGCACGCCAAGCTCAAGTCAGCTTCGTTGATTAATGGCACTGCTATATTGCATATGTTATTTGAATTAAAATATAAATGGTCTAAGATCCCGCTATACAACGACCTTCACCGAGATGCTTATTTAATGAAACTTATTTTATATATAATTTAATATGTCAATAAATATAATCCATATGGGTTGCCTAGCAAATTTCAGTCCAGAGTATGTTTAATTAATTAAAAAAAATATATTTTTTTAAACATTTCACCGGTATGATTATTAGATAAATTCTATACCAATCGAACGTATGAAGCCCATAGAATATGCAAACGTTAGGTTGTTTTTAATCAATTAATTATTTATGTGTATATTTTTTATGTGACACTAAAGTATATATACATCTTTAGTATAAAAGAAGGTTATAGTGATACATATATAATACTACCCTGATTAAAAATATTGATTGAAAAAAGTTCAAAAAATTTACTACATGCAAATTATAAAAAAAATTTTTTTTTAATATTAATTAAACATACTCTGGACTGAAATTTCCTAGGCAACCCATATGGATTATATTTATTGACATATTAAATTAAATATAAAATAAGTTTCATTAAATAAGCATCTCGGTGAAGGTCGTTGTATAGCGGGATCTTATACTAAAAGCGGATAGAAACTGCTGTAGTCTGTGACGTTTTGACGTTTTTGTTTGACGACGCTAATCTTGATTAGCTTTCCTTGAAGCTTAACAATATATTTTATTCGCCTTACCAAACGTAATAGAGCAGTGTTAGCCTAGTGGCTTCAGCGTGCGACTCTCATACCTGAGGTCGTAGGTTCGATCCCCGGCTGTGCACCAATGGAAATTATTTATATGTCCGTATTTGCACGAACGAACGGTGCGAAAACATCGTGAGGAAACCGACATGTCTTAGACCCAAAAAGTCGACGGCGTGTGGCAGGCACTGTATGCTGATCACTTCCTTGCCTATAGGATTTAAAAATGATCATGAAACATATTTAGAAATCTGAGGCCTAAAGAGGTTGTAGCGCCACTGATTTATTATTTATTACTAAAACGTAATATGGTCTAAGATCCCGCTATACAACGACCTTCACCGAGATGCTTATTTAATGAAACTTATTTTATATTAAATTTAATATATCAATAAATATAATCCATATGGGTTGCCTAGCAAATTTCAGTCCAGAGTATGTTTTATTAATTTAAAAAAAAAATTTTTTTTTGAAACATTTCACCGGTATGATTATTAGATAAATTCTATACCAATCGAAAGTATGAAGCCCATAGAATATGCAAATGTTAGGTTGTTTTTAATAAATTAATTATTTATGTGTACATTTTTTATGTGACACTAAAGTATATATACATCTTTAGTATAAAAGAAGGTTATAGTGATACATATATAATATTACCCTGATTAAAAATATTGATTGAAAAAAGTTCAAAAAATTTACTACATGCAAATTATAAAAAAAATTTTTTTTAATATTAATTAAACATACTCTGGACTGAAATTTCCTAGGCAACCCATATGGATTATATTTATTGACATATTAAATTAAATATAAAATAAGTTTCATTAAATAAGCATCTCGGTGAAGGTCGTTGTATAGCGGGATCTTATACTAAAAGCGGATAGAAACTGCTGTAGTCTGTGACGTTTTGACGTTTTTGTTTGACGACGCTAATCTTGATTAGCTTTCCTTGAAGCTTAACAATATATTTTATTCGCCTTACCAAACGTAATAGAGCAGTGTTAGCCTAGTGGCTTCAGCGTGCGACTCTCATACCTGAGGTCGTAGGTTCGATCCCCGGCTGTGCACCAATGGAATTTATTTATATGTCCGTATTTAACATTTGCACGAACGGTGCGAAAACATCGTGAGGAAACCGACTGATTTATTATTTATTACTAAAACGTAATAGGAGTTAATAACTCGAGAGACAGCCCTTATTGTTATATATACAATATACATACATACTTTACTTAATAATAAAACGCCAAGAAGTTTTGAAACAAGGTCGCTTTAAAATTAACAGCATAATAGCAACAAGATGCGAACCACGAACCGAGATATTGCGGGCATAAACCAACTTTATTACTGGCGCCACGAGCGGAATCTGACTAAGAAGCACAACAGAAATATATAAAATATCTTCTATGTGATTATTGAGAGCGACCTCGACATCACATAGAAGATACTTTATTAAGCTGAATGTTGTGCGTGAGGCAAGACAGTGAACCATGCGCTGCGGTGGTTGCGACCTCCGCTAAAATCAGAAATCTTTCTTTTGTTTAACGTGGATTTTAAAAACACCGACTATGAATGGCAGTAACGAACGGTATGTAATGATTAATATCTCACACCTACACTATTAATGTCTGCTTTTTAATATTTTTACGTGGAGACTAATTATGTACACTTAAAGTTGGACTCAAAATTCCATATCACCTAAAGTAAAGCGCTTTTAAATACTAATGGAGACTTATTATTAATGTTGTGGTATTTCTAGAACAATGACAAGTTGACTTGTTATTGTCAATTATAATAATGTAAAGAAACATCTTTTAGATTTATTAGTAAGTTGTAAGTAAGTTGGAGACAAGGCTCCGCGCTTTCTTCGATTTTTGATTAAGATTTCTCATTATGTTTACCTTCGCCATATTTGTAAGTATTGTGTAAAAAATATTCATAGAGGCACCGCCGGGGTTTGAAGTCACGACTTCAGGATTGAGAGTCGCAAGATTTACCACTAGGGCCACGCTTGGCTTAAATATAAAAAATATGATTATTAATTTCTGAGGTTAATTATTATCAGAATAGGCGAAGCATGATAAAGAGCACACTTAGGTGATATTACCAAAAGGGCACAATTGAAACATTTCGCTTTGGAGTTTCGAGTTCCAAGTGAAACAAATTAAATTGTTAAAATCGTTCATTGAAACGGAAACAAAATTTCAACTTTTGCTCACATTTTAACATCTCTTCACCAATTAAAAATATAACTTTAATTGAACGTAGCCTTTGCCTTTATGTAAAGTGAAATGTGAAAAGATTTGTACTGCTATGTAATACTAAGGTACATAGAAATAAACAATACGAAAACATCCAAAGAAGAATGTAGTGCTAAACAAATTTTTGTAATTGAGATCATTTCGTGTGCATAAATTAATATTATCAATGCAAGTGTATGCTTAGTGGTCAAGCGTGTGATCCTTAATTTCTTTCTTTGTTAAATAAGAACCATACCGTAGCGGCCCATGATTGATTACAATTAATATCATCTTTAGATTTCCTACAATTTTATATTAATACAGGTCTTGGCTTAATCAGTTTCCTAAAAGGATACAATAATAAGCCTTTATAATTTAAAAAATGTATCACAACACAGTCAATTAAGTACATATAAATGACCGCTTACTGTTCTAAAATAATTATAACTTGATAAATGATTATGGCTGTTATAATAAGTATAAAACAAAAAAATAAAAATCTGTGGCACTACAAGCTTTTTAGGTCTGGGCCTCAGGTTTCTGTATCTATTTCATGATCATTTGTCAATGTGCTTGGCAAGTAGGTGATCAACCTCCTGTACCAGACACACGCCGTCGACTTTTTGAGTCGGATTCCTCACGATGTTTTCTTTAAACAGTTCGAGCGAATGTTTCATGCGCACATAGAAAGCAAGTCCATTGGTGCACATCCTACGTGCAGCAAACACTGCTCTTAAAAGAAGTATAGCCATATATTTATTCTTGTCGACACAATTCTATCGGGAACACACGATTGATCTTTAGAAATCCTTAATCACGGGTGAATTACCGAAACCTCAACAAGAGATAACATCGACATTTTGCAGTAAGTAGCCCACGCGCCATTTGTCATTCCGTACAAGTAATTAACGACTATCCCTTATCAAAAAGAGTAACGAAACGATGTAAAAGCCATTAAGTCGGATCATTTAATGCCAATATTTATTTACATATGACAAATTTAACTTATATAAGCTCATATAAGATAAATAATCCTATTGCGTGTCGATCTATTTCAGGCAACTCTATGCTATGATAATGATGGTAATAATTATAATTAAATGCTGAGTTTCAGATAATTACAGTTAAATACTAATTTAATTAGTAGCAGCAGTGTTGGCTTCAGCGTGCGACTCTCAGCACCGAGGTTGTAGGTTCGATCCCCGGCTGTGCACCAATGGACTCCTGTATAACCGTTTAACATTCGCTCAAACGGTGAAGGAAAACATCGTGTGGAAACTGGCTTGCCTTAGACCCAAAAAGTCGGTGGCATGTCTTAGGCACAGGCGGCTGATCATCTTCTTGTCTATTAGATTGACAAATGATCATGAAACAGATACAGAGGTCCAGACCTAGAGGTTGTAGCGCCACTGATTTATTTTTATTTTATTTTTATAATTTGTAACAATTTTGATTATATGTGATTTTGATATATTAAAAGTATTAGAAACAACAATAATTGTTCTAACCTTAATTAAACCACCACCACTTCCTTAGCTCTATAGATTTGTTTTTTTTTGTATATTTAATTAAATGTTGCACATCGAGTACGTGAATAGTTAGTTTTGCTCAGTTCTGTAGAAATTCAAAGCCAGTGAACAAGCCAATCAAGCTTTACATAGAATTTGCTTCGGAATTTGCTTACAGCTGGATTTATTTATTTTATCTTAATCGTAGATAAATTTTAGTAGAATTGTATCATAAATTTTAAAGAAAAACAATTTACCGTCATTAAAATCCTTGAACAGATCCAATGTTCAAAATGTTAATCATATCAAAATATGAAGTCCCCTGGATCCTGTCAGTTGGGCAACTTATCTGCGGGACACAAAGGGCGCTCGCACGATGAGGGTCGACACAATCACGCGGCTCGCTCTGCCCTCACTTACATACATAATTACACACTTCACTCAGGACTAATGTGACGGGTGATGAGTGACCTCAGACGGGGCCATACTGGCAGCTCAATATCACGTGGGCTAGACCACAACGCGAAAGTTTAAAGACTTCAGTCAAATTTTTGAAACGAAATTATTTCGATACTTGAAGGCTTTTCCGAAAAGATACGTGCGGAGAATGCAGCGAGCACCACGCGACTGAGTGGCGAGTGCGTAGCTCGTAGCACCTAGGAGCTACGAGGCGCGCGCAAAGTTTTCGTTTGAGTTCCCGTAAGCTAATATGGCCTAAGGTCGACCTCACTCAACTAAGTGGTCACATGATGTCCAATTTGATATCAATCACGTCTCCTTCAGAAAACTGGTTTCCCAGAAAGTATTAGGGTAGGAATTGTATTTACATAATGTTTGGGTATAACTTTAAAATATGCTTATAGCCCAAGCTACTTTATAGCTCTTTCATTACCATAGTATTTCAATACATTACTCAAAGCATTAATTATATACAATAATATACACCATATCTACATACATAAGAAATACAATATACTCAAAAACGATATGTATACAATATTTTTACATAATAACACGTAATACTACGTTTAAGAAATGAGAGACAGTCGAACATAGGTTTAAAAATAATTTGTATCAAATTTTGAAGGCGCCTTCATTTAAATTAAATAAATATATTTAATACAATTAAATTATTTTTGGCCAGACTTGCATAGTTGTGTTCTAGAGTTGGTCAACAGTAGTAGCTGACTTGCGGACAATAAACGTTGCCGGCAATTTATGCGAAAACTAGCACCGTCCACGGCGTTGTGCAACTTGTACTCGCCAGTCACCACTGCCTTGATTTATACACAGCCTAGCACCAGAAACCACTGACTTCTCATTCCATACGTTCATTTAAACACCATTTATACAATAAAGTCTTTAAACGTTCTCGCGTTGCTTCATTACTATCATTTGTTTTTAAACAATGATCGAAATCTACGTTTTTCAAAAGTGTTATCAAGTAGGCCTTATAACCGCCCAAGCACCCCTTCTGGGAGTGAATTGCCAATATTATTATATCCCGTATATAATACGTATGAAAATGATGTCGAAAACGATAATTTACAATTCATTTGTAACAAATTAATGTATACTAACTCCCAACTTTAACGGTTACAACTGAAGTCTGGGACAACTAAAGCGACGCAGCGATAATGAAATTTTAATAAGAAACAACTTTTCTTATTTCGTTTGTTAAACTTTTACGAAATTTGTATTATTTGGGCGGAGTTACGGAAAGTTTAACCTTTTTGCGCGTACCCGTTTAAGAAAATCGTTTCGAATCGACTTCGCGGTGCTTCGTAATATACGTAAAGTGGAAGGCTGTTTATACGTGAGGGTTCATAGAATAATTTAGTACCAGCTGTGTTCTGACGACCCCGTGGTCTATTGACGTTGGGACCTTTCTCTTGTACGTGTTTTTAATTAATGAAATAAAACATTTTACTTAGACGTTGTTTTTGTATCTCTGATAGTATCTTGTTTGGAAACATTTAAAAGGATTCCGAATAACATGAACCTGAAAACTCATTATTAGCCAATAGCCACGTACATACAACATTTACTTATATTTTTTAGATCCATATAATCTAATCCCACTTTGGTAAGAATAGTGCCATAAGTCAAAAAACTAGTCTAATTGCATTGCGTCTTTTTCTGTCAAATTGAATTTATGCTGCGATTAAAAGAGACAGGTGAGTACTTTAGTTAAAACGGAGAAGTTTGAGTGATTTTTTATGGGATATGACAAAACCTTTGGTTGACAAGCGCTGGTTTTAATAAGTGAACACTGTTTAAGTTTTACAAAAAAGGTACTTACGTTTTTGTAATCTATTTTAGGGTAAAATCTATTTCTAATAAACTGCTAAAATAATATTAATATAAGGTTAAGAATACTATAGTATAAATAATTGTGTTTGCCGAAGTACTGGGTGATTAGCAATAAATTTTGTTTCCCACAATCGGGCACTGAGGAATTAATTGTTCTGCAGAATTGCCCTTAAAAAGCAATTGAATCGTTCAATCCAGTTTTATTTAGAAGTGGCTATTCTCGTGAAATTGATCGCATCAGATTGGCTGCCATTTGATTTCCTTCGCTCGGTACGATCATATTACTGCATTGTCCGAGATCAAGACGTCTATGCACTTTCAAGTTGGAGAGGATTTCTTGAATCTTGCTGTCTTTTGTTGTACACGTACTGGATATCCTATCGCGTACACACTTTCGGCGCTTGTTAATATGAAGGTTATATCATTAGATATATTTAATATAAATAATTCTGTACATTGTCTGTAATCTATTACTCGTTTCTTTTTTTTTTAAATTGCCTTAAACAAGACTTTTCATCATCTTCATCTTTTTCATGACACAATCGAATATTATTCGCGACCATTATATATTGTGTTACAGAGATTCAATACAATAAACAGATACATTCAACGTAAACATCACCATCTAACAAAAATTACACGCATACATCTAAAACAGGACCAATATTATCTTGAATGACTTATCGCGACTTTAACATTGAGTAACACTGACTTTAAGTTTTCCTTACGTCTAAGTAATTAATAATCCTTGAGGCATAAATCTCAGATAGCTAATTGTTTACTGGCAAACCGAGTTCATTACAGAGTACAGGCACTTCCCTCTCCCCTTCACGCTGCGCAAAGCTACGCTATCGGCGATAACAGATAAATTATAAAACAACATGCGCGGCTATACTTCTCTGTCGGCCGATACAAGAGCCGCCCGGAGCGATGTAGCACTCTGCTGGTGTCTACGGAATTTCCACGAAATACGTAGCACGTTCGCCAAACTTGATAAATTGCATTGGCTCCCTTCATTGTGTTATTCCTTTGAAGCTGTGTTATAAAATAATTTTTCCCCAAAGGGAAAAAAGAATGTTGCATGTGGATACAACATTATCACTTTACTCGTCGCACACGTGAAATAGTTTAGAAATGTTTTTATAAAAAGCTCTTTATGTGACGACTATTAGTTAAAGCTGCTCGCCGGGTGATGAAGTAGGGAGGGGGTTAAAATATGAATACCGTTCATTGCGGTGAGAGCCACATTAATACTCACTTAGTTTATAAGACCACGTCCATTAATTTACAGTAATATTTATTTTAAAAGCAATCTCTTAAGACAACATTTATTCAAGCGATATTAACAACTTGTAATTAAAAATAAAAGTTGAGCGGCATAAAAGTCTATCTGCTTTAGCAATTTGTCGAGATGATCCATCACCCTGGTTTGCTTTTGTCACGGCTTAGTTTCTAAATTTAATTTGTTCTGTAAAACTGTGTTTTGAGAAAAGAAAGCAACATAAAAACTAAGAGGCAGCAAAATTATCTCTTCTTAATTCTTTCTTCTTCCTAAACTTAACTTTATTTGATTTAAATACTTTACTTTGAGTAACCCTATTTTCTGAATAAACTTAGCAATAGATGTGTTTTCTATATTAAAATAAGATTGGCTTGAGAACAAAATTCGATTTCTAACCGACATAACATACGTCTTATATCCCTACAATATTTTCTTTGACGTATAAAAAATTGTTACGCCTCTTTCCAGCATGAGATCGTAAAGTTGTCACATGATCCAGAGATGAATGTGCTTGAAATAATCTACCTAAAGACGCAACATAAGTGGTTCACTATTTCTGCCATTAGCACTCTCCCAAAAGCTGGATGGTGGTTTCATAGGAAAAAAACTATAATAACTCTAAGCGCCTCATTTTAATAGCATTAAACCTAAGCAATACCCTTTTCATAATAATTAAATTTTGTATGTTTAGCAATAAGTAAATATATTCCCTAAAGTGTATATACAAATTGTGTTAGGTTACAGTTTATAGAATATGTAGGTATCGTAACGTATCGTAACAAAAACTTACTTTAACGGGAACTGTTAAATCCGTGAACATTTTTTATTACAGCTGGTCAAGTAACATTTATTATTAGTAACCTATTGTGTAAGCTTCTCGCCTTGCCTCCAGCGGCTGAACCTCGAATGAAATAACTCATTAAAGTAGTAATGAAAGCTTAACTATATTAAAGAAAAGTTATTGCTTCGCATTCATTGTAGATTTTATTTATGCGATCTTTTATTAATACTTATGTTGATTACTCTCAGTGCTATCTTTAAATTAAAAGCTGATTAGATTAAAATAAATACTTTAATCTATTACTACTTTAAATCAGAGATGTGTCAATCAAGTACGATGCTCAATACAAATAATTTGAATTCGGCTGTGCACTAATGTCTTTCTATGGCCGCAATTAACATTAGAAGGGAAGGAAAGCCGACATATCTAGGATCTAAAAATCGATGATGTCCGGCAAAGTAGATCATCTACTTTCCCATAGACCTAGTCCTTATATACTTGAACTCTAAAGTATTTCATATAAAATGACAGCAATTGTGTGAAAGGTATATAATAGTATAATTATTATAAGTAAATAATCAACCTATTACTGTGTACTAATGCGATACTAATTTACAACGTAATTGCATTGTAATTAGTCAATCTACAGTGCTTTAATATGAGGTAAATGTGTTTGGTTTAGTTTAAAAGCTTTATAAATTGTAGAGGCTGATTGTTGTTTAGGCAGTTAATCGTACCGGAAGCGGTATGCGGAGTAATGTTGGGACTACTTCCGTTACGGAAGGCAAAGCTTACAAAGATTACAAGTGCCATATAAAACTAACTTTCTACGGTTAATACAGATAATTACAACGAAGTATTTGTACGTAATTTGTTTGTATAAACTAAAAATATATAATTAGGATCCCAAGCAGACTACATATTATTAGCAAATCACTTATTACAAATGACGCTTCAGTAAGATGACCTGCAAATTGTATTCACACTGTCTAATATAGACATCGCAAGAAGGTAAGGGTATCCTTTTGGATAAATCTAACTTCCTATGCAATGATCTATAGCAACACATACTACCCGAGGCTACAATCATCATGACGTCATACCTTGAAACGCGCTAACAAAGTTATCGGGCCGCTACAGATATATACGGCTTCTCGACCATAAGGCCTGGTGCCTGCGGGCTGGCTAGTCATTGGTTAGACTAGTTGAGGATCCTGTCTTAAAGTCGGAGAAAGAACAGCATCTTCCTTATACAATATTAATATCACTCTTCTTTGTACAAAATTAATAATAATTTTTTTACTAGCTGACCCGGCAAGCGTTGTTTTGCCATGTATATTATTATTTCTATGAAACCTTTTTTAGTTTAATAAAAATAACTATCTTATATAATAAAAAATAGGGGTTAGTCGTAGAGGGATGAAAATTAAGGGTTTTATGTATTTTTTAATGCCACAAAATAAAAAAAATAAAAATTTATCCAAAAAATAAAGAGATAAAATTTGGGGTGGACATCCCTTATCACTTAGGGGTTTGAAATATAGATAGTAGCTGATTCTCAGACTTACTGAATATGCATAAAAATTTCATAAGAATCGGTCGAGCCGTTTCGGAGGAGTATGGGAACGAACATTGTGACACGAGAATTTACATATATAGATATTAACATGCCCAATTTCTGGTTTTAAAATCCAGACCTCCAGCCCTTTTATAGAAACTATAACCATTTTTAGAAACAAAATTGGTAATAATAATAATGAACGAACTTAAGTAAATTATAAATATTTGATTTAATAAAGTCCTCTGAGTTCACAGAAAGTATGGAATAATGGAAAGATTCACTGGCGAGGATATACGGCACACTTAAGAGAGGCCATCAATATCCAATCGGGCCTTCGCGCCTCGCCAATGAATGGCGGACTCTAGAAGTAAATCCTTTTAACGGTTAGTATCGCAAAGATTTACCGTTTCACGCCGCAGGGCTGCCTCCAGCTCACACTACGACTTAGTGGCTGAGGCTAAGTAACGAGGGATATAAATGCGAGAATAATATCCATAATATGAATACTCGTAAAGGTATAACCAAATGCTTCAAGAACCTAGGTTCTTAGAAAGCGACAAGTGGGAACCCTTTGGACCGCGTGATCACGTAGTGACCGCGGGCGACCGAGCCCTATCTTTAGACAGCTATGGCGCAGCCATCTCCGACACTTTTACCGCCGTTTTTCTTTAATTGATACTTACGGCTGAATGGCTAGATTGTGCGATGCCCACTAACGAGATATAAATGGATATTTTTAATGAAACGCCTCCGGGGTCTTTATTTAATTAAATTTTTTTGTGGTTTATATGTATGTTTGTCTGATAAATTAGAATTATGATTGGTCTTGAGTGAGGTGGCCAGTGATTGTTATAAAAATATATTTTAGGGAAAATATAATTGTATTCTAAATACAATAGTTAACTAGACAGATTTAATATTCCCACATATCTAAACATGCTTATAACTAAAATAATTGCAAGTAGTAGCAATGATAGAACAGCCCAAAATAATTATTGTAATCGAAATCGATTTTATCAAAAAAATTAATTTAACCTAAATTATAAGCGTTTTTAAGCTAAATTTAATGCGAATAGTTTAAATTTTCTCCTATTAATTAGAAAAATATGTTATAGTTTCTTTAGTGAAAAAGTTGTTCATAATGAATAACATGCTAAAGTGATCTGTTGATATAAAATTCTAGCTTCAACTATTACTTAAGACGTCAAAAACACACTCTTTTAGGTAAATACTTATTTTCATGTAATATCTCAGTGATGTCATCAACGCGCCATGTCGTGCGAACTATACAACAAACAACACGCCTGGACGACAACAAAGGAATAAGTGAACAGCACAAAAACACAATCTTTTATAACCAAACTTTGTTTGCTTAGAAACTATTTTACTGACTATAGACGGTGTATACAAGAAAAAAGTAATAAACACATGTATGCATCTGTCTCAGACCAATGTTGACCTAGTGGCTTAAGCGTGCGCCTTTCAGCATTGCGTTCAAATCACGGTTGTGCCAAGGGATTTTTCTTTCAAAGTATCACTTGCGAACGAAGGAAAACATCGTGAGGAAACCGGCATGCCTTAGACCGAAACATCTAAGTCGTCAGGCTCAGAAGGCTGAACCAACTTTAATATAAAAAAAAAATAAAAAAAGTGCGTGCGTACAAAGTACATATAACACATGTCAGAAGTGAAACTTCTTTGGTAAACTAACTTTTAACTCTTCATGTTTATACAAATCTAAAACTTTAGGTTTCCGAGACTTAGGAGGGAGGGAAAAAGGAAGATATGTTAGAAATTTAATGAATTTGAATGTCATTAAATTATTAAGTGTGTAAAATTAATACAAATAATAAATTTATTTCGTTGATAATAAAAACACGTGGCGTTATAATTTACAATTCGTCATTTGACATTTCATTAAATTATTTTGTATAAAATATAAAATACTAATATTTCATAAATTCTATTTACGAAATATAATTTTAAAAATAGAATTTCTATCAGGTAATTCGCCCTTCTCACTCTCTCTCATCGGCCTCAATTGCTCTCTCCCTTTTCTTCGACAAAAACGCTGCACGTCTTCGTGACGTTTCGTAAAATATTACACTCGTGCGCCTAAAGAAGTTTCATTTCAAAAAATAATCACGATACAGAAAAACTTATTATTACCAAAAAAAACAACTTTTGGGCAGTAGATTTTAATATGGCAACATTTTCGTCTGTTATAACTTCTTATAAAAGTATTTGATGAAGCGACCTTCCGATCACGAATACTATTAAGCACTCGAAACATGCAGTTATTATATTATGTACAAGAAAGACATTTAAATGTTGAAACAAATAAGGATGTATGTAATATGAAGGTGTAGCAAGATAAGCTCAATTATGGCAAGGACACCGTGGCTGCAGATACACAGTTCGCGCATATTTGGCCAATTTACACCTGAATATAACCGTTTGTCTGTTCTTAGTCCTCTATTATAACGTCCTGTAAAGTGTATATATGTGTAATTAATAAAGGACAAAATGATTATATTATTAGTAACTACTTTATTATTTCAAGTATCATAAAAACATTTTATAAGATAAATAATCTTGTACTAGCTATAATTATTAATTCCTTTGTGTGTATTATACACTAATAGGCGTCATTAATGCGGCGCCGTAATTTTTTTACTAATACAGTGCAACCTTAATATAACGTACCTCAATATAACGACTTCCTCGATTTAACAAATTCTTCGTAATCCCCTTGAATTGTCCATAAGAGTCAATACAAAATATACCTTTACATTGCGAATATTCTTTGCGTACAACCTCTTTATAACGAATATTCAACTATCAAGAAAAAGTATTCATACCTCTAATTAACGAATTTTGCCAACCCAAAACCTTTATATAAAGTTTCCACCAATAATATAACTCTTAATCTTATAATGTGATTTATGTCTCGACATGTTTCGACACGCTTTTGTTTGTAAAGTAATCATTGTTGTTTTGATGGAAAGTAATGTAAACACCTCTGCTCGTCACTATTGTTTAAGATTTAAGTTAAAATGGCTCAGAAACGTAAAAGGTGTTCCTTATCGGTCGCAGAAAAGCGAAACATCATTAATTATGTTGACCAAAATCCCATTACGAAAAAATTAGACATAGCTAATAAGTTTGGGATTCCCGCAAGTACAATTGCACTTGTACTTGGCTACAATTTTAAAATCTAAAGATAGGTTTTCAGAAGAAAGTGGTTTGAATGTAAACAGTAAAAGATTAAAATCATGCGAGTTTCCTCCTCTTTATAACGAATTTTAGACCAATCTAACCTCAACATAACAAACCTCAGTTCAACGAATTACTTGATATACGAATATTTTCTTGTTCCCCTCCGTTTGTATGAGGTGCACTGTAAAAGGTTTATATCAAAATTCAAAATCATTTATTAATATAGGTAACACAATGTACACTTATGAACGTCAATAAAGAAATACATATTAAATGCTTCTAATTGTACATTTACTGTCAGTTCTAAAATCGTGGGCGTAGAACGGAAGAGAAGAACTGGCACCATGTTCCACATGACATCTTAAGTAATTAATAATAATAAAATAAATTAAAAACAAAGATTTGTCCTCTATCAGCTGGAGGCATGGTGAAATAGGAGCACGCACTTACATACCCGTGGGAACAATACCCATCAAAAGCATAAAAACATTGAAATAAACCAAAGCATTTTAGGTTGACCGCTTTATATTACGTTATGTAGTGTCAAGTGTGTAGTGTATCAGGCCGAGCACTGACAGTTTAACTCAAGTGCCGTTAGTCTGTTCTGTGGAGCCTCTCGTACTTAACCACGTCTTAACCCTTCACCCGACCACGATATCACAGAAACCTCTCACTGCACCCAATACATCTCCAGCCTTTTACTACAATTGCAATTTGGTACTAGTACAGACCCGTCAATGTATAGTTAGTAAATACATGCCCACGTGATACTGAATTGCGATGCTTGTTAATAAACGATAGGAATGTCTTTGAGCAGTTGAAGTGAGATGTTGTCAAAAGCAGAAATGAATGTGTTCTACATACGCTATATTATTTAGAGTGACATATTCATTTAAAACCGTTCGGCTCGAAAGGGAAACTTGGAGACGCAAATTTTACTACGTATAAATTTTTCCTTGTATATTACGAATATTGTTGTTTTCAGTGATGTTTTTAACGTAAATGGACCATTATATGAAGCTTTTAAGCACACTTTATTAAAGCGGGTAGTTTTATGAAGAAATACATAGAAACGTAGTTTTGGCTTTTGTTTCTGAAAACAATGCGGTGTACGTGATGTAAATGCAAAGTTTGAAAATGAACAAGTTCGTGGCGCTCTGAGGCACAAGTTATGTCTGGGGCTGGGGTACCTCCACACAAAAAGATCTAAACTATTCAAGTTACTTACTAATCATTACATATTTGGCTCAGAACAATGTCATTAAAAATATGTATTCCTTAGTCAATGCTACTGACAGAACCCATAGTAGATAAGTATTCCTCGTTACAAATAAAGTTTAAATATTGAGTAGGTAATCTTGCAATGTAGACAAAATACTTTGCTATTTACATAAATAAATGTAAATGACAAATAACATATTCAAATTCAAAATCATTTATTCGTGTAGGTAACATAATGTACACGTCAATTAAATAAATACTTATAAAACCTCGAATTTTACATTTACTGTCGGTTCTCAAATCAAGGGCGTAGAACGGATGAGAACTGACAATAAACTCTCCGCTACTCTTTTTTTATCGCTAAGTTTTTTGTTTTACAAATGTTTGTAAGGAGCTGCAACCATTACACCATGTTCCACATGACATATTTAAGTAATTAATAGTTAATCAATGATAAAAAAAATCTCTATCAGCAGTAGGCATGGTGAAATAGGAGCACGCACTAACATTCTCGTGGAAACTACACGCAATAAACAAAACAATTTCCATATTGCCAAAAAGATTACGAAAAATAAGATTGTTTGGTTATAAATGAGGGAAACAATAACTAATAATAGATATTTTTTTCTTACATCTACCCCTAACCTTCACCCCTCTACACTCCATTCACCCCGGCTCCGGAAATTACTAGTCAAGACTTGGGATTGCTTGGCGTCTCCGAGCTGCCAAAATGTTTATAATTACTGAGCTTTTATTAACTTGTCCCAACAATATAATTGTTATTACTTCCCCTTCTATATCTTTGACAAAAGTAGAGCTTTGACAATCTACATATTTACAATATACGTTTTTACGTTTTAGGACATTAGTTTACATTATTATTATAGTTTATATAATACTTATATATGGTATGGTATATGGTTGGTGGACTCAGTTTCCGCAGTTAGACTCGTACTCGGTCCATTGTGGGTAAAGTCCTGGCTAACTAAGCCAGCCTAGATCCTTCCAGAAGCACAGAAGTCTCCTGGGCATTTTGCAGGCTTCACGGAGCGACTTCACTGTTCCGAGGATTTCTGCGCGTTGTTTAGCCACAGCCTCGCATTCCAGGACTACGTGGGTGGCTGATTCTTCTGCGCTGAAACAGCCTCTGGACATGGGACTGTCTGTCGCGTATAAAATACTTAAATAGAAGTACTAGAGGAAAGTATTTTATTGAAGACAATGTCTGACTTTAATTGATTAACTAAGGTTCTACAAATCTATTTAGCCACAGCAGCTAATATTTATCTAAACCTTACATTGACGCGTATATATGTAGTGCACAAATTTATGCTTCGACACAAATTAAAAAGAAAGTAGTGTATTCTGATTTCCATAACATACTCAGATGTGCATGATCAGAGAATAGCAATATTTAATTTAAATGTGTGGTTAGGACTCGCTCCTTACACGCGTACGCGAGCATACACGCAATCATCAGATTAACGCACTACACTTATCTCTGCGAACGGACACATGTTTTATATCACACAATAAGGGAACATACGTTTAAGGATGTTTTAGGAATAACTGGTATTTGTTGCGGTAACAAACAAAAAGAATCGCTATTCATTCTAAGTCTTCATAACGTTCCATTATTTGTTTAAATGACGCCTAAAATTTGTTCTTATTCAATTTAGAAGATAAAATATCTACAAAATTGGAAATATATAAAACACTACACACGAAGACAGCAGAGGCATACAATGTTTTGAGTAACGTTATGTGGAAAAAGGAAGGTGCTGCTCTTCCTCAACTACCAAAAGCCCATTTTTTTGAATGAATGGGACCACACTGTTGGCCTGGAGGGCCTTGCCGGAAGGTCTGTACCGATTACGCCGAAGATATATTTTGCGGCCTGAAGAATTTCAGTAGCGCAGTTTAGGGTATGACGTCACAATAGTCGTAGATTATAGGTGTCGCTACAGTTACAAATTGTCTGCTGTGGTTTGGCTTAGTGGTTGTGCTATTGCTTCAAATATCAAATATCCATTTGGCATATAATAACCGTTTCTATTAACCTCAGCTCATGTTACAGACATTGAAATCTGATGTATATCGAACTATCGTGATCAATTGATTTTTATCAAAAATTATTTCAAAAATGTATAACTTCAAATTAATATTCATACTTGAAAGAGTCAAAACAAACCAAAAGAAAAATAAATACTGTTTTTAAATCTACATAATTTTCTGTGTTCCTACAAAGTACTTTCAAAATTTGCGAGTTTTAAAAAGGTTGCATAATATAAGTATTCGTTCGACGCAGAAAGAGCAACAACAGCAGCTACTGCAAGGCGCATGCACACAAGGAAGAGCAGCATTGTTGCCATTATCCAGAATTCCACACTACAGCAATGATTTTAAGTAGAACTATATGATTCTAATTTAAGATTTTTGTTTTAATTTTGAATCTGATTAATATTAACCCAATCATAAATGAGAATTTCATTTGGTCCTCTTGCATTTGTCTATATATTTCTTCTCATTGGTCTGGTTTTGGGACAAGTCGTCTACATTCAGCGCTTTTAAATTATAGTATTATTATGTTCTGTGTATTATCAAACATACAATTTTATTCGGACAACGGTCTGTCAGCTAAGTCTCACATGATCTTCATGCTACAAGTCTGTATAAGACCAGACCAAGACTTTAGAGATATTTAATGAAGACATGAAATGATTGTGCCGAATACCGATTCTAATAATTCCCTGTTAGAGCTTAATTAGGTATGAACACATAGCATTACTGCGATTGCCCCAGCCGTGCACTAGTTTACAATATATTGCGATCCAATTTCAGCATAAACGCTGAACAATATCTCAAATGAAATTTCATCGGATATTCTGTTACGAGTCTGTCTGTATAATAATGTTACGGAATGTCGCGTCGCGGTAACTCGGCTGTGTTTACAACAGTGACAATATGCATAATAAGAATATTTGCCGACTGGTTCTCATACATTACGGTTTGCGCTCGCGGCGATTATCTTTTGCTTTCTGGGCATGTATTTTATATTTAGGTACACCCAGATTAAATTAAATCAATGTGTAAGCTCATAAATTCATGCATTATTGTGTGCAACACATGGACACATTCTATTTAAGTATGTCTTTACACTCCGTTGCAGTTATACAGAAATACGATAGCGATCTCTCCCAAGCAACAACTATAAGAAGAGAAAATAATTAGCTAAGGTCAGCGCAATATTATTATTATTTATTATTAGTTTATATTATGTTAGAAAGAGTGAATCTGGTATACCTGTTAGTAGAGTGAAATTATCGCAATAAATAGTTAATTGTTATAGTTTGCTTTGATTTAAGTTATTGCCTTGCAAACATTGTTTTATCTTAATATATTTTAAACATTTTGTCGCGGTTTACTTTGCTATATCAGAATAACATAACTTTTAAGGAGACAGATACAAGTTGTCGTAAACATCAGGAATATGAGCAGTATACACACAATGAACATCCCGATCCCGGTCTGGAGATACAACTCCAATCCACTAAAATCGCAGTCCATCCGCTACGTGACTGAGCGTCGCGTAGGCACGTTTGCCCCCCTGTCCTACAAAAAAAGATAATATAGCGTATTGTTTAAGCTATGCAACAGATTGTTAGGCTTTCATAATTAGATTGATTCAAGACGATACAATGTAAAATCTTTATAACGTCGTTCGTTATGCCGAAGAACTGTGGGAACTTGTGGGACTCGAAAATTTACCCAGGAATTAAACAATGTTTGATAGGCGCTATGCTCGCATGCCAAGAGTCTATGGATAAAAGGCAAAATAGCTTTGAATTGTACGGAGCTGACTTTATGTTAACTGACGATTTTACTCCATGGCTTATTGAAATCAATTCGAGTCCAGATTTGGCACCGACTACTTCAGTCACAGCGCGCTTGTGTCCGCAATGTCTTGAAGATGTCATAAAAGGTATCTTATAGTTTCTATAATTATTATTAAATTCAACAAAGTTAATTACTTATGATACCTTTCTTTTAGTCGTCTTAGACAGACGTTCGAATCCTGAAGCTGATACAGGTACCTTTGAACTGGTCTATCGGCAAGTTATACCAAAAGCTCCAGCATACCTTAGTTTACAACTATGCATTAACGGTAAAAGACTTATAAAGAAATCCAAAGAGAAGAAAACTGAGCACAAGTCTGTAACGCCGTTTCCTACACCAATACCCGTGGGAGATATTATACTAGATCCTGGTCAACCGGTTCCACCAGAATACAGTGGACCCATAATTACAGATTTTCTAACTTGGCTCAATCCATACGACGCTTTACCTACCAACAAAGATGGCATTCTAATAGGCCAACGGGATTCACTGACGGTACGCCAAACTGTTAATGTTGTGAATTCAAGTAACATATTTAAAGCATCCAAAAAGCGTAAATCATCTGCGCTCTCTTGTAGGACTCATCGAGGAAGACGCGAAAAAAATTCAGAATCCAAACGACGTATTAAGCCCCACTTAACGTAAAAATGAGTTAAATTTGTTTGGTTTAACACAAAACCACTATCACTTCTTATAACGCAACAGCCACTGTCTATTACGAAGAAATATTTTCATATTTAGACATCAACAACATACTTAAGTGTAATTGTTTTATAATCAGATTACAAACTAACTTATTGACACCTGAGGTCATAAACAGCCTTCTCGCCTTGGTTATTGTTAATTATATTAACACGTGTGCCATTATTCTTAGATTACATTGCCTGTAGGAAATTTTGGTCTCAGTTACTAAACGCACCATCGTCACCTATCGTGTATTACGTCAGGCAAAGTTAGCAGAATATATGTGTTTAGAATAATTTACCTATTGATAGTAATAAAATTAGAAATTATTATAATTGGTTAAATTTGTTTTTTTTCTCTCCCTATAACGAAAAAAATGCTCGGTCCCTTGAAATTCGTTATAGAGACTTTACACTTTTTTTTTCTTTTTTTTATTAATATTTTCTAGACAATTCCCAGACTATGTAATCGTCGGAGGTATTAAATGGCTTACGTAAATGGTATCGGTAACCCGAACGATTAAACACTACTACCTATTTCTTTTAACAACTTTTTGTATGACCCTTATAGCAAATCCTAAAAAGATGCCCCTTAACCCAACATTGAACATTATTTCCTTTAAATTCGAGACTTTACACTGTATATTATGTATTTTGATTTTAATTTCTTATTCCACTCTGACAGCATACTATCTACCGTCGAGCGAAGAAGCGATAGGTTGCTAGGTTAATGGAAATATAACTTTATGTAACCTATGTATGTGACGCAAAATTTTCCATCAAATTAGTTCTCATAATGTACAACGTTGTTAGGTGAGTCACGAAGCAATAAGGAAATGACTTCAACAAATAAGCGAAGACCGCGGTTCACCCTCTTCTTTTACCGAATCACACAATAAATCCTCATAAACATTATCCGAGATGTATTAGGAAAAAACGTGTTCAACTTTTACGGCTCGTATGCCAAAGACAGAGAAAGATTTTATAGATCTTGTGACTCGATTTGAAATCTTTATCTGAGTCTAAACGAGATTAACGCCTCCATATTTCAAAAATGTATTTATTATTATCGTCAAACTTTACTTATGCGAATTATAAGTTAAGTTTAGATTCTGAGTCTTACACTGTGTCTCTTTCAATTATAAACATTTTAATACAAATAACCAGCTGCCCCCGCGAACTTCATTCTCCTTAATGTGATTTCCTTAGCCTACCTTTTTAGTACATACCAACTTGTAACATTTTCTATACTACCCCAGAGTCTGTTACATTTTCTGGAATGACAACTTTTTATTTCTGTCTATTTTTCTCTATATAAACCTCAGCGTTCAGGTCATAAGATTTTAATTAACAAATAAAAAATAGGGGTTGATCGTACAGAAGTGAAAATTAGGGGTGGTATGTATTTTTGTATGCTGTATCATAAAAAAATAAAAAACAAAAAAAATTGCCAAATAAATAAAAATAAAATGTTAGGGGTACAACCCTTATCACTTAGGGGTATGAAAAATAGATAGTAGCCTATGCATATGCATATAAAATTTGATAAAAAGCTAGCCGTTTCGGAGGAGTATGGTAACTAACATTGTGACACGAGAATTTTATATTTATAAGATGTACCTATTCGTTTTTGTACAAAAGTAATAAGTTCTATTAATAATTATCATGAATATAACAGAATAAACACTACTTACAGAGTTTGACATATTTGGTAGTGGGCTGACCAATTTTAAAAAAAGCACTGCTAAGCACCTATCTGATACCTAATCCGCTGTTGTGCTAGTTATTTTTATGTTTACTATTATTGTCATATATTTTAGAAAATATAGCTTGTAACATACTGAAGATGTAGCATTATGTATAATGCGATGAACTTAATACATTAATAAATACTTATAATTTTTTTACTGTTAGATGTTTTATAAACAAAGCGTCCAGATTTTAGGAACCCAGTAAAGTGGTTGCTGTAGCGATCCCCGTGGCATATATCACAATCAAAAGTACTGAATATATTAATAATTTAACTGGTGAATATATCACAGGGGCGAAATCAATTATCCCGGTATAAATAAATAATCACCGAGTGGATATTTGCACATCAAAGATTTACATTAGTACCGGAGAGGATTCGGGTGACATGCTCTCGCCAAACTTTGCTGAGAAAATTCTAACTCAGGTAGTTGAAGCGAGATACCAAAATATCACCTACCTACTTGTTGAGTTTGTAAACTTTGACATCACAATATTGCACTAAATTGTTACTCAATTTCAAATAGTAAGGCATGATATCTAATGTGATAATATTAGTTTTTTATATCTGTAATACAATACACAATAACAAAATAATATTTTTTTTGACTGATGGTCTCGCGGACTATTCATGTCTTCTATAAAACTGTAGTTCAACATCACTTTGCTCTATTGTCAATAGTTTCCGCAGGCTCCGCGATTTAGGAATGTTTATTAATTTTTTGTACACCTTGGGTTACACTATCGTAACTAAAACTTTAAAAAAAATCTATAGCTTATATTCATCATTCATAACGTAGGTTTCTAACCGTTGAAGAATTTTTCAAATAGTTCAGTAGTTTTGAACCTATTTAATGCAAACAAACACTCAAATCTTTCTTTATATAGTGTAGATAGCAAAAAATTTATACGTGCAAACGTGTATATCCTAAGGCTACGTGTTTCAAATATGTAGCTTCAAATCCGATTTCGCGTTTAATTTCCAAGAAAAACTTGCGATAAGTTCTCCAAGATATATCCTTCGTCGAAGTCACAATTCCTCTCAGCTTGTAATCTCTCGCACGTGATCAGCTTGTGTCAAGTAGACTCCTGTGTATGAACATTATTTCCGTGCTTTTATATTGTTCTACTTTAAAAATCCTTCGAAGTTATAAGCAATAACGTACTTGAAAGTTTTTAAACAACAATATCATAATATATATAATATTATCCTAATATTTACGTCCAATTGTCCGAAGTTGTCTTCGTTTTCCGGCAAAACAATGGATACAATATGATAAATAAACAAAACAAAAAGTTGTCTATTTACCAAAGTTATAGCTTTATAGCTGTGTGCTTATTTATGTTCTTTTGTTAAATTAACATAAGAACATTAATATGACTTATAATTAGTGATTAAAGTATTGTGCAGTGTACGAGCTAAGGCTGTACATTTTGCTGATTAAGGTACTTTTGGTTTTATATGCGTGGCGATTGTCTAAATTGTTGAAATTAGGTTCCCGAGAGTAAAGCTAGACCCAGGCACTCTCTTCAGCATTGTACTACGACCAATCAATATGTGTATTAACACTCGCTGCAGACACGCGCAAAACATCTAACAAAAAGTCGACAACGGCGGTGGTGGTGTCAGACTGATCACCTGTTGCCTATTAAGAAACAAATTACATACTTGTTTTACACATAATTATTGTCCGCTGATTCAATAGTTACTCTCCATATTCGTTAATTATTTCTCGATACTTTCGCGTTCATGCAATGCTTAATGTATGTGTGGGTTAACGTGTAATAACGAATCGCTTAAATTAATTACCAACATTGCTCTCGCGTTAATACGGTGCGAATATTCAAGTGGGATTAAGATATAGTTCATTTGCATATTAAATTGTTTGCGTTTCGCTCTTCATTACTATTTATTTGAGCTAGTGCTGCGCGGCCGCCGCGCCCGCTGTTGTATAATATTCAGTCAAGTCTTAGTGCATGAGAATAACGTCGAATAGGAATGTATAATGCAATTTATTTGGACATTTTAGGGTATTTAGTATGTTACAGAAATACTAAGAAGAATCGGCTGGGAGCGCGGGGCGGGTAGCGTGATCGATGCGGCCATTACTCAGCGGATAAGATCGCGCTTCGCGGATAAAGTGCTGCTGCATAATCTTACTAATGTCAGTGTTTCACAGCCTTATTTGCTGCAACGCTTACCGCTAAAACGATGCAATTATTTCTAGTTCAGGCAAGATGTTACAAGCGTACGTGATATAATACACGGAGTACACAATTTTTTATTATTTAAACCTAAGCACCACGTTTCACACCGAGGAGGTACTAGATTATGTTTAGAGACGCTTCAAACAGGACAGTGAGGTTTAAGCGATGAGACACATGCTCGCATATTCATTGCGCATAATCGCGACCAGAGCTTCACACCCCAGCCACCGGACACGGGGTGTCTTATAAATACTGATACCAATGATGTAATAATCGTGGTGTAATTCAAAAGTTACATGCTGGCTTTAGAGCGTGAACTCAGGGAAAACATAGACAGATTGATTGAGAACGAAACTCCAATTATTGTACAGTTTTTATTATAACTTACGACAGTTTAACAATATAATAATAATACATAGTTGTTTTAAGTTTTGATTATTTAGATAATTTGGGCACTTGGATTTTATTACTTATACCATATACCGCTATAAGATTATCCAAAAACTAAAATCATTGTTGTGTGGGTCAAGCCTTATAATCGTTTACGGCATAATATATTTTTATGAGGACCTTAACGTTCTCCAAATGTTTATATCACACCGATGTGATTTGAGATTTGTGCTTTTATTTGACGAGGGTGTCTTTTGTGGTACAATTTGTGACGCGACAATCTGTTACCTGGCTACTTTATTATTTTTTTCTTTATTGGACTCAAGCTAATTAAACGGTTCAGCCAGAATATAATTTAGTTGCGTTAATTTGATTTATCCATAAACCTAAAACTCATAAACTACTCATAAATTTTGACGTATTCTTTTATAGTAAAATAATTATAACAGTATGTAAATGTGACATAGGACATCTAAAATGTTCCGTATTTTTTTAACAAATATAGATGTGTGAACTAAAATTTTATTGAATCATAAATTGCACGTTTGTTATATTACTGAAGTATCTAAGTTAAATATAGATAAATAGTAACGGTATTAAGCACCTTTGCATTTATGAGGCTAAATTACATTGTTTAATATAAGCCAAATTTAATAAAATGAAATAATAAAATATTAGGGTCTTATGAGCGAAATAATTATTCAAATATCAAATTATTAAGGCGGTCGAGTGGTGCAGGCACACACGAATGTAACTAGTGACTGTACAATCATAGATAATTGTCACTGAGCTCTTTAAATAACGTCAATGTATTATTTACAAGGCAGTGAAATGTTATTCATCTTATTCTTCTATTGTATGTATAACATATGTCTATTATATCAAGCAAGTGAATAGAAATAATAAAAAAATGCTAGGAACGGGTACATTTATTATTTATTCAAGTCTAGATGCAATCACTAGAAGATACTTTTTTGATGTCGAATAAAAAACAAATCATCGCCACTACAATGATTTTTAAAGACATTGGGCGCGTAATCTAAATTGCTTATTAAAAAAAAAATTGAACATTCCCGCGCTTTGGGTTGTATGTCAAGTGTCAGTGATGACTTATTGTATCTGCACCATAGACAGATTCATTACATTTACATATCTGTTTTAAATGTAAAAAATGTGAGTGTAATATGAGTAAATAAATAATTACACTGACTGACTGGAATACAAATATGTGTGTTTTATTACATCGGTATCAATATAATAGAAAATTCAAATGGAACAAGTAATGTAATTTCATGTACCCGTGCTGATTTTCGTCTCGATAAGTGTAATTCATTGTCTCCCATCAAACAATCTACATCTATTGCTCTAGACGCTAAATCATATAGAGTTATTTTTCGTATGAGCATTTTTCTTGTAATTCAGCGTCATTTTTGGTGCAATTCAATCTTAGATCAAATATGAGACGTTCGGCCCTCTTCCAATATCCTTTATTGGCTTCTACAAACTAATAAGTAATATTGTATTGTTAAAGTTTGCATCAAAACCGCATCAAGTTTCTTAAATTATATGTAAGTTATTTATAATGTAACAAGTACCCACTAAGTCTTCCGTCTTTTGTTTACAATTCTAAATTAAATAAAAATATTTTCTAAAATATAATAAATAATATATTTTAACAACTTTTGTAGATTGTAACATAATATTTTTCGTTTATATACAACTATTAGGCACATGCACAAAGTAATCTTGTCATTGCATTTTACGTAATCTCTTAAAAGTATTTATAAAAGGTTTTTTAAATATAGAAGTATTATTATTATTAGTCGTATCTACCATGGTACACTCCAGAAAACATTTTCATAAGCATAAACTCGTCTTATTTTGTGGGAAACCAGTACAAACTTTGACGCAAAGAAATGAAGAAAGCCTAGTTTGTGAAGTGCGGCTACGGCAAGTTAGACAAGTTTCCCTTTGCGCCGTCGCCAAACTTATCCACAAACAATATGTCAGTGACGTCAAAAGACTTTCCCAAATTATAAAGCTCCAAATAATTGTGAATATTTCCGACCGCAGCTTTGTAGTGAATACACATAGCGAAGCGTCCTTTACCTCCAAAGCAAAAACGGTTTCGGTTTCGGTCTACTACTTATGAAATGTGTCTGTAAGTACTGTAAGGTGTCTAATAAAGCTTGGAACAAGCTAGTAAGAATAAGGAACAATCGAGGAGTGACTCCAGATTCTTACTAACCAAGCCCCAAAGGATTATCACGTCTTACGATATGACTTACCTGAACTTACCTTGTCTCAACGAGTGCTAATAAAAATTATTATTCTCATTTTAACAACGTGTTTGAAAGCATTATTTTTATACATTTCCTAATACGATATTGGAATTACATACAATTCCTAGGATTTGTGCACATTTCCTAGGACATTTATGTATTAAATAGTTTTCGAAACAATATTTTGTACATTTCCTAAATAGCTTCGGAATTATATAAATTTCCTAGGATTTGTATCCAATTCCTAGATTTCATACATTTCCGGTAACATATATAGATAGACCTTAGTCGAACAAGTTATATGACAAGTTAACATATGGTAGTACTGAAACTGAATCAGACACTTTACGATAAATAGTGCATTAAATATTATAATTGAGTAGGCGCGGGCGGGTAATGATATGCATTCATTTGTCGCGTTTCCCCTCCTCCGCAGCCCTTCCGCGGCTGTTCTGCCGATAACAACGCACAATAAATTATTATTTGTCCGATTCCATTTTACTCGCGTATTTATGACGAATGATAATACCTACGAAATATATTGTGTTTTATTTGCTTCAAATTATTATGAATGCTTTGTCACATTCCATTCTACACTGCTCTGTGATGTCGCGAATTATTTACCTTTGATACTCTGTGGAATATCATGGTGTCGATATCAAATTTTTTTCGTACTAATTTTTTCTTATGATGAAGATGACGAATAGCACCGATGGTGTTTTTTAAAAGCTATTTTGGGGTTTAGTATCGTCTAAAAGCACCCTCATTCTAAATATAATCACAGCAATTTTAGAATAAAACCGCGAATTTAAACTAGGTGCCTTAAATTTACAAATTAAAGATGGATTAAAATTAAAACTGTTTAATTTATGCGATACGTACTAATGTATATTAACTATTATTACTTATTTTATTAGAAGATACTGTTCATATTTTGATACATTTGTAAATTATATTATATTAAAACTACAGATTGTATTTATTTCGTATCGTTAAATAGTTTCAGAAAGTTTCAGCGTGCGAGAAACAATACTAAGGGTGCAACTACGATAAGCTTTTTTATGAAAATGTTAGCGCTGGCAAGTATTGGAGGTATGTGTACTGGTGCCTGGTAAGACTAAATTTTTAGAGAAGCGACCATTTTTATTATAGACATTTACTGACGGGTCCTTTTTTTACTAGCCATATATTCTCCTTTAAAATATGATCTACTTATATTGTTTATGTTAATGATTGACAGCGTCCCATCTTTGTAATTATAAATAACACCCTTAGCCGATTTTAACCATGAAACCTTAATATTTATTTATATATCTATTCCAGATTGTAAGATGATTGACCGCCGCCATGTTTTCGCTCCGACTTAAGACCTGGAATAATATGAAGAAATTATAATTAGACATTGCCATGTCAATGCGATCCATTGAATCAAACAGGCTGACGTGTTAGAAGCTTTTTGCAGTTTCAAAGAGTATTAGATACGTACGAGTATGTATCAAAACTATTGTCTAAAAATTATCTTGCCATATCTGTTTCGCTTTATGAAGGTTTTATTTGTTTATTAAATTATATTTAAAACTATAATTGGTGACTTAGTAGGACTGGATAGAATTAAACAAAGTTATATATATTATCATTTATCACATACTTAGTATACGGAAAAGCATAGCACGCGTGAGTTTTAAAATAAAAAAGATTTTAGCATAAAGCTTTATAAATTTTCTTTTCTTTGGGGTTTCTTTTCGATTGTGCCCTCAGCCCTAGTCCACGTGACATGATACGACATGATGCTATGTCCAATAATAAACAATAGAACGTTTCGTATAGGGTTTATCCTCACCATTAAAAACCTCGTACTTCTTGGCAATGGGTCTGGTATTGATAACCATGTTTTTTCTTCTTTCGGCTTATGTGTTTGGACTGCTAGGAGCGGGTGGATTTGGTTCATACAGGGCCTTAAGAGCAGCATGCAGGCGGTTCAGGTCGACCTGCTGTGCCTGCACTTCCCGTTGCACTTCCTCTAGAGACAGCTTAACACACAACCATTCCGACTTGTGTTCTAACGCCTGCTAATTGCCGACTAACTGCTAAATCACTGGATTTTCAAATTTTAGGTAAGAGTTTTGTGTTATTTGCTTTTTTTTAAAACGTCATGCGTTAAAGAGATATATTGAATTTTTTGCAAAATTCGGGACCTCCTAAGAACATCATCACGGTGCGATTAATTTGTACATTAAAAAGTTAATCATAATTAAAGTGTTATAAAATATTAGATTGTCTGTGCTCCCTGGCGTTAAAGTAGGTAATGTAAATAAAAATGAAGGATTTGTGTTCTATTCTGAGGAAAATTCTTGCAATAAGTCAAGTGTCAAGCGTAAACAGTGCAAAAGGCGCCTAATATATTCGCATATTGACTTGTATCATGAGGACATTTTTTTATTTGGAATAAAACTGATATTGAACTAAGTTATCTAAAATTTGATCACCTTAGCCTCCTTGATTGCTGCTTGGCGGTTTACTTCGAATATTACTATCATCGAACCAATGAAGAATATCACAATTTCACCTAAAACAAGCCAAAAGCGGTTATGAAGTAGACAGTGTCGAGTCGCTGTGTACAACAAGGCATACCGATAAGATCTCCTCCGAGCTCGAGGGCTTGTCGGCGTGGCATTGGCGGGGCACGCGAAGCCACCAATGCGGGTGATGCGGTTCCTGCAAGACGCAAAGCTGTGATGCGCGCGCGCCACTCTGCTTCATGATATATTATCGCAACTCGTTCACATACGGCGATGCTGAAGCGGGGATGTGACTTCGCATAAACCTTAATTCGACTGGCCACTGGTGAACTAAGCTGGCGTGCTATCTGCGTCGCCAACTTAAACAAGGGAAAATGCTCGGCGGCCATTATTCTGTCTGCTCGTCACCCTTTTTTCGTGACTCCCGCGCGACCAATTTGCACATCGGACCAGACATTGTAATAATCATAATAGGTAAATTTCTAAAAATAAATTTATTTGCGTTATAGTTATTTTGACATTTTATAAAAAATAGACATTAAACATTATCGTTGTCAGGATCGCACGTTACCATAGACCGTTAATATTGTACATTAGATAAAGACCAAATTTCAACAATATTACAATAGGTATGCTCAGACGTATATGCGCATGAATATGTGATATTATTACATACTTGTAAATAGCGAAACAAAATTAATTTTATTTACGCAGTTAATATTGCGATGTTTCTGGCTAAACATTTTCGTAAAAATATTGAAAATATATATTTGACATTTTATGAAAATGATATTATTGTTATTTGCATGTCATATTGGCGCGAGTTTTCTAAGATATGAAATGAAATCAGTAAATGTTAATATTAGGATTGTTTTATGATATTATTATAAATATCGTTTGTCGGAGTAATTGGTTAATCTATAGTTGTAAAAATATAAACTTTTTAGTTGCTTTGTAGAAATAAAGAATCATGGAGATTACGTTTAGTTATACAAAGAAGAGATGCGAATTCGGGCGACAGCCTCTATTTTGCGAGCAGGGCCCGGAACTATGTGACTCGGTGCCGCCTAACCCCGCCGAGCATAAGCATTATATTCTACGCAACCCGGTGCACCAGCCTACCCAGAATACTCCTTGCTTCTCCGAGCACTACATCAACACAATAAGGTAATTGTAATTTCTGTCTAAATCTACATTCAATATTGCGGTTTGCGTATATAATATAATAATTAATAGAAAAGTATTAAATGTACCTTTCGTTTATCGAATTTGGATAATATTTCGTATCGCGCCACTAGCGCCACAGCTGATTATTTTTAATGACTTCGTCATGAGCTCTCAGCACCATAACTCGTGTTGTTATGATGGCGCATGACCTTTTTTGCCACAAAAAAAATGTACATCAAAAAGTAACCAAAACCGAATTAGAGCACCCCTCTATCCACGTGTGTATAAAAAATCGGAGGCGCGGAGGAAGAGCAGCCCCCCCCTTCAGTAACAGTAACAAAGCACAGGCTTTATGCAAGCCGCAGCGGCTAGGGCTGGTCGCTGGACCAAAAAGCCGAAGCTGCGGAGGTTTGAATAAAATCCCTGTGCTTTGGTACGCAAGGGTGGACTGGCTGCATTTCCCGCAGCGCCGGAGCTGTCCAAAAAACAGTTTTTTTTTGTAGTATATGACTCTATGATGCTTTGTTTCTGTTTGGTTTTGTTGTCAACAAGTATAGGTGGCCACAACACTTATGCTTGTGTGAATACAGGAGAATCAATGCCAAATACTTTGAAAGTTTGATATTTTTTTAAGCCAAAAAGAGTCATGCGCAATCATAACAATACTAGTTATGATGTTTACAGATCATAACGCGACTGTAAAAAAAAATCAGCCTCAAAATCACTGGTGGCGCGATACGGAATATTTACCACGAATTTCAATACAATAGGGGAGACCGGGTACAAAAGTAACACTTTGTACTTCACACTTGATTTGTGGCCAGGTTTTAATATTGTCATTAAATTAATATAACCATATATAAATTCAGTTTATGTTCTTTACACTAGCAGCTCGATTTTTTTACTATGGTGTGTTTTATATGAATAACAGAGAGTTAAAAAAAAATCATCAGTTGTTACTTTCGACCACGTAGGCAGGTCGAAAGTAACAAGACGAAGAGGTTGGTAATTAATACAATATTATATGTTTAATCAACAATTATTTATTTAAAAAGTAAAAGTTCTGCATTCTGCATCCATCCACTAGCATTGCCAGCTCCGGCACAACCAACAGGACCCTCAAGAATCATGTGGTCTTGGAATTGTTTAAATGGGAATACGAAAAAGGAGGTATGTGTCCTCCTTGAGCATTAATGGCAACAGCAACAGTTCCTAATCTTCCACGTTCTGAGGTTACTGCACCTACTTGTTTAGTTCCTTTTTGAGCAACAATCTTGCTAGGTTTGTTTGTTACTTGTGCTATGTTACTTTTGTACCCTTCCTCATTTATGTTGAAACATGAAATATAACTTAAAAACGGAACGTGCTAAACAAAAACAAATTTAAACAATGTACAATCAATCTAATCAAAAATAGATATGCAAACATTCAGATTACTACCATCCTTTTACGACTATGTAAACATTAAATAACAAAATATCGAAAAACTTAGTTTTGGTTTGTAAAAACACGTAGTATCCTCTCACACAACCTAACAGTGCGTGGAGTACGCGGCGACTAACTACAAGTGAGGGGGGCAGTCTCAGCTATCGCCTGACGGCGGCGAAGCTGTTTTCGCCCATTGGATGAATCTAGAGAGCATTTGTTACTTTCGACCCGCCGTTACTTTTGTACCCGGTCTCCCCTACACAAAATTATATTTAATTTATAGACGCAATTCCGGTAGTCAAAATTACTTGGAGGGGGCTCCGATCAAGGTCCCCCGAAACACCTACATAATCAGTATCATCAAATTCAGGCGACGTATTTCTAAATCCAACCCGATAATCCCGCTCCTTCTCCACCATGTGTAAGATAGTACCTATGTCGTTATAGAGCGGAGTACACAACTACTGGAGCCAATCATGCTGAAGGTGGGTGGCCAAAAGACGTGAATGTGGTCGACCCCGAAGCAACACAGCGATATCGAAGAAAAATTGAGAAAGATGACAATTACATCCATTGTGTTATGTCTCTAGCACCAGTACGTATGATTGTATCCATATAGATATATTATATGTATCTTTATCTATGCAATATATGTTTTCAGGGTATGGATCACTACGTGTTGCAAAACAATGCGATCGATATGTACCGCACATATTACGCTGAAATGGCGACACTGCCGCAAGTAGAGCGTAACAGTTGCCGTACTGTCAACGTGTACCGCGACCCCATGGGCCCGCGCCCCATCGCCGCCATCAGCTGGCAGCCTGATGGTGGACAACGATTTGCCGTCGCCTACTTAGATGTGGACTTCAATCGCATCTCACGAGCCTCCTTACTTTCTTACATCTGGGATGTGGAAAACGCCAATGATCCTGAAGTAGCGTTAGTGCCACCCGTACCACTGCTTGACCTGCAGTTCAATCCACGGGAACGAAATACTCTGGCAGGTGGACTTCTCAACGGGCAGGTAGGCGTATGGGACCGGCGGCGCGGTGGTGTCCCGGTCATGCTTTGCGCGCCGCACGTAGCACACCGAGATCTTGTGCGTAACGTGATCTTTATCAACTCAAAGTCAGGGCAGGAGTTCTTTTCGGGAGGGCCAGATGGTGCCTGCAAGTGGTGGGACATGCGCAATATGGATGAACCCACTGATGAGATGATTATCGATGTAGTGAAGTCGTCGTTTGACGTGCAAACAATGGCTAATGCGAACGGCATTACTGTGATGGAGTACGAACCCACGATTCCGACGCGATTTATGGTCGGTACTGAAAACGGACTGGTAGTCGGTGGCAACCGCAAGGGCAAAACTCCTATGGAAAAGCTACCGGCGAAGGTGAGCACATGGCAATATGGCACAGGTACCTAAGTGTATGCAGTAGTATCCTATGAATCCTTTTTGTCGGTAGTTTGAGGCGCACCTGGGCCCAGTATGGTCGCTGGAACGAAACCCTGGATTTCTTAAAAACTTCCTCACAGTAGGAGACTGGACTATGCGTGTTTGGAGTGAGGATTGTCGTGAGTCTGCTGTTCTTTGGTCGCCACCGAATCGGCAGAAAATAACCGCCGCAACTTGGAGCCCCACTAGGTTCAATTTTTTTCTTAATTAAGTATTAACTTCAATCAGGGGGTGCAGTACATCTATCACTATACACATACGGATGTGGTAATATCTCGTTTCCATAACCTATTTATAGAACGTCGAAATCGCAAAATTACACCAGAAATAAGATTAGAAACAAGTATAGTGGAATGCAAAACAACGATTTGTATACGTAAATTCAATGTTAAATTATATATATTATTCTTTTTAAATGATTCAGGCTGATATAGGCGAGATACATAAAGTATGTGAAAACAATCAACCGAACCAACATTACTGTTTGCGCTAAATCGGTGTCAGTCAATGAAGGTTGACAATTGTCGATTTTGACTTTGACACGCGGACCGGAAATAGTAGGGGGGTTCCGGCGTAATGGCGCAAGGATCATGAGTTAAATTTTAAACGCTGTCGCGTGCGCACTGAGTATAGACCATACCGTACCGCATTTACTTTTATTCATTATAAATAATAGGATACTGGATCCTATTATTTAATGAATGCTTGGAGTGGGACACACCACCGTTGATGGTAAGTGCTACTCTTAGTCTGATCGATTAGCGACAGCCGAACAAGCGCATAGTATTGTACCGAGGAAGCATCCTGGTTATACCTTCCGGATACCCAGGCCCACACAATTACAATACATATTTTACGTAAAATAATCATGAATTTGTGTTCGTCAGGCTGTCGCTGCTTGCAGCGGTGCAGTGGGATGGTTTGTTGGCCACGTGGGATCTATTACGGCGTCAACATGAGCCTACTCTTACAATGCACGTGTGTGACGAGCCACTTCTGCGCTTGCGCATGCATGAGGGGGTGACTAAATGTTTTTAAAATCATTTAAAGTAACTATTTTAAGGAAGTGGAACTTTATTTTGAAGCAATGTAAAATTAATATTATTATTTTTACTAGTTTCAAAATAAATTGATAAATACTAACAATAATCTTTGATGTTCAATTACTCGTATCTTGAACCATTGTGTCGACTTTAAAATTTGTGTGTTGCAGGGTGCGTTTGTGGCCTGCGGCAGCCGTAAAGGCAACGTCTACATGGTAGAGTACTCACAAAACATGACACAGTCTGATAAGAACGACAAAATACTTCTGACTGCGGTAAGTACGTAGAATGCCTATTAGCCTATTTACTTAGCGCGCGAATCATTTCAGAATTTGCGGTCGTATTACATTGTTACTTTTCTTACAGATGTTAGAGCGGGAGAGTAAACGAGAGCGTATTCTCGAAGCGCGTATGCGTGAGATTCGTCTTAAGTTACGACAGGCGGAGGAAGGCAGTCCAGCCGCCTCTGTCACTGAGTTTGACCCAAGTGTTGGAGATCGCGATCTGGCCGAGGCCACAGCGGAATACATGCAGGGCGTGAAGAAGGAGCTCGCTGCCATGTAGCCGCTGCGATTATATTATTATTTGAACATGTTACGTTTATTTTCGCAATTAAATGAATTGAAAACATTTTTCTTGTCTTATTATCGGTAACTTTTTAAATATTTAATCAATTATATTGCAAATTTAAACAAAAATGTGTTAATCACACTCTTACTTGTACCATTTACAGGTACATCCTTGAAAACCATGTAACTCAATAAGTGTATTTTTTATACAATAATAATATTATATTATTTTACAATATTTTAACGAAAGAGTTATTTATCGCATGGTGCGCCGCTCGTTGCTCGCCGCAGGATAGAAATAGATTTGGAATTCGGAACAAATCACAACGAGCTTCAGACACGAGGTAAAGACTGTTGTGATAATATAAAACGAAAACGTTTCTCTTTAACCACTTTACTATCTAACAGGAGTATATATAGTCATAGGAGAGGAACACTGAGACTTTTCTGAAGATTATCGGAATCGGAAAATTAGCATGGAAGAGGTCCAAAATAAGTGGTGGAACAACGATGGTTCAACAGTAGCTGTCTTGCAAGCTGTGTTTTGGTATATGTCACCATCAGATCTGAGCCGAGCCGCCGCCGTTTGTCAGATGTGGCGCCGCGTTGCCTCTGCCGATTTCCTATGGCGTCATTCTTTGATGCCACACATCTCACCGGACGCTCTGCGCACACTACGAAACACATCGGCGAATAACCAACACATAGGTAAACAAATAATCCCAAGTCAAATAAGTCGTGCCTTCTGCGCCTGACACACGTCTAAATTTGGTTCTAACAAATACCGGTCTCCAATCGTGTGTTAATTGCCCATATAAAATATTGGCGCGTTGCCGGAGTTTACACGCACTAATTTGAGTTGACATTCCTCACCAATACTAATTAAGCATAGGTATTATCGCATAGAAAATTAAACTGTATAACCAAGCTTTGTGTTATACACAGCATCATGGCAGGCGTGGAGCTGGCGACGCGAGGGAGCACTGGCGACAGCGCAATGGACACGGCGTGCGAAGTTGCAACCCACGGCCGGCGCACCTCTCTTGCACGTTGCTATAGACAAGACTGGCACTCATCTCGCACTGCTCGCTGAACAAGCTCAGCTTTCTGTAATACTGACTGCTTAAATTTCATTAGTAGAGAACTTTTTGATATAATTTTAAACATTTATTAGAGAAGAGAATAATAAGAGAATTAAAGTTATTTTCAGATATGGGAGCGAGATGACAGCCACGACGTCGCCGGCTGGCATGAGGTGTTGAGCAAACGCGTTAGCGACGAATGGGGAGTCAAAGGGGCCGCCGAGTGGGCACCAAACCGTCGGCGCCTGCTTATCGGTGGCCCACTCATACTGGCTGACCGTTGGGAATTCCTTGTGCTTGATTTTACAGGTACGATATCTGAAAACTGAGATTTAAAACTATCTACCACCTATGTCAATTCTCTTGTGCAGCGGACTGGCACTGTTCAGTGGTCTGTCGCGCGTCGAGTTCACCTGGCACGTGGCCAAACTGGTTAGACGACGCTCACTTCATCACATTGCACGCGCGTCTTGCTGCCCCTCATTGCGCAACGACCACTGTCTGTATCAATGCAACTACACAGGTACAGCCTTCACCTTCTAGTAGTGTTTGTCGCTTCCTAGTTTGATCAACTTTTGTCTTGCCATAGGGAACCCATTCGGAGTACGTTGGCGTAGTAGCGCCATTACTTCGCATCTACAACGAGGCCGGTGCCAACATCACGTGAGCATAGAACGCAGGCTTTTACATGCCAACATATAACAGGACAGTTTTACTTACCTTAATTTACTTTGTAAAGACACACTCTTGTTGTAGATTTGCCTGAGTCTACCCCTGAGGATGGTCAGCATGATGAATCTCCCATACAATGTAGAGAGCCTCACGCATTTTATTATCGCTGCTTACGAGAGGTATCACCATATAAACAAATAACTAATTTTTTTTTATGTAGCACCAAAACCGAGAACTGCATAAAATTCAAAATTAAAAGTGTCCAAAACAGTTACCATCTTAAATTGTTTAACCCTAACTTCTACTAAGAAAATGTAATAAAAAAGATTGGTTCATAAAACATACCTAATCGTCGTTTTACAATTAATTTTCTACAGAAAAGCGGTTCGGGGCAGCGCTACCTCATAGTGAGTGGAGGGTTACGTGGAGGAATACGTGGCGCAGCGCGCGCATTACTCGGCTGGCACTTACCAGCCTCGTTTGACATGCCACCCGTATTTCTTCGGGAGGGGATTGCCGAGCGACTTCTCGCGCGCCGACAGCGCGAAGCGGAGCCCCCAGAAGAGCCCCCTGGGGAGGAGGCCCTGCGAGCGTTGTGCTCACTCCCTGATGCCAGCTGTCCGCTCCCCGCCACTGTGATTGGCCTGGTTTTGCACCCGTCGTATGTATACTTTTGTATAGACAATATATTTGAGTTTGACGAACTACTACTTCTTCCATTTATGAGTTATAAAGTTTTTACTAACACACATTAAAGTGATTATACTCTTGAAGCCTTTTCTCTCTTTTCTTATCTTTTAAAAAATACACGTTGAATTGATAATCACTTCACATTAGGTGAGCCTTCTGACCGTTTGCCTTCTGTTCTATAAAAAACCTCCTTCTCAGTTTATTTGTATTCGGATGTAAATACAGTTAACGTGATTATTCATTTACAGTAAGTTCATTAAATTTAGGTAACTAAAATTGCTGTTATAGGGGCAGAAGCGTTTGGGTGACAACCACAGAAGGCATAGCTTGCGTATCACTGCCCGCGTTGCAGCCTGCATTGTGGCTGCCATTAGGTCCTAAAGGTGCTTCGTTATACAGAGTGCAGCCACACGCCGATCATGACTATGTGGTTAGTCCGCTGGGTGGAGGTTCAGGTGCTGTACAAGTGTGGTCAGTGAGAAGTGGGGTCTACAACGCCTCGCTTACCCATGAAACTCCGGCTCTAGCTGCACTGCTGCCTCCGTCGCCACCCTCGGCTCACGCCCTACTCGTCCTTACCACGGAGGCGTTACATGTTTGTAAAATCTGAATATATTTACATCACAATACTAAGAATAGTTTGACCAGACTTCTTCTCTCATTGCAGAAAGGCAATTCTATTGAGTTCATTTGCAAGCTTACTTTACCCAGTTGTGCGATTGGCCAGAGACAGTAATGCGACCAATCACTGTGTTGGATGAAGTAAGATCGCAAATGAAGTCAATCATTGACTTTTACAGAGTTAGATGAAAGTCGTATAAACTTAATATATATAAATTACGTGTCACGTTGTTTGTCCGCTATGGACTCCTAAACTACTTAACCGATTTCAATCAAATTAGCATACCGTGTGCAGTTTGAACTAACTTAAAAGATAGGATAGCTTACATCTTCATTTATACCCGTAATATAATTTTATTGCAAATTATTTGTTTATTATTTGACAGTCACAATTCTAAAATGCTGTTGATAGTACCAAATTTCACATAAGCTAAATTTAATGGCATAACCACCAAAAAAGCATGGTCCCAATGGGTCCCCATGACTGGTGTTCTCCTACGTTTCCCTTGAATAGTTTACTACTATGTAATATAACAAAATTTTAGCCAAAGCAAAGCTTGGCCGAGTCTGCTAGTTGTAATATAAATTATAATTATGGTAAATAAAAACTATGCTTTGAAGGTTTTATACATATCAATTATTCGTAATCAATTCTGGGTCTAATTGTATTGTGTTTGTATTACAGATTTGGCAAAGCTGCGTACCCATTTATACCCATGTGGCGTGAAAAAAGTATTTTTGAGCATTGTTTGAATTGTTAAAATTTAATCTAAATATGTCAAATATAATTTTAGAATAAAAAGTTTTATTTTTCAATTGTCTTTGAGGTTCTATCAGTATAAATAAGCCAACTAGATAATATTTTTTTTATCCACGACCACCTAGTATTTGAGTCCTTACTATAGTTTAACTGTCTACCTACGTGTTGCACACGGTTATTCACTCACCCAACAAGCCGGATATCCTAAAGAGACATGGTGTCGGCCGTCACTAGCCGCGGACTTGCTCGATTCACAGCCATTGTCACTTCGGCGCGTCACGCGGGTCATCAGCGCTCTTGTCACGGCATACGAGAATCGTGCACGCCTAAAGAGCGACCACCGTGCCCACCATGTGAATCACCACCGCCACCAGCCTGCCGCGAGGCCACCCAAGACTCCCAGTGTGCTGTCCGCAAAGTGTGCTGCGCGCCGCCTTCCGGACTCCGCCCACCGTGCCCACCACCAGAGCCCCCATGCGCTCTTACATGCGAGAATACATCGAAGGTACATATTTGTTGAATCGAATCATGCTTAAAGCCTAAGTTTTGTATAAAGATAAATATATTTTATAAAGAAGCCGCATTATTTTGTTTTTATTTAACACTGCTATGCAACAACAGGCTAGTTAATGTCAAGCGTTGTATGTATTACATAATTATTTGAAATAAATAAAATTTATACTTGCAGGTTGTGAACGTGACTATGGAAGCACGCCAAGTGGCGGGATGTGGCGTTCAGCTCGACCGTGTGGCGCAAAGACATGCCGCCGCCAAACACCGACGGCGTGAGCAGTACGAGGACGAGGCGAGGCAGTTATCACAGTCGAACCTGTCACCCACACCTGCCGAACCTTACAACCTCAGGGGCGTGCAACATTGCGCACGGGCCACTGACGGCCATGACTACATCTGCGCCCAAACACCAACTCCCACGCGCACCTGTGTTAACGGCGTTCCACCGCCACCGACGCCGGTGCCACTCAAGTCCTCTAAAGGCTGCGAAATTCAAAGAAATCACCACCTCGACCCCTGCTCTCATAAACCACGAGTCTTTGTAGAAATAGATCGAAGTGAAAACATTAAAGCTACTGAGAAAACTAGTACCGAGAAAACCGCTACCAAGTCGACTTGTGCACGTAAACAGTGCGGGGAAAATAAAAAAGAGTGGTGCAAATCACCGCCTCAGTTGGCTAATGTTCCGCCACCCTGCCGAGAGCCTAGTTTAGTTGAACGACTTCGCCGTGGTATCGGGGGCACCGACGGTAAGCCCTCGCACCGTGCCTTGCACACTCGCCCCGACACAGGGTTCTCGCTGGCTGCTCTCGTCGTCTCCCGTTCTGAGAACACACCTCAGTCCGATAAGCTCTCGGCTATTTTGAAAGATACAGAAAAATATGAAGAAACCGGACGAGGGCGCACAATAGGTTTGATTAACAATAACGTAAAAGCAACGAAGTCGAACTTTGGGTCTCTTGAGTTACAGATTCCATCAGATGCTGATTCTGTGAGGGTCAGTGTGACACTAGATGTCGCACAAACCGCTGGAAATGCAACGGCCCGGCAGGCGACAACGAAATGCGCGCGCCGCGGGTCTTCGGACACGTGGCTTTCTATAAAAAACATACAGAAAAAACTTTCAAGCAGTAAAAAGAGAGATCCGAAACCATCTGAAAAAGAAACTAGCTGCCCCGTGCCACCGCGGGTCATTCCTGCAAATCCTTGCGCCCCTTCCCGTTCGCAGCCTCCTAATCCACCCTGTCCTCCCTCCAAGGCCGACCCCTGCGCTCCAAAGGATAACCGCACACGTTCCGTTTGTGCCTTTTACCCACTTCATCTTTTATCGTGATATAGAAAATAAATAACAAAAATTATTATAAAAATGTATACTTCGGAGTGTTGATATAAACATCAAAATTCTTGTAGATGTTTAAATAATATATTATGCAGTGATATCTCGTCTTTTAGTAACATTAGTACACCATAAAATTTCATCGATTTTTTTAGTGTTCTCATGGAGGCCTTGGATTCAACATAGACCAGGCCCTCTATAACGTTTGCCCCTTATAACATTGGTGAATTATGTTAAGTCAAGAATACTAATAATAATTATATGCCCATGTCACATTATGTTATCAGAGGCATCTGTGCAATTTTGTCGCAACTACTATCTAAGCTGAACTGGGGTGTTCATTCGATTTATTAAACTTACGTGGGTTACACTAAAAGCTGCTTAAGTAACCTAAAGAATAAATCTTATTAATAACCATTTAAAATAAAGCCTCCAAAAATATTTGTATAATTTGTAATTAGTAACAGTAAATATTTTACATAATGAAGTGTGTTTAAATTATACTCGTATATAATTCGAGTAACAACGCCATCTTCTGGATATTTCGGGATCTTGCTTATCAACATAAAGTCATAAAAACTCTATTTTTTATCTTTAAGCTAATACTATTAAGTTTACCTCAATAGTAGGTACAAATATTAATATTAATAAAACATACTCATTTTACTTTTATCAATTTATAAGATTAATCATGTGGAAAAGAAAGCTCAAGGTCGATGGGCAGTATTAGGAATAAAAATTCCTTTTAAAAGATTTGACAGACTATAACAGTGAAATTCACACGAATTTTTAGGTTTTGAATAATAAAACTATTACGTCTTAGTTGAAAGTCGATATTTTTATGAAACCTAAAAATTTAAATGCATTTTATTGGTATATCAGACATCTTCTACATTGCATAGTAGTACGTATATAACAATTTAAACAAAACACTTCTCTTCAATGTAAAGCTCATTTGGCTTCCATTCATAAGACATGTTACAATCATACAAATAACATCACACTGATAACATTAATAAAACGACACATAAAATGAATTACATATTTATTTTCTCACAAATCACTCCACTAATCTAAACCATTACTCTCGCAGTAACAATCACATGTGAACCAACCAGAACCAGTGGAACTACACCGATCTGGCCCTCGTGCTTCCGCTTCGCAGGCTTGCTGACAGCTTACTCCGAAGCCACTGCGGGCAGTGGTATAATAATTAGCAGAGACGCTCATTGTAAGAATTAATATTATGAGGTAAAACAATGTGACCTTCATGGCTGAGTCTGACTGCGTAGTGCTCGCCGTAGCTGCGTGGGATGTATATATAAACGATGTATTAAGTATGTTGTTTTGTCTAAGAGCTTGTTTAGGAATAAACCCCTACATAAGATCTTTCATTTTGATATGAATATTAAATAACATAGGTGATTTTTATTGCAATCCTACTAATACTACTGCTACCCGCTTCTTTTCAATATTATATCACGTTTATCACACGGCTCAGTACATTTTTCTATCTAAACATATTCATATCGGTTAGATTTAAAGTTAAATTGTGGTGATTTATCAGCTGTTATTTGTCTTGTGTGTATATTAGTTAAAACATTTATGTGATAACCTCGTATAGATAATTTATATTTATAGATGTCATTGGATCTTATACTATGTGGGAACCAGTTTCATCCCACGTCATGTCAATATGGTAAAGGTTTCCTTATATTTTGCAAGAAGGAATTTTTGTTTTTAAAACATGTTTATAACTTTTATGCATAATGTGTTTTTAATGTTTCTGCTCACATTATTCGTTTTTTATATAGATTTAAATGGATATGAGCTGTTTTAACAGACAGAACTATGTAAAGCCTGAAGAGTTTCGAGTTAAGAGCTAGGAAACTCGAAAACGTAGGTGTAATAAAACAAACTAGATTTTAATTACAACATCAGCACTCTTCGATAACTTATGGTTCAATTTTCAATAACTACCACAATAATATTAAATTAAAATAAACACGTCTTTTCTCTTCACTTCATTTATTGCAACTCTAAGACTATAGAAGCACTAAATAAATCAATTAAACATTGTTTAAATTCTTCCAATTTGATCGAATAAATGACTCTTACATTTGCGTCATCCTTCTCAACAAATGTATTTGTATTCCGGCCCCTTTTATCACCTGAAAAAAAAATATAAACAAATATATAAAACTAATATAATGCAAACTAAATAAGTCTTAATAGGTGTACTTAATTTTATGTTTAGTTTATTACGGTAGTTGTAACTAATATAATTTTACTAAAGACAGTTTTAGAGCCTTTTAGTCTTTATCAAGAATATTACATTTTGCTGTGAATGCTGCTCTGTACGCAAATATTGGACCTTCATACTTTCATATTCGTGTTAATTATAATAAGTTTATTTATTTATTTTTCATATAACGCAATATGTAATAAGAAAAAGCAATTTTTGATTTTTAAAAACAAATAATTATTCAAAGTATGTATATTTTGACATTTCATTTCTACATAGAACAACTTTTGACGTAATATATCAGTCGATGGTCATAAATAAAACCTGTAACCTTCACATGGGTTTTTCCTTCTCCAATCCAATCGGGTACCTACAGACGACCATGTTTTTAATGAACATGATCAAAGATAAGTGAGATCTAAGGCCAAGGCGCATAAGATAGTTCCTACTGTATTTATTCGACATTTACATACCACACAGAAGAATATCATTTTTGGCGTATTTATACTCTTCAACTAATTCTGGTCGAAGAACAATGGCTACTACAGCAGGATCAAGAGCGTGCCATCTATCGCTTTTAGGAAGAGATATTCTTTCATATAAATTCAGAGTCCTGACTAAGACCGAGTCTATTGCACCAAATACCTCTTCTCTCCATTGCTGTAAGTATAAACCTAGGTGAGACCTTATCAAGAATAAGCAAAGATTAATTAACCCCTATACAAATTTTTGTATGGAACACTTTAGAATAGCTCCGTAGACATCAGTTAATTAGGAATAAGAATAACATGATTCAAATAAAACTATATCCTTAATAAGCTGAATCTTGTCAAGTTATATTAAAACTTTAAATATTAAGTTGAGGAATAGGCTGCCTGAATCCATAAGATTGGCATTTGGCTCCCTCTCTATCATCTTTTAAAACTCTACTGTATACACATTTCTTAACCTTATCTTATCCTGATCAATCGTGACTTGTGTAATTCTTGTATTTCTTTTTCTTTTGTATTGCATCACTATTCGCTGTTCATGAATCTGTAAGATTAGCTTTTAAGTTTTTAGTTTGTTATTAACATTTTTTTTGTATTACTAAGGTTCTATATTTTTTTATATAACATTTGGTTCTGCACTTCTTGCAGTCATCATGTTCCTTTTGTTAGTTTTTCTCTTACTAAGGTTGCCTGGAAGAGATCGCTTATTAGCGACAAGGCCGCCCGTTGCATCCCTTATAATTTGTATGTATTGTGTTATTTGTGTTTCTTTTATTTTTTTGCAACGAAGTGTGAATAAATAAATAAAATAAATAACAGTGTTAGAATGTAAGTCTTACTTAATATTATATCTAAGACTCGAAACTCGTCGAGGCACATAAGACTAATCAGGTACTATGGAGAAATCTGAAGGATACAATATGCATGTGGCGCCGATCCAGCCTTTTGGTTGGAAGAAGCGCACAACATCCTTTCTCCACTAAGTCATGGCCCACTCATTGTATAAACTTACCCGTGAGATATTTAAATGCGCCATAACTTGTGAAAAGGGCAGAATCGTGACTTTTTCTGGAGTCGCGTGTTTAGCTATTATGTGGTAGGCTTCCACATCCATGTGAGCATTGAATTCTGCATCGGAAACTTCGTCATCTAATAAAGGATATAATTAAATAATATAAAAAAATCTCTAATTTATAAAAAAAAAAAAATTCTTTATCGAGATATATTCGCAACACTTTTAAATGTTTTATATTATGTGTTTTGTGTATATTATGTTATTTAAATAATTGTGGAATTGTCAAGACTAAATGTTTAATGCTTATTGCTTGCACCAAAACTAAATCTATTTCATTTCATTTCACTATTTCAAACTATTTCATTTCATTTCATTTCACTAAATGATAGTGATGCTGTTGGATGTTTTTTACTTCTAATAAGTTATCTTTTTTTAGCTCATGTATAAAAAATATGTCTCCATAAGATAAGAAATTTGTTTATTGAATATGTTTGGAAATATCATATAAAATTTTATATTTTGACCCTACAATAAATTCACCCCAGCAAGAACACCAACGATTCTTTACATATTATACAAACAAGTTTAATTGATAAACAACACTAACTATGCCTCACTAACACTAAATGCGTGGAGCTTATGATCAGAATTTTATTTTATATATAGAATAGGTGACATAAGAACTTACTATGTATATGTCCAGCACCAACATACAAATGTTTTATCCGTCCTAAGAAATTAGGATCCAAGGTAATTGCTAAAGCAATATTTGTCAATGCTCCCAATGTTATCACTGTGAGGTTTTCTATAATTTCAATCCAAAGTATTTAATATAAATTAGTTATAATATATCTAGTATTATAATTTTTAATTAATGCATTCAACACATTTGTATTGTGTCATAAAAATTTCATTGAAAACAATATAGCACAAGACTTGAACTTATATTTCTGTGTATAACTTAGCACCTTTGTGAGTTTTCGAAAGTTCTATTAAAGCTGAAACAGCATCTTGTTTTGCAGCTGGAACTAAATCTGTATGGACCTCGTCTATGTCTCCCAGGCCATCAAGTCCAAAATAGTCTCCAGCATATGGTGTGGTGACTAGTGAGGCTTTGGATCCTCTATATATAGGCACCTGAAAATATGAAATTTTTAAGAATTAATTATTTAACACTTTATTTCATTGAAAATATAACATTGGATTGTGATGTATTATAATTTTGTATTATCTGTAGATAAAATGTATGTGTTTAATACTTACATCTTGTCGCTTTGCAACTTTCAAAATCCTCTGATTGTTGACATAGACATTGTTTTCATTTGTATTTCCATTCCCAGTTGTTAATCCTACCAATTTAGGCCTGTAATATAAAAACAATTATATTGTGATTTAATATTTTGTTTTTTCATTGGGAATAAATACCATGTCAACACACTGTATTATCAACTAAGCCACGGATGTGTTTGATAATAGTATAATATTATTTTTTAAATCTATAAGTAGCAAAAGAGGATTTACCCATCATAGTACTTCTCATATAATAAGGCTAAAAAAATAGCCATCGCATCATCTGCTCCGGCATCATTGTCGATCAATATTTTAGACTCACACCTGAAATAAAAGGGGTAAGATTAAAATACACCGTTTTTTTACAACAAGGTACAATAATAAATACTCACAATCATCATCTTAAAATAAATAAAATAATAATGGGTAAATCATTAAAGTTTTTTTTTTAAATTAAGTATTTATCTCCAACTCATTGTGGTTTAACCCATGAGATAATTGTTTGAATGTTGATTTAATATCATTCGAGTAGTGTACTAGTAAGTTACTAATTAATGAAAACTAAATCAATAAAAGTATAATTAAATATAATTATGGTACTTACTTCACACAGTATGTCACTGAATTTAAAATCAAAGCCAAACCAATAACAAGCATCATTTTTTTATCGCGTTATCAAATGCACGACATATTTCTCGAACAGACAACTGATAAATACTACATTTTGTTATTACTATAATTACTGATTACTTAATGTAATCATTACATTAAGATTTAAGATGATTACAAACATAACAACAAAAATCTTAAATTTCAAAGTAGGGATTTTAGATTTTAGTCCTCACTATATATTATATGAACTTTGTTAGTATTATTTCATATATATTATATTAAATACATGTTAATGTATTTCAATGTCCTTTTTTCAGGAAAAATAATATATTTACTTACTGTTAATAAATAGCCGCGACATAGGTTTGAGATATTATTTAACAAAGTTAATATAATATATAGTGAAAATGTTATAACATATCTCTATCACGTTTAAATTTATGTAATCACACTGATTTGTGTAAACAAAAACAAAACTCACATGTTATGTTATAAATTTTATACACTTGTTCTTTTATTCTAAATTAATAAAAAAAACGTCGACGTGTATAGATATTACATAATATATTTTTGTAGACTTTTTTGTGTTCTGAATACTTCTAAATTCTAATAGTTGGCAAATGTTTTCAAATATTATCATTGATAATAATATAATATAATTATTTTCGCCCAAAGGGCAGGCTAAAGTCTTTCGCCCATAATATGTCACCGCCTTAAACATGTTCTTTTCCAAGTTTTTTTGTACCATTTTTTCTTACCACAGACTACAAGACTGGGGTACTGGGGTTTGAGACTCAGTTTGCGACAGACGTGACTAACGGCAAACGAAATTGTATGGGAGGCAGGAGCTCACGTTGTTTCACAGGACCATTGCCAAGCGTGGGTCACGCCTGTTGTTTGTATGTACTATTAAATACAAAAGTATACTTTGATATTTCAATAAAAAAATATATTTTAAAGTAAAACTTCTTTATGCGCGACTAGGAGGTAACTGGACGACAATGCAACGGAAGTCCATTACGGCGATATGGTGTCACGTTTCTGTACCATCCGGTTTTCGGTTTTTTTTTCTGACGGAAGTAACGTATACTATAGTCTGTGTAGTTTCCGCTATTTAAAAATAACAACGATAGTGCGTTCTATAAGTCCGTCATCGCCATCTAGTGGTGCATTATTTGAACTTATTTAAGTCAGTTTCTTGGTAGTGTTTATTTAGGATAGCATTCACTCGTTTTATTTGATACGGATTCTTGTAATTATGTTATTATTAGTATATTTATATTTAAAATGAAAATCCATACTAGTAACATGTGACCGAATTAAAATTCCACTAAAGTGGGAAGGTTCTCATCCTAGCTTGCTTTTCTTTTGTTATACATATTATAACATACGGCCAGTTTTTGAAGTGAAACTTCTTTATCGGCGTTGGAAAAAAATTTAGTGTAACATTTTTGCGTTACGCGTCACAGTTTTCCGTTACGCGCCATGTTGCTTTTTGAAGTCAAACTTCTTTATCGGCGTTAAAATATGACATATAGTATGTTTTTGACTTTGAAGTTTGACAACGGATTACATTTTCGAGTTGAAATTTGCTAATCGCAATTTGCAGCAATTAATTTGTAAATTGTATGCTAGGCAGTGTACCAAAATTTACTGTATTTAAAGAAATAGTTTCTAATAAGGTCATAAAGAAGTTTCACTTCTTACGTGTGTACACCTAGTACACGCACACCTTTTTTTTTCGCTTAATTTCGTATTTTACCATTTTGGAAGAAGTAAATTAATACCAAATTAATTATCCTAAAACTCTGGTCTATTTTGTATAAAAATAATAAAGTTGTATAAGAGAATAGCAAAGTAAATAAAATAAAACTTAAGAGGTGTCAAGGGACACCCGGATGGAACGAAATTCCTTTCGATTAATTTATATGTTAATTGGTATCATAACAGTATGATAGATTTTCTCGACACCAATCTTACGACGAAAAAAAAGCCAACATCACGAGGTGTTCCCAGGCGGTCACCCATCCTCGCCTCGCCCGCGTTGTTCGGTGATCGGACGAGAACCGGTGTATTACAATAGCAAATAGCAAAAAAGTGTCGTGAAAACTTTTCGTAAGAATTTTTTCCGTCTAGCCCCCTTTCGCAACGCGCGATAAGGAACCTCGTTCCAAAAAAATTTAAGTTTAAAAAAAATATTTTAAATTGCAAAGTTTTTTGAAAATCTCTAAATATACTTATTGATTTATTACTTTTAAAATAAGTAAATTAATAATAAATTTTCTGACGATTGCGACATTCTATAATATTCAATAACAGGGTTATATTGACATGTGCTGATCTAACCTTCGTATTTGAATAATCTTTGTAAATCACATGAATAAAAAATTTAATTAAATTATTATATGATATTTATTATTTAAGTTAATATTTAATCATTTCAGTGATATAATATGCCGTCAACGCCAAAGAAGTTTTACTTCAATCGCACGTAAAGGTTACACGCACACACTTTTTTTTTTTAATTTAAGACAACATTACTTTTTAAATCTAGGGCGGAAGGAAAAAACGGAGCGGATAAAGGAGCCTTCTTCACCTCGATGTGTTTGTTTATTTAAAAGAAAGTTTTTTAAAGCTGTATAGTATGCAACATAATAAAAATAAAACTTGTATATAATAATTTTCCTTGGAATAGTCAGACATTGTGTAGTCGTGGAATATGCTTAGGTATACCGTATATAGAATCTCTTTTTATTTCCCAACTAAAAGCAATATAGATGTAAACTAAACTAGCCGAATATTATATTATTTTCCTATTTTTATGGCATTTTACGATCGGAATTAACGGGTAAAATGTTATTATTTATATATTATTAGAATTATCTATAGTGTCGTTATTGTCTTCATTATCGTTATCGTCACTTTCATTACTATTGCTAGTATCATTAGTATTTGTATTGTCCTTATCATTATTTTGATCGTTTATATTAGCGGAGAAAATTTTTATTAGGAAATTTTGATAAACATTCTTGTCAGCTGATTTTATAACTCTTGCGTTTGGATATTTTGATTTAAAATTATAAGTTGTCCTGCCACGTAATTTACCTGAAAAAAAAGGACATTGAAATACATTAACATGTATTTAATATAATATATATGAAATAATTATTATTATACTAGATTAATTAAATTGAATAGGTAGGTATGTAATTTTTATTATCACAATAATTTTAGAATGTGGTTAAAAGATACTATCTTCAATATAATATGAAAATAGTCGCCAACGGTTGTTTTGGATTTCTCTACACAACTTAATGCTCCACAGATAAGCGCTATTACCCAAATAATGAAATAATCTTTTCAGCTCTATAATATTATTAATACTTTTTGTATTAAAACTACTCACCACACAAGAAAATAGATGTATTTGTTAATTTCTTTTCTAGAACCACTGACGGTTCTAGTACTATAGCCATTGCAGAAGGATCTAATGGCTTCCAGTCCTTCGTTAAAGTCATTGATTTTCGCTCAAACGCATTTAATGAACGTACTATATCTGTGTTTATTGCTCCAAAAACATCCCGACGCCATGCCTAATTTTAAACTTCTTTTATTATCTCAAATTAAGAGTATGAAATGATGCAGGCACTAGACACGAACTATGTTCTAATAAAAAAATCAAGTCAAGGTTAGTTTACTCCCGTTGGTGTGTCAAAATCCGGTACGTATTTGACCTATGGGAGTCATACTTAGCGTTATGTCTAGTCTCTGAATTTGTGGGTTAATGTAATTTAAGTTAAAAGTATATTTTTTTTAGTGCAGTAATATAATACCTTTCCCAAGTTTAAATATTGTTTGACCTGCGTCGAAGGAATAATAGTAACTTTATCAGCTGAACCATTTTCAATCATGATATAGTATGCTTCTACGTCCATTTTTATGTTAAACTCAATTTTATTTAGTCCTTGACCTGAAAAATATAATATTACTAAATTTGAATGCGGCATTTTTTTTGAGTATTTTTTAATAAATCGGTTCGAATGAGTGAATACTGAATGGAAAGATTTCTACACACAGATAATATACACTTTATTAAAAAATTATTTAAAACATATTATTTTAAATAACGTTACTTCCTTTAGAGATTAATATAATCATCCTTGTAGTTTCTAGAGCTAATAATGATATTTTAATTTAAAAAAAAATATTTTTTTGAATTATTACTTCACTTTAAATATACCATTTACAATTACCGGGTTTGAGTAGGTACAGCAAGTCGAAGCGCAAAATATTTTGTTAATTTAAAAAATCCTTCATTTGATGAAATGTTCTGTCTAGAAACTACCCCCTTTTTTTATAAAAAGTAAATAGGTACGTTTTATTGCACTCTTTTAAGTAAAGTATTATTTCGTCTCTTTCTGTCAAATACTATAATTAATATGAAAAATAATATATTTACTTACTATTAATATAACTAGCCGCGACATAGGTTTGAGAAATTCGGGATATAATTTCTGGATCCAATTTCATCGCGAGAGCTAAATTCGTTAAGGGACCTAGAGTAACTATTGTTAGTGCGTCTGAAAATACGAAAAAGATTAGTAAACATAATACAAAAATGTGTTATATTTACTTCTAGCCTACGGTACAACAATACTATTTGGCTAATCGTCGGTCGATATATTTTGTTGCGCCTACTCAAATTACTGAGTGGTAAGAAAGATACCATTGTGGAATCTTTCTATCTCAAAGGGGTTTAGCCGAGAAAATGGTTCCCCTGAAACAAATATAACGTCTTGATAAATAGTAAGGTATACATGATTTCTATACCTTGGTATTTCTGGGATAGATTAATTAATGCAATTGCAGCAACATCAGTTTGGGCTTCAATAGGTTTAAAAAGCGTTGTTTCGTTGTCTCCTAGTCCATCACGTCCAAAATAGTAGTCAGACGGAGCATTCTTTATAATAGCTGTTTTAGATCCACGATATATTGGTATCTTAAAAACACATAAAAGTAATTTACAAGGAGATTTTATCGACATAATATCGTTAATATTTAACATCACATTGTAGTAATTTCAATAATGAATAATCCCATCCTCAAGGCAAAAACTTTCCGTGCGATGATATCATTATCTCCAACATTATCTTAAACATCTCAGTTAAAAAGATACTTTAACATTACAATTTAGAAGTCTACTTACGTCTCGCCTGTTAGCAATACTCAAAATTCTTTGTGTATTATTAAATACTTGTGGTTCATCGACATTACCATGAACAGTTGTTATTGCAACTACATTTGGCCTAAAATAATAATAATTTTGAATTATACCAGGGATTAAGAATTTACAAGGACAGATAAAGCGTGTTCGGGACAAACGGAATGCCAATACGTGTTTTAATAATGCATTAAATATAATAATAATCCTGTGGCGCTACAACCATATATGACTCTTGACCCCCGATTGCATCCCTTTGATCGACAGATTAGCCTTTTGTGTCCAATATATTTGAGTGATATTTTTAAATTAATTTCTTAGAGAGTTTTTCCGAATATTTCATACTTACCCATTAAAATATTTTTCATTTAATAATGCCATGAAAATTGCCATAGCATCGTCAGCGCCACCGTCGTGATCTATCACTAATTTTGGTCCAAATCCACTTGCTACACTAGAAATAATAAACGGACTTACTAACCTTTATACTTAAATTTTTCAAAGTTCATGCATATTGATTGATAGATAATATGCAGTTAGATTAGAGGGAAAAGATATATATATATATATTTAATAAAGTAAACTACTATAATTACCTATAAAAGCCAGACATACTATATAGATATAAGACAGATATAATTATCTTCATGCTCGTAGCGTTTTCTTTCACTCACCACGGGTATAAGAGTAACTGGTAGATATTTATTAAGCATCTTTCGAATTTTACATTTTGTTAACTCATATGCAACAAAATTACATTTTTATGTGAAACAATTAAAGATAAAATTTAAATGTGATTTTAATGACATAGCAATTAAGATATACCTATAATTAATTAAATTGTCATGTCTGTTTTATATTTTTCTTTTAATTCATTCATTTTAATAATAATCTTAATAATATTCTATAAGTAAACATTCTCTACGTGTATTTAATTAAAATCGTCAAGGCAGTGATTAAAAAACACTAGATTATTATAAAATAGATTATTGATGACAGTGAGCGGTGTTCATCTACGCCCGAACCCAATAACATAACCTCAATCCATAATCGACCATCTGAGATAGTAATCTTAATCTTAATTGTAAATCTTAATTGTATCAAGTGTGCCAATAACCAATCGACGGATTTTAATAGCCATCTGTCGATACAAGCTATCCGTGGGAGGTCGTATCGGTGACTGTGGATAGACCTTTGTATGAAAATGACAGTTGACGAAAGCTCGATTTCAACAGTCAATGTTTTTAACAGATTTTAACTTACACCAGTTTTTTAAATAATTTAAAAGACTGTTTGTTATGTTTTAAACATACACATGTATATTTTAATGTTATTTGTACGGTTTTATTTACTTTATTTGGTTTACATTCATTATCATATCAGAAATATGAGTGAAAACTCGCTAAAATAGAACGTCAAAGAGCATTTTATCAGTTGCCAAAAATGGATTGTCTTCTTAGGGTTTGGTTATTGGGATGCAGCTAGGAGATCGATCGACTGTCACGGTCTGATCTCAGATTGTTTTCAATCTGAGATTGTGGATTGATTATTGGGTTCAGGCGCTAGTGGATTCAGCATGCGTCTTAGATCCCTGGCTTTGCACCAATGACTTTCTATCTATGTGCGGCGTACTTGCCACTCGCTCGTACGACGTACAGTGAAGTAAAACATCGTGAGGCATGCCTTAACGCAAAAAGCTGATGGCGTGTGTCAAGCCCAGAAGGCTGATCACCTATTTGCCTTTTAGCAAAAAACAGACAGAACTCTGAGACCCAGACCTTAATAGATTGTAGCGCCAGTTTTTTTAATGACAAACGTAGCTTTGAAATAAAACAATCGTATCGTTTCAATGTTGTAGTTTATTTTTCGGAATTTCATGTATTATTAAAATATCAGTTCTTAAGATGTACTTATAATGTTAAATAAAATATGTGAGGTTATATTATGAGTAAGGTCCATTTGAATGTCCTGAAGCTTCCAATGGAGCGGAGAAAACTGTATATAAAAATATCATATATTTTACTTTGTTGATTCGCACAGCTACTCTTGTGTTTGGGTTTTCCGAAAGAAAATCATGAGGAGTAACGCCTCTGTCTGTACCTGGAACAGATATCAAAAAAAGATTAAGCAATGGGTATTTAAAATAGGTTATATTTTGCGTGGTGGGGTAAAATTCACGTACGTGCTACTATGTAAGTGATAAACATTTAACTGATAAAGTTTTGTTGCCTGGATAAAATGTTGGAAATTATAACATTATACAAAATTAAAGTTAACAAATAGGTTTAATTTAAAATTAATTTGATAACATCTTGTAAAAATGTGAAATAGATAACGTTTCATAATCGTTTTAATTATCCTTGAATAACATTAAATCTTGTACAATTTCAATGCGAATTTATTACATAATAGTAAATATTAAAAAACACATTAGATATAGAGGGTCTTATTCAGGGTGATAAGAGTCCACGCGTCCCGCTAAGTGTAACTCTTGTATGTCTAGACTGTATTTAATTTGATTTACCGAAGTTATTATTAGTGGCAAGGGTAAGAATAAGAAATGAGCGAGCCAGATCTATGATTCATAACGTTTTGTTATTACCTAATTCGTCACGGGTCAGTTTACAAATATACACAATTCTTTTTGAAGCGAAAATCGTTACCTTAAAACACGTTAGGATATTCACATTCCGAAGTATTATTAAATTTAAAATAATATTACTAATATTCATCTACTCTTACTCTTTCGTTCAGAGGAGTTGTTCGGATTACCTGAGTTTCATCATCGGACGTCGAGGCAGAATACGAAATTCCACCCGTATCACCTCGACGTCCGTCGTTCCACAACTGAGCGTTTTTTAAGGCAGGTTGTGCCGCGCACCGCCACTTTGTGGAACCAGCGGCCCACTGAAGTATTTCCTAACCAATTCAACTTAGGATCCTTCAAGAAAAGTGCGAACCAATTCTTAAAAGGCTGGCAACGCACTCGAGAGCCCTCTGGCATGGTGTGTCCATGGGCGGCAGTATCACTTAACGACAGATGAACCTCCTACCCGTTTGCCCCCTGTTCTATTTAAAAAATAATAGAAATAACTATCAATATTTACCACATAAAATAACACTGTTTAAAGAAAATTTAAACTCATCCACCAAGCTCTCACGAAGCACTACCGCCATCACAGCCGGGTCTAAATTAGCCCAATAATCAACAGCGGCGATAGATTTTCGTTCGAATTTCATCATATAACTTGAAATAACTGTTGGTATCTTCCCAAGAACATTGATACGCCAATTCTGAAATAATAATAATGATTTAATGACTTTTTTTTTTTTCATACAACAAGCGCGCCATTTTTAAAACCCTAAATAATAATCATTAAACCTTGTAATTAAAAGAATGTTCTTATAGACCACAAGCCCATGAATAAAAAATACCTTGAAATGACCACTGAATTACCTTAGAAGGCTTTACTATATCTGAAAATACTCTGAGCACTATCCGTATTTCTGAGCGGTAATTGATACGTGAGGGAATGGACTTTCTCAGGTACAATTGGGGAATTTCGACTAATTATTAATGTACGGCTTTGTTATAAGTGTATAGATATTAAAAATAAATGTCGAAATCTTAGTGCCGTACTAAAGTGATGGTACCGGAAGTCTGTGCAAATTTTTAATTGACGATAGTTGCAGGAGCAATATAGGTCATTTATTACTTACGATTTGGTAATTCCTTTTGGATACATATACAGATACTTTACCTAAACCCTACTTATTTCAGGGGAGCGGTCGAAAGCCAAGGGTCCAACATATCTCTGATTAATATATGATATATATAGAACAAATAAAATTAAATGATTTGAGATTCTTCACAAATAGGTAAATTTTCCAATGGTACATTTTTGTGGAACACATAGGTTATGGGGTAAATTACTTCCCTCGAAAAAGAGTCATTTTCCGGTGACTTTTATTGTAGGCAATAAAATTGTTAATATTTAGACAATCTTCAATAAAAGATAAATCGTACACTTTCGATAGTCCGCTATCTGTAAATGGCAGATTATACCACCGCCTACCAATACAGGGCGTCCCAAAGTTATGGGATATGAAGGGAAGTACCTTAAATATCTAATAGGGTATTTTACTAAAGAAGACTTTGTTTATTTTTAAAATTATAATACTGCATTCAAAGATTTTTAAAAATTACTTGCTCGTGGGGAATCGAACCGACTTTGATTAAAAAAACCCTACTTTTATGATGCCAATCGAAAGAATGGCCTAAAACTAATAACTCTTCTTAAGTAACATAGTATTTTAAAAGAAAGGAACTGGTGAATATATCTTTTTATCAAATAAAAAACATTATCTATCGTATTCGGCCTAAAAAAATCCCTACTAGTCTGTTACTTTAGAAAAGTTATTAGGTTTTGGCCATTCTTTCATTGGTATCATAAAATAGGATGTTTTATTTACATTTAAGCCGGTTCGATTTCCAGACGAGGCTATAATTTTTTCAAAATCTTTTAATGCAGAATTACTAACTTTTAAAAAAAAACGTTAATCTTCTTTAGTAAAATACCCTATCTACGATATTAAAGGTACTTTCCTTCATGTCCATAACTTTGGATTATTATATTTTATTTTTTAAAAATACTTTTCCTTTACCTCTCTTCTCGTAGATAAGGCTGTAAATATACTTTACAGCCTTATGGTAGTATACTCAGATACGTACATTATTAATGACCTTAAGAGACACCTCAAACTCGTCGAAGTTTTTATCAGCTGTAAAGAATAATGTGGAGCAAAATGTAGGATTGTTTTTTTTTTTATTTATATTTTTACATATAAAATAACAATAATCTTTGAAAATATTACTCCTCATATTACTTTAGAATATTTGAAAACACATCTAAATTTCGAAATTTCATATATTTTTTATATAATATTTTTATTTTTACCATTTATAATGAACGGCTATAAGGTACAACTAAATTTAGTAACATTATGTAAAAAAACAAGTTGCGTAATTACTCTCTGATCTTAAATAATAACTCGTAAATCCTGAAATTTCATAAATATTTATTTAAAAATATTAACTATAATTTTTGACATAATTATAAAACATTATTTCCTTTAAATAATATTTTGAAATTTCTAATTTAATACTTAGGGTATATGTTAGTAGTTACTTTGGCTTTGACCCTCCTAAATAAGTACGCGTTTAGGGTAAAGTATTTAATTATCTAAAAGGAATTAGAAATCGTACAGTAATAAATACCTATATTGCTCCTGAACTATTAATTAAAAATTTACCGACTTCGGTACCATCACTTTAGTACGGCACTAAGTTTTTGACATTTATTTTTAATCATCTATAACTTATAACAAACCTACATTAATATTAGTGAAATTCCCCAATTTACTGAAAATCATTCACTAGTACTAATTACGTCAAAATAATAGTCTCAGATATTTTAATATATAAACCTTCTAGTAATTATTTATTTATATTATAGATAACCGAACGCCTAATCATTATTAACTTTAACTTATTAAACTATGAAAACTTTTAAATTATGAAAGAAAACATCCACGAAATTCATTAGGCTTATTAAAATCCAATATTTTGGATGACGCAAAAACTACAAAAATAACGCGCGCAACGCACTACAACAGATAATACAAAATCTGAAGTTATAATAGACCATAGAGATGCTTCTCGCTCGTAAACAATAAATAGTACAAAGCCGTTTTAGCTCTTAATAGAGTCTGGTATATGATCAATCTCGTTGATGAACATATTAGGTGACATATTATGACCAATCAGATGCTTTGGTCAAGACCGCTTTTAGCGCTACTGGTAAATTTTTCTACAAAACAACAATAGAAGTCATTATTATTTAATTGAAAAATATTGCTTTAATAATTACCTTTTCAATTTTAACATAGGTTAATATAGGTGAAAAGGGCACCACTGTGACTTGGCTGGGATAACTGTGGTTGGCTACGATGTGGTATGCTTCAGGATCCATAGCCGCGTTAAACTCAGCTTCTTTGTGTTCCGCATCTGGTACAAAAAAATATTATTAATTATTTCTCGGCATTGTTTACCGCGTTCCTGCCATTGTCAATGTCATTTTTGAAACATAGGGATGATGGCAAGTGACTGGAAGGCCTTAGAAGATGTGACGTCTTGCATACGGTCTCTAAGTTAATTTGAAAGTTAGTGCTAGCAAACAGGAAATAACTGGCTTAAATATAAGTCGTATCTAACTATGGCTAACTCTTGGGCCTAAGAATACATAAATCCACATGATTCATTTTTGATAGTTGTGTTTAATATCTTAGGTTTAATCAGTTATTTATAAATATATAAACAAATAATACAATATTATTATTTTATTTAATAGTATTTAAAACACGTTAGTCCCAACATGAGGACATTCATTTGCTGTGGGTTACCAGTCTCCTCTTAGGTTCAGAATAGAAAAAAAAATTATTAAAAAAAACCATAAAATAAGTGAGAAGACGAAAATCAAATCAAATGAAAATTTATTAATTCATATTGCTAACTATGGACACAAAAGGTGAATTTATGAACGAAAAAGTTGGAAAATTTGAATTTACATGTAGGTACTACCAGTTCGAAAATCGACTGCACAGAACGGGCGAAAACTGGCAATTGCACCATTGACACCGTACTTATCATCTATATACCGTACTTATATATTATATATATGAATACTAGATGCCATAATAATAATATAACAAAAGCAGCAGTCGAAATAGTAGTTCGCCAAAGTGACTGGTTAAAATTATTTAAATTAGATTTCTGTCTTATCCTATCAAAAACTAATAACCCGAGTAGTAGCTGTAGGAGCTCCGAACGCACGTGAACGTCATTTATCTATATAACACGTTATATAAATCAGTACACGTCATAATAATTAAAGAATATATCGGCATCGGCAACTGGCTCTCGACGCTACCAGAATCGTTAGATTTAATCTTTTGATTTTACTTACTATGAATATGTCCCGCACCGACATACAACTGTCCTATTCTTGAAACAAACCCTGGATCCAGTTTGATTGCCAGTCCAATATTGGTTAATGATCCGATGGCTACTACTATGAGTTTGTCTAGAAATAAAAATAATTTTGATAATTATTAAGGAGTAACTTTTATGTCTAATCTAAAGTTTGATATAAACAATATGATTTCGATCATCAAACAGTGATGAAATAGAAATCGTAAGTCCACTATTACGTCATTTCAATTTGTTTTTTTGTAATACTATGAGTAGAACAATGTTAATTTTTTATCAAATTACAAAATATCGGAGATGTTATCTATTATCCACATAGAAAAATGAAAGTATAAATTGTTACTTCAATATGTTTTTTCGAAATCTATCTCTTAAAAATACCTATATGAATAAGTCAAATAAAAGTTACATGAGGTATTTTGTCTCCAATAAAATAATATTTTTTGTGTACTAAAATGAATCGACATTGAACTGGTAGGTAATATTTGAATAAATAATAATTAAAACAAAAAAAACTTTAAGCGATATCTTACCACCATATAAGTGCGATAAATGGATAAGAGCCAACGCTGCGTGAATCGGTTTTGCAGGAAGTTTATCGTAATCCTCTACTTTATTGTCACCAAGACCGTCTTCTCCAAAAAATGAGTCTGATGGGATGCCATGGATGAATGGCGATGCGGCTCCGCGGTAGATAGGAACCTGAAACACAAGACGTTTTTATGTCTATTCAGAAATGAAATTCGGTTTTTTAAAGAATATTAAAATTTCGAAACATTCTTAAAATGTGAATGATTCTCACTAACACGAACCGACTTTCTGATAAAGATTACACTTTAAAAAATACTAAAAAAGATTTATAGAAAAAGGATTTTGTTTTAAGTCTAGAAATTTTGAAAAATCCAAGCATTTTTTAAAGATATGGAAATGTCAGCAAAACTATACTTACATCTTTTCTCTCAGCTATGTTTAAGATTCTTTGAGTATTAATGTAGGCTTGGCTTTCATTGACATTCCCATGGACCGTGGTTAAGCCTACCACTTGCGGTCTGAAACATTAATTTATTTTAATACGAATAATATTTTTTCATAATTTTAGAAGCAAGTAGGTTATCTGCTACACATCATTGATTTTAGGGTCTAAGTCATGCTGGGTTTCTAAGCATCCGTACCTTCACTTCATGGTGTACCATTACTCCAGAACTGGTTTGAATAGACGACCAGAGGGTGGCGACACGTCTAATCTTCACTGCTATAATATAAGCTGTATAAAAATACGCACCCGTTCAAATATTTCTCGCAAATGAGAGCCATAAAAATGGCCATTGCGTCATCGGCTCCTCCATCTTCGTCTATAACTAGTTTGGGTTGCACATGTGACGCTCCACTAGAAATAATAAATTCTTTCAAAATCACCCATTGTATGAGAACATTACATAAAGGGAATATTATTATGCATCATTCTACTAATTACTATTATATACAGCTAGCACGTACCACTGAAAAGCAACCAATAAAGCACACAACAATTTAAAATAATCGATCGTCATTTCTTCGCACTGGTAAATGTGAATGGGTAACGTTCTAATGTTAGAATAATTACTAAACAGCTGTAGACGAATTAATAACAAATACGGGTAATAATTTCTCCAACGAAAGTCACGGAAATAATGGCACCAATTAAATTAATTAATTAATATGTTTTGCTTAAAGAGTTAATCGCTTTTACAACTACAAATACACTGATTTTCTAATTATTTGGTAGATCAACACGAGTTAAAACTGACCTATGCCTTATAAAGTATGGTTCTGTACTCACTAGGAACGAGTTTTTTCTTATATTACTTTTTCAAGTGATAATATTTTTATCCGATTGCAATCATTGAGATAAATCAAAAATGGATTATTAATATTAATATATCGATGTTATAGGAGTATAACATTATTTTATATCTAAAAGTGAATTATATCAATAAATCAAAAATGAAAATGGCAATTATCTTAATTAGGTATAAGACCGATTAATTTTATTTCCTTTTGAAATACATATGGAGTCACTTGTGGTACACAACTGTGGTATTGTTAGTATTTAACTCGTACTACCCACAAAAATAATATACAAACGCGGTAACACATAATTGCGGGTAATTACAAATTAATCTTGGTGACTTTGACACAATGTGACATCGAATGTTAATCTGAATTCATTATACTCAAAAAGTGTCGTGGTAACAAGATAAGACTACTTACTATAGTTTAGATAGACTATTTTTATAGAGATATGATATCTGGAATCGACAAAGATTCTAAGCTAATCATCCGATTGGAATATTTCTGTATACATGAGTATTCACTATAACATGTGATAGCCTAATATTAAGTGGAATATATAGAAACAACAAGAATAAAGCAGAAGAAGAATCAATAAACAGATAATTGAAATAAGTACTGATCACTAATTATAATTATATGCGGGACGAAACGCAATAATTACAGGATTTCGTTTCGCACGCAGCACGAATGGATGTTTCAGTTATAATGTTAAAATCATTGGTTAAAGATATTTTACACGGGTACGTTTCGAAATACTCATGTGTTATCTTAATATATATAAATTACGCGTCACTTTCTTTGTCCGCTTAGGACTCCTAAACTACTTAACCGATTTATATTAAATTTGCACACCGTGTGCAGTTTGATCTAACTTAAAATATAGGATAGCCTACATAATTATATATATATATAATTCTACTGTACGTATGTACCTATGTCAATGTACTCCTCTTAAACAGCTGGACCGATTTGGATGATTTTTTTGTATGCGTTTAGTTTCACAAATCAGCCCGGCAGATGGCGCTGCAGTCGATATTTTTTTTAATTTTTTATTGATAAAAAGCTTGCTAACGCAACTTTATACTTTGTTTAATATCCTAATCGCTTGATATATCATGCAGGACAACGTCTGTGGAGTCCGCTAGTTAAATATATATTCATATTGTACTATTGATAATAACATGATCATTATTATCATATAATTATATCTTTCATACATATATATGAAAGTTGGTGGGGACCGTAACGAGATTATACTATTTCCTGGAAAATAATTTAGTCTTTTACTTCTAGTAGGAAGTAGAACGTTGACTGTTTCTTCTAATTATGAATGGAATATTATGAAATATAATTACAATGACGCGATATTTTGACTATATTTACATGTATAATATTAAAAAAAAGTGCGTGCGTACAAAGTACCTACACATGTCAGAATTGAAACATCTTTGGCAAACTAGATTTTAACTCTTGTTCATATTTATACAAATCTAAAACTTTAGATTTCCGAGACTTAGAGGGCGGGAAAACGGAAGATATGTTAGGAATTTAATGATTAAATTGTCATTAAAATATTAAAAGTGTGGAAAATTTATACAAATAATATATATATTTTTTAAATTTATATCTTCGTTAATAAAAACACGTGGCATTTTAATTTCCAATTCGTCATTTGAGATTTCAATAAATTATTTTGCATAAAATACTAATATTTCATAAATTCTCTTTACGAATTTTTAATTTTAAAAATAGAATTTCTATAAGGTAATTCAATTCACCCTTTTCACTCTCTGTCTCAATCGGTCTTATTCGTTCTCTCCCTTTTCTTCGACAAAAACGCTGCACATCTTCGTGACGTTCCGTGAAAAAATTACCCTCATGCGCCTAAAGAAGTTTCACTTCAAAAAAGGTTAAAAATTTAAAAAGAACTCGACACAGTCGTATTTGTATATGTTACGTTAGTAAATGATTAAACTTGAATTTTAAACATAACAATACTAAAGTAACGTACCGTTTTATTAAGTAATTTACCGACACAACCACGACTATGGTTAATAAACTAAGACCTCCACAAACGAAAAACACCAGTTTTTTATTCATCCAATGTAGCTTGCTCATATTTTTACAACATTCACGGAAATCATCTATTTTATGTAAAATATTGACATCTTAAACAGTTCTACAATAGTAACTAAATATTCAGTAAATGTTACGTTTGTTTTACAACGGCTTATCTTACTTGTTTGTATAATACAATCACGATTATTACAATAGGATAAAAATTTATGTAGATGTTGACAATGGTGTCTATTCTGATGAGCACAAACTGGACGAAATTTACTAAGGTAAGTCGTGTCAAGTAGTATATTATATTCTTTAATCTCTAAATAGTAGGTCAAACTAAACAAAAACAGATTTGATAGGGCTATACAATTTTAATTATATAGTTTATCGTAACTAAGATACGGTACTTGAAATCAATTAAATACATTTTGAGAATTTTAGTTTACAAGCGTTCAAATACTTCTAGTTGATCGTTTGTAGTAGGTATGTTTTTATAAATAATTGAAAACAAGACGTGTTGAAGATGTTTCAAAAAGAAAGTATGTAGTAGTATAATAAATGTAATATATATGTGGATTAATAAAGTGGTAAACTGTTATATAATATTATGATCCATAAGTGCTAATGTGAATGCTAAAAATCGGTATTCAATTTTTTTTAATAATATTTATCGAACTTGCTGTAACTCCTTTCGATGTTTCAACGGTAATAGAATATTGACATGTCAAACTAGCATTTTATTTTGAATCTGTATTCTGCATGATCGTTGTGAGACGATTTTGTGGATAAGCTATATATTATACTGTTAACACGTTAACATTGTTCAGTCACAACCACGTTAAGCGGGCTACACTTCAGTTTTAACTGTGCGATTTAACTGTACAGTTCAACTGTAGGTCCATACAGCCTACACACGATCAAGTAAAATATACGATCTTTCAGTTTTTATCATCATGGCCTCCATAGACGACGCTTTAGCGATCGTAGGGCTAATGTGTGTGTTAAAAGAAAATAGAAGAAAACGAATTATTACTTTTAGAATCTATTTCGCGTAGTTTTAAAATAAGCTTTTCATAAGCTGAATCTTTTATTACTCTATTATGATAATCCTTGCTCTTGATTTTCCATAACGAAGGCTCCGATTGGTATAGTAGTATAAACTATAAACTCTTCCAGCCATTCGCGTTGAGCCATGGTCGATAAGTTTTCGCAAAGGCAGATAGCAAGGTCTATATGTGTTTACTTCACGCTCGCTGTGACAAAACTGACAAAACTGCGCAGTTTCGACTACACACTCTCAGTTTTAACTGTACAGTTCTACTGTACAGATTTATCTATTCATATTTTGATTAGATTCAGTTAAAACTGTACAGTTCAACTGTTTGTTCTACACACCTAACGATTTAACTGTACTGTGCACAGTTAAAACTGAAGGTGTGTAGCCCGCATTAGGCTTAATATTTTTCAAATAGGTATGGGACATTGCAGTATACCGAATTTATCGCTATTATAATAGGTTATTATTTTTCATCAGAGAAAAAATGTTAAGTATTATTATTATTTTAATATAACGGCTGGTAATTAATTTAGATCAGTATTCAATCATTTATTTCATTAAAATGTAAACAGTTGTTGTTATAATTTAATAAGGCGACATCTATCGTTAATACACGAAAGTTTTATAAAATCAAACTTCTATAAATGTTATGAGCTCGAAGTAAAATTTAGAGATAGAGTTTTGCTATTTGTATGATGTGATACAGGTACTATTTTTTTTATTAATTATACATTACATAAATTATACAGATTTCTGTAATATATAAATATTGTAATATTATATCAGAAATACAGATACGCTTACAACATTTCCGTCTTCAGTATATATATAATGAACCCTGTGATCATTGTCATTTAATACAGTGCTGTGTTAAATTAGGAATTAAAAGATTCAAAGTTTGTACTCGTAGCACAAAGTCAAGTCAGCAATAGATGTCATTATTTGTCTATTTGCGATTTTTTTGCAAATGATGACATCTATCGGTGACTGAAACATGCGTTTGTGCTACAAGTACAAAAAAGTTTTTCACACGTTATGGAGACAGGTGTGGTTGCAATGTAATTTAACTTGCTATTTGATACAAAGAAAAATAATCATAATTATTATTCTTTTTCAAAAGGGATTTCTTAATACATCTGTGTAGAAAAAAACTAGAGAAATAGATTTATATAGTATGTTTATCGAAACAATAAGATTTGGGCACACTTTATAAATCGGAGAATATGAAATATCTATGCCTTGTAAAATAAAACCAATTTTTTAATGGATATAACAAGAAATATGTTTATAGGAATTAAACCAATGATCAAACAGTCTTTTATTTTCGTATATTTAATTTCTTTGCTTATACTTTTCGTTCGCCCGAAAATTCTTTGAAATCATGCTGAAAAGAAATAAATACCTTTGAACTATCAAATTGGAATAAGGCATTAGTTTTTTACTGTCTACGAAATTGATGTATCGGAGAATTCCATTCCACTTGCCTTATTTTGTCATATACGCAATGTTTTTTTTATAGAACAAACAGGAGGCTCACTTAATGTTACATGTCACAATACGAGACTTGACCCTCAGGTGTATTGGCTTGGAAATACTTTGATCATTTACATAGTCGGAGAATAAGACTCGCAACCATAGAGACTATATGGCACTAAAAATGTTAATGTGATTTATTTTAATTGGTCAGAATAAAACTTTTGAGGTAAGAGAAAGGGTTATCATACCTGACTGAAGAACCACCAGCTTCGAATATTTTCTTTAGAATCTTTTGGGATTAACTTTAAGTATTCGGGTGCGTTGTCATTTATCTGAATATTATTGAAGTTTTTCTAAAATTGAGAATAACAAACAACACGTTTATTTACGAAAAAAACTTGCACGGTAAGGAAATAAAATAAGAGGTGTTGCGCATATTATTATCAGTGCTCTTGCGCACACAAACGTCTCTTTCGCATTCGACATAATGCCGCATAGTCGTTATATTTTCCACATTACTGTTTTTAAACAGTAGCATTCATGTGTTTTGGTTTACTTGCGAATTAACTTAAAAGTTTGTGCAACAACTGTTCTTAGAAAAATAGAAATATATTATGTCCAAGATTTTTGTAGTTATCCCTCCTACTTAAGTTTTTACTTAAATGTTATATAATAATTGAGTTGGAACAATGTTGGCCAAGTCGGTTGAGTGAGCGTGCGGTGGAGCGTCTCCAACCCTTAGGTCGTATGTTCGAATCACGGTTGTGTACCAATGGACTTGGTTGTGATGTACGCAATGTATCGCTGCTACGATCGCGACGGCGCGTGTCAGGCACAGGGCTAATCACTTACTTGTCTTTTAAGAGAAAAGACTAATCAACAAACATAAATCTGAGTTCAAGAGTTTGTAGTTGTAGCGCTACCTTTTTATATTAGAATATTCTATGGACTATCTTTAGAGACACTATTCGCAAATAAATTATGTATTAATTAATTCATTACATGAGCTTTAATCCAGTTCTTCTCGGTTACACCACCTTCAAATTCTATGCTTTTTGGTGTTGTACTTCTCTCTTCTATTGAAATAATATCCGCTGATGATGAATGTAATATATCTTCGTGCTCGTTTCTGAGTATCGCTTTACTATCTTTATTTATTTCTCGCAAAGAGAACAAGTACTGAAAGTTATCTTTATGAAACATACATATATTATTTTAGGACTATGAGTAGCAGAGGGATTACCTGATGTAGCTGTAGATGGGGGAAAAACATTTCCTCAGACATATAACTCTACTAACATACAATAGTAATACGCCACGAAATTGACATGAATAAATAAGAATTCTATTTATTTGCAACACAAATATCGCTTAAGCTTTCCTTCTACCTTCCTAACATAATCGACGCCTTCAAGATTTTACAAAACTAAGCTTTCAGGGTCGTTTTTCGGTCTTGACATGGCATGGCCCATTTTATTTTTATACATAAATTTGGATTTGGACTTAAATTGTTAGTGGAGGGGCGAAATCTGTGCTCCACTTAGTAATTAGCTGTTCGAGATACGGGACCAGTAGATACGATCTGGAACTAGAAGCAAACCGGAGTATAATTGAGCTCACTCTTTGCAGACAAGAAATCCCGTATATGCTGGAGTTAGAGTGTCAAAAGATGCTAATATAAAGCCAAGTCCACATTTCAAGGATCGTCATGCTCGCTTAAATGTCATTGTTTGTGGCGGCGTCCATGCGTCGGGTTGTCTCTCTCCCTAAAATATGGCGTGGGGGCCGATGGCTGGCCATGCGTCATACTCGTGAACGGGTGCTACTTGTGGTGACTGGTCGTACTTGAATTCGTGTATGCGGTGATGTTAATTATTTCGACTATGTGTTTGCGTGTTGTTCCCACGAGAATGTAAGTGCGTGCTCCTATTTCCCCATGCCTCCTGCTGATAGAGGTCAACTCTTTGTTTTTAATTTATGTTATTAGTATTAATTACTTAAGATGTCATGTGGAACATGGTTTAATGGTTGCAGCTCCTTACAAACGTTGTGTAAAAAAAACATGGCGATTAAAAAGAGTGGCGGAGAGTTTATTGCCAGTTCTTCTCTTCCGTTCTACGCCCTTGATTTGAGAACTGGCACTAAATGTAAAATTAGAAGCATTAATATGTATTTCTTTACTGACAAGTCATAAGTGTACAATGTGTTACCTATATGATTAAATGATTTTTGAATTTGAATTTGAAAGCCTTCGGCATTTTAAAATCTGGTGGGTTTAAAAAATGGGCTTATGGCGATTAGAGCATTCTAATACAGCAATTACAAAACTGGTCTCCACTTTCACCGCTCTAATTACCCTATTTCTTTGACATATACGGAAAGCATTTATGGCTTTTAATCAAGAAACCTTTGTGGTCCCAATTTGATTCATATATAATCACGGAAGACTACACACGCGATTTAATTACATTATATACATAAGTACTAATTCATGGCTCATAATCAATCCAATTGTTATTTGGTACAAAATTTACATGATCGAGGTACAAATTTGTATATTATTTTTACAGATTACAGATTTTATTTTAATTAAATAAGACAAAAACTAATTTAGGTATGCATAGCAAAACCTACCTTTGAATGTACAGGAACAAATCTGGAACATTTTGTTAACGTACATATATAAAACCAAGTATTATGGTACATATAGTTTAGTAACCAATATGTTAAATTAATTATAAGATATTAATGTAATTAACTTTTTTCATTAAAAACTGAACGGTTTTTTTCGAGACAATTTTTGGTTTCCATGAATCGGACCTAGAACAATTATACAGTCATGAAAGTGTTTAAAAAATGCTTCAAAACTCAATCTACTATTCCCATTTTCTATAATGAAAATAATGATTTTAATAAAATTGTTAAAATACCTTTTCAGTCTTCCGTCATGACCCTAAAATTAAAATGATAATATTATGTTAAAATATAATGCACATATTCACATAAATTTGAATTAAATTGCATTTAAATTAAATGCTTACAATGGTATGGTAATCCTTTTAAAATATTCTAATTGATCATAGAGATTTGTACAATGTTAATTTGCGTTTCAATTGATTATTTCTACATATTTTTACTTACGAGAAAAGTGTAAACCCCTATATATAAAGGCACTATTCAAAAGTGTTTTATTACCAGTTACCTAGATTTATTAACTGTACTGTGAATTATGCTACTTAATTATTTTTATAAAGTGTAAGGTAGTAACAGAAGTAAGAAAAGAATACCTTATAATACTTTGAATTATTCCAGCGCCATTTTTTGTGTTTTCTGTAAAACAATTATTTTATTATGAAATCAATACCCTGTATAAGATGAATAGTGATCGCTGGTGCACACACACTTTTGCTAACCGTAACATACAATTACTTAATCGAGTAAAAATTTACCACGACGTTGCTACAAAAAACAGTTGCATAAAATATGTATGAATTACCATGGTACAAGTTCAGGCGGTACCAGGAAACATTCAAATTTGGTGACTGTACCCAGATTGCACCTGATTTGAATTTGAGAAGTGTTTAATACTACGTGGACTGTGGGTACTAAGCTTTTCCTATCTTCCAGTTTCTCCCGGATACAAAGGGAATTGAAGGAGATTGACAAACTCAATCACGAGTCTGAGTTTATTAAGTTTTCCTATCATAAAGAATTATCCTCTCAATAGAACAAGCAATTATGCCGAAAAGTTTGAACTGTATTCGTCTATTTATTTAATACCACTTTGAATGTGACGGTGGAACATAAATTTACATTACAATAATAATATTATGCTTGGGAATTAAATAATCTACTACAAATTTGAGTATGACAGATAGTTGCTTGATGTATGTCGTAGAAGCTTTTACAAGACTAACCTACCCCACTGACATAAGAGAACTCAAACTCAAACTCAAACTCAAAATATCTTTATTCAAGTGGGTAACCAAGTACACTTTTGAATTGTCAAGTTAAATTAATTGTAAATTTACATTTACTACCAGTTCGCAAGTCAAGGGCGTAGAGCGGGTAAGAAGAACTGGCAAGAAACTTTCCGCCACTATTTTTAATCGCCAAGTATTGTCATACAAATTGTTTGAACTGGAGCAAATCAATCCCAAGGATTAGGATCATTTAAGTATTCCTAAAATTTATAAAACGCTTTATTGATTAATTGCCGTTTAACGAGGATTAATCCGAGAATTAATCATTATATACTTACTCCACATTACTAAGATAGTTTTTCGGTGATTCGTTTTTATTCTGAAAGAAAATTTGTCTTAATTAACCCGAATTTTATTTTTTATTATATTTGAGTCACATACACACCTCATTCTTCACCGCAGCTATATATAGCTTTGTTTTTCTGAAATTATTATTCTGTATTAATTTTAAACATGATGTACAATGTCATATAATATTTAATCAACTGTTCTGTGGTTGCGATAAGTTTTTGAAAATCAGATCAGTATTTATTGAACTAATCAACATATTGATAAAAAACTATACATCACTAGCTGACCGGGCAAACGTTGTTTTGCCATTTATAATAAAAAAATAGGGGTTGATCGTAGTGGAATGAAAGTTAAGTGCTGTATCATAAAAAAATAAAAACAGATAAAAATCTATTAAAAAAAAAATATTTAGGGGTGGACTACCCTTAACATTTAGGGGGATGAAAAGAATAATGTCCGATTCTCAGAAATACCCAATATGCACACAAAATTTCATGAGAATCGGTAGAGCCGTTTCGGAGGAGTTTAACCACAAACACCGCGACACGAGAATTTTATATATTAGATTAAAATTTTTACAACAGTGTTTACAATATGTCAGTACTGATTTACGCTGTTGTGATGAAGATTTAAATCAGTGTTGGCCTAATGGCTTCAGCGTGCGTCGCATGTTTGATTCTAGGCTCTGCACCAATGGACTTTTAATCTATATGCGCGTTTGACAGTAGCACATACGGGGAAAGACTCAAAAAGTCGACGGCGTGTGTCAAGCACGAAGGCTGATTGCCTATTAGAAAAAAAACAAATGACTGATGCAGAAATCTGAGACCTACTCGCAATGGTTATTTAAATAGAATGGTGACTGCAACACTTGGTTTTGAGCTAAGTTTTCGTGTTTAGAAAGCAAGCAAGGTAAGGGTCTTTCAGGGAGAGTTGGTGGGCAGTAGGTTCATCATGCCTTCGGAAAGAAATTAACAAAACAGTATTATATGTTCTGTAAGTTTCGAGACTAAATATACAAATCAATATTTCGTAGGCAAACAAAAGTTAAAGCTAAGCACTTGGTTAATTAATAATAATAATCGATCTTAATTAAAAATAATTTTAACAAGCAATGAAAATATTAAATTTCTAATTACCCTTTATGCCTGAAGTTCAACTCTGCAAGTGCTTTCATTAATTGCTTTTTGAAATCTTTATTGTCCTGAAATTGTGTTGGAATTACTTCTGTTGATTAATTTTTCTATCGTAAAATATGATTTGTTTGTATCGCTGTTAAATAATTTCATCGAAATCTATATTATTTACATTTTGGCTAAATTGGCAATCAGTAAAACTTAAAATATTAAAAGCATAGTCTTTGATTCGTCTATATTCCACCAACAGATGATACACGTAGTACGAATAGTTTTTACACATTAAATGCTTGCTTTCTGAAAACTAAGCAAAACTTACGGATAGTTCAACAATTTTAACTTGAATTTATATCTCATAATTAGTAGTTGTATACAACACACGTATGTATCGTTAACTATGCACTATGAATATTAATAAGTTGATTTTATTTTTAAAAAAGATATTAAGGTGCCCAGTCTTGGACTAGTGGCGTTCAGCGTGCGACTCTCATACCTGAGATCGTAGATTCGACCCCCTGCCGTGCATCAATGGACTACAATCTATATGCGCCTTTAACACTCGCTCGTACGGTCAAGGAAAACACCGTGAGGAAACCGGCATGCCTTAGACCCAAAAAGTTGACAGCTTTTGTAAGGCATAGAAGGCTGATCACCTACTCGCCTGTTAATAAAACAACTGGTAACGAAACACGTACCGATATTTGAGGCATGATGTTGCAGTGCCACTGGTGTTTTTGTGCTTTTTTGGCATATTACTTTTAATATTTATTGATTTATAAATAACATTTGTTACATACCAAATCTAAAACGGTCGACGCTACTTGGAACCTATAATAATTAGTATTAAAGTAAACGTATACGAAATAAAGTATAAAAAATTTAAGTGTTCATACTCAGTCTTCCGCTCCTTTTGTTTATTCGGTAAAACCTGTAAATATTTGTATAATGTAAGCAAAATACTCTGCTTTTAATGATCAATTGCTTTATTTAACGAGTTTTCAGAGGAACTATCAAAGTCGACAAAATTTTTAAAAAATCCCTTTAGAATTGCCAATTTTTGTGACCACTAGATGGAATAGTCTTTCAAAGAGAGGGAACATATTTGAATACAAGACACAAACTCATATTAAAAAAAGTTCAAATTGTATAATTAGTATTAAACTTAACCTAATTTAACGCGATCTCCCTTATGACAAAATCTAATACGTTTCTGACATACAGGAACTTAGTGTTACTCTATCTAAAGGTCAGTACTCACATACGGTATTATTCGATAGTTTAATCGAAGTCGAGTAAAAATCAACGTGTGGACCGCAAAACTCATAGCTCGAAGGCTGGCACCGAGCCGGCTCGATGGAATTAAATGAAAGTAATTTCCTTCGAACCTACTCGAAGCGAGCCGTCAATCTTGAGTCGAACGTGTGTACGTGACTGCGAGTGGCGCGAGGCGAGCGTCAGTCTGGTACTGTTTATCGTGATTGAAATACATGTTTTTAAGAGAAATTGCGAGTTGCGAGTTTGCGAGTTTATTCCAAAAGCGCTATAGAAGACTTTATTAACACATATAGACAGTGTGAGTGTTTATGGAACGTCAAGTCCAAAGATTACTCCCACAAAAATAAGAGAACTGAATGTTATGATAAATTTATTTTGATTTTCTTTGATTTTCTTATAAATCACTGTGAGACTTGCTACATGCAGCCACCGTCTCCTTTGTTGCACAGTCATCCTTTGGCTCGAACGGTTCGGTGAATACTGAACGGCGCGCCTCCCTCGATAGATCAATGCTCAATGTTTGGACGAAAGCCCATGCCATGGGTTTAACTCGACAGTTTAGCTCGATCGAGTAATACTGTATGTGAGTACTGACCTTTAGTGTTACCTCATAGTTGTGACACACGCCCATTGTTAAAGACACGATATTACGAGTAGGTATACAAAGGTTTTAAGTTTACTTAATATTCTTTTCCTTTTAAGATTGTGTTTCCAACTTTTGCACATCCAATTCGAGAGCCGGGAAATTGTAGATTTTCTCACTTGCTTTGAAAATCTCAGTTGTTTCCGTAATTGCATCCATAAATATAGTGCAATGTATTTACTGTTACACAAGTTTCAATGTTCTCAACCAAAACCGCTTCGCAGGCACAGATTTATATAAAGAAACCAATGTCTGCTTAGGTAAGGGCTTATTATTCCTAGTCTGCATTCCCATGCTTGCAATGCATGCTTAAGATACTTTACAGTAACGATATTAAAATTACCATAACATAATCAGAAGGTGATCTTCGAAAGCCTGAATAAAGTACGCGTTCATTTTTGGCGTCGTATCTGTAATAAATACGAAGTATTGTGAAAGGAACATAACAACTACTGGTTTTGGTTTACGATTTATTTTTAAACATAGAAATATTTATTTGCATGAAATTAGTTACAATGTGCTTTATTGTATAACACGTGGCGTCTTTTATTTTTAGCAAAAGAAAATCTTTTGCACATTAAATTATACAAATTTTTTATTAATTTCATAGATTTAAAAGAAAATAAGAACTGTATGCTTAGTAAATTTTCTTTAGAGTTCAGGGCTTGCTAAATAGTTTATACTGAAATTTAAATAATAAACTAAAATAATCATTAAAAGTTTAAAGTCTGCGCTATTATTCTACCGTGATAAGTAAAATATTTAAGATAAAGTAATTGTACGACTCGGCTTCTAAGAACATTTAGTTAGTTCTACTTTATAATGAAACGCATACTTTGATTTCATTTATTTTTTGCTTCATAATTATATAACTTGAACGTGGAATTGAGTGTAATTGATTTATTAAAACATATTATTATTAGGTGCAAGTACTTCATACACATTTGGATAAAACTTATTTAAGAGATATAAACGCGGCTTTCAGCGATCGTGGAGAGCGAGTCAGCTGTAAATCTACGTTTATCTATCAATTATCAATTAATTCATATAAATTTAAAAAGCTGTCGAATCAATTAATTTAATATTTCGAAAAGAAAAACATACTCAAATTAAAACTTGTACCATTTTGTGTAATCTGCTATAAAATTAATTTAAAAGTTTTCAATATGTTTGTAAATTTGGGGCTATTTACGAATATCGGAAAAAAAAGTTGTTACGAAAGCTATGTTGCTACGAGTGCTCACATCTGAATCATTTCATCTCAATCAATAGAATGAAAGAAGGACGATTCCATAAGTTTTCTGTGGTCCAACCAAGATGTTTGAGGTGTCAAATGATTCGCAGCGGCAGCCGGCATCACCGGAAAATTAAAAAAAAAAAAAAAAAACATTTTATACTCATAACTTCAATCAAATTTATACTTGACGCTGGCTAATGCACAAACCGTGCCAGAGCCATAAAGGAAAAAAAAAACTTCAATCAAGTATGTTATTTTTTAAGAAAATTATTGAATATAATAATATGTTCTCGGGTAGTCAACATTTTGGAATACGTTTCTTGGAGTGTTATGATTATTACATTCGTATACCGGATTTAAGGATGCTCAAAGATAAAGGTAACAAATTGTTATCAGAATAAAGCCAGAAGCTAAATTACAAAGGAATAATCTTGTTTGCGATCGTAATTTACACTGAGGGCCTATTTGTATTGTTTGGGACATTAATAATGTCGTGATGTTTAGCTTTAAAGTTACAGCCATTTGAACTATTTGTTACTAACTTATTACTATTTGTTATTGAATGGCGCTGAAATTACATGGGAAATTGATAATGTTAAATCGGTTTTAACATAACATAGTATGGATGGTAAATGTTATTTTTATTTAATAATGTCGTTTAAGAAATTTATCGAATTGATTGGTAAGGTTTGGACTATTTTTTAAAAACGATTTAAGTCGTTTTCATAACACTGCGTCCGGTTCCTGTCCAGCCTATAAACTTGATTAAAAAAAAAAAGTATTTAAAAGCTAACCGTGGTTGCGTTGGCGGCTTATTAAATTGTGAAACTCTTAAGTACCTAATATTTATTCTTAATGCGCAAGTAACTGTTCTTCAAACTGTGAAGTAAATCACCAGCTCGACATAGACTCATGATTGTCGATGAGTCAGAGTCAGAAAGCAGATTATCTACTTGCCGACAGATAAAAATTAACAGCCTAACCTTATTCCCAAATTTTCAATATTCCCATAGACTCCAGCCGCGTCTTCCAATTCTCTATGCGGAAACTTTACAGCTGACTTTAGCATGCCAAGCGAAGGACGAATGAGGGTGTGCCCGGGAAGTATCGATTCCGCTTCGGGGAGGTGGTTGGGTATTGACGGTACACCAACTATATTTGAAACTTCTCTGGGGTCTAACGGGTAGAAGCCAGACCTACGCTGAAAGGAAATAGGAGCAGCTTGTAGTAATATAGAAATGCATAAACTTATGGAATATTTTTTACTACCTTTGCACTTAGACTAAACTGCATATTTAACAATGACTTTTTATCAAATAAAAACAAGTTTTGTAGATATAATTTATAATACAAATAAATTTTACAGAAATCCAAAACACATTTAGATCCATTTTAATATCTTAATCGCATTCAATATCCATAAACAGATAACATAATTAGAATACTTAGCATTCTCTATCTATTTAAATGTTTGAATTTAAAGCAAGGCACACGCAAGAGTTTAGTAATAAGTAGTACTAATGCAAAAATAAATTCGAATAATCAAGCGGCCACAGTGAAAGATCTTTATGTTGAAAATAAAGTTTTATCACGGTCCAACCTCACGTGCACCTGATAGGCTATTAATTTTTATATACGGTGAAAGCGAACGAAAGGATTTTATAAGAGTTATTGAGGAAAGCCTGCCAATTGCGGAAATCGTATCGCTTCAAAATAGTAATATTAAATGAAGCGCAAACTAAATTGAAAACTTGTTACAATTCTACTTCAAAGGAATATTTTTTTTATTTCAAGGGCATTGATCCTGATATTTTTGTGACTCTGTTAATTTTAGTACCCAATAACAGCGCATAAATAGAATTCTACTTATGTACTTACTTACAGGGCAGTATTTATACGAATATATTGACATTAAACTAAAACTTTCATAAATAAATATTATTTATGTATTAGGGGAAGCAAGAGTGATATTGATTCAATATCTGTTTGAGGTTAATTTTGTTTAATAGGAAAACCGAGTGATATTGTCAAAAGTCCTGCAACTAACATCACGTAGTGGCGAAACATAAAATTATTACTAAAATTATCAATATTGTATGTACCACAGTACATGAACATTATGCCACTAGATGGCGTTAAACAATAATTCAATATTAAGTTGTAATTCGCGTGCTATATTATTGTACGAATGAGTTATTTAATTACATGAATACTAGAGTTTTTATAGATGACCAAATTATTTCCATTCTAGGATTCAAAGTTATGACCATATTTAAAGTTAGCTTATTAATAATTTAAAACTTACAGATGCTAATGCGTTGATTCCTCCATTACTTACAGCGCGTGCAGTCTAAAAAAATATATTGTTAATGTTATATCAGCTAATATTGTTAATCTTACTGGATTTTTTTATATCTGCGTCCTCTTTGCCGTGAGATCGCGCGTTTTACCGCAGATGTGAACCAATTGGTTTTACATTCTATGCGACATTTAACAACCAATAGTGCTCGTGAAATTTTACCTACTATACGTTTATTAAGCTTTATACGCATCATTATTAGTTTTGGATAAAATTCACATTTTACTACCTTATCAAATAGGATGTGAGGAAACATTTTAGGAAGTGGGAGGGAGGACTTTGACTTTCTTCAAAATATTAAGTTCTAGTTTGTGTATTGTTTAATTTCAATTTTCTTTTTTTTATCTATTTATGTAATTAATTTACTTATGTTTATTTTGTTTTATTTATTTTATTGTATGTAATTTGTTTTGGCGTTGTATATTGTCTGAGTATTTTCCTTTTTTTCTAATATGTAGGTACACCTATGTAGCTGTAAGATTACTTAAAAATAAATAAGATAATAAAATGCAGGTTATTTTATTTATCAGTCGCCTCTTCAAAAACTTAAACGTCTAATATATTATGGGATCAGTGACTAACTTTTAACTAATTTATCCTACCAACGGGTGTTTTATACACATACAAAAGACGCGTTAGTATACAATTAGGAAACACAAAAGATTAGAACGTGTAGGTACTTCAGACTTTTAAAATCTACTGAGGTTAGGTTAGTAACAAGTCCGTTCCGCACGAAGTCTCGAAATAAAAGTGAGTCAACGCCGGTGTTGCCACGCTTTATATAGGTTTCTGCTACAAAATGGCGTTAGTCCGCTAACACGGCCTCTCCTGACACCCTGACGTCCTCGTCAGGATTTGATGTTCCAGCGTCTATACTGTCATCTCTGTGGGTAGAATAGAACGTTAGAACATTACAGTTCTGGGAAGGTATTGCGTCGTCTATTTGGTCAGCAGCTGAACATATTTACTTGGTTTAATACAAACAATCAAAGTAATGAAAGATAGAAAAGGAACTTTAAAGTATCAGACTCCAAGGAATGAGTGAAAGATTATTCATAACCCTTACAAGATTTGAAACAAACTAGCACTTTCATGTGTAAAGGACTTGTGTAAACAATCACAAGTTTAGTATCACCATAAGAGTAGATATAAGGTATAAAGGTCTACTTATTTCTCAAGAAGATCGTGAGTTTGGGGCTAGTTACCCTGTCCATTGATCTTTTACCATTTATACAGGAAGATGTGAGTTTGGGACTGGTTACCCTGTCATTGATCTTTCAAAAAAGCAAATATTACAGAATTAGATAGCTTCAGACTTAACATAAATAAAGACAACTCAGTATTTGCAATACACCGTCGTATCGACAGTGGCTCCTAGTGCTCTCATAAGCGACAATTTTTTAAAACAGAGACTCATACATTTTGCATGTTCTCTAAGTGGTCTAAACACATTAGCACCAGAATAACTTAAAACAGAGACCCATACACTTGTATGTTCTCAAAGTGGTCTAAACACATTAGCACCACAAAAATTTAAAACAGAAACCCATACCTTTGCATGTTCTTAATAACAAAGACCAGATCATCCTTCTGGAATTTACAAGGGGGGCTACGACCCACATTAACGACAGTTCGATTGATGATGTTTCAACCGTTCGGGTCCTCTGTCAAAGCATCTCTCGTCTACCTTGCTGACTAGACGATCCCGAATTTAATGTGAACTGTTGCACTCACAAACACAAACAACATTTTAACACAAAGAGCACTTTTAAAATGTTAATCACTTGTGACTTCGTACATTACGGACAAAAGAGAAGAAGAAAATTTAAACCACAAAGATTACTCAAAACAAAACAAAAGAGAAGTGAGCGAAAAGTTCAAATCCACTTCTGATATTAGGAAACACAAAAGATTAGAACGTGTAGGTACTTCAGACTTTTAAAATCTACTGAGGTTAGGTTAGTAACAAGTCCGTTCCGCACGAAGTCTCGAAATAAAAGTGAGTAAGCCGGTGTTGCCACGCTTTATATAGGTTGTACAAAATGGGAGTAAAACAATAATTTGTAAATTATACATTTAATACTAAACTTACGGCAATGTGTTCCAACTGTGTTTGCAAACTCACTCCTCCACATTGATAAATACACTGAAGTACATGAAAAGTATTGAAATAATATTTTTAAGTATAACACATGATTAGTGGTTCTCGATTTAAAGAAAAAAATCTTGTCGCTATCATTGTTTCTTAGATAAAATATGTGTAGAAAGGAACTGCCCGATACTTTTCGCATATGGAACTACAATTTTACAAATGGTATTTAGCAAAGAAAACTTATATTCAGAGGATAATATTTGATCGATATAGCGGTAGAAATTTCGTATACATATAAATGTGTTGTTTTTTAATCACGTGATCACAAGTTTGTGTCATCAGCGCTACGGATGTGGACTGCATCGAAAATCGCGTAACATCAGGATTGCTAATCATCGCTCGAATTAAGAAAAATATCACTGTAAAATACTTTTAACCGTTAGTAAAAACAAACAATAAAGGCAGACATTACTTACAGAAATTAGGAGGATAATTTCGATTGCTTCCATTTTATGCCTCCATAGTTTTCACAAGACCCTTGGTTGGCAATCAAAGTTTTCTTATTAAATTTGATTGGTTAAAATAATTAACAAGTTTTGCGTCCATGAAATTGGGTTTTCATTATTTTAAATTAGAATTTTAAATAATCGTACTAAAAATATAATATTTTCCTTGCATTTATGAGGTTTTAGTGTTTAACACTTTAGTTACATATAGCTTAATATTTATATCTCTTCTGATCTAGTGTTAAATAGGTTCAGGCCTCAAAAAAAAAACAATAATTTATAAAACAAATGTTAATAAAAAAAAATATTTACATATGTGATACAATAGTGTAATGTCCTCATTGCAGTTAACGATGTTAATTAACATATATATCCTTTGACAGTTTTCTAATCTTATCTAATCCAGAACTTATTTTTTTTCTCCTCTCCGTATTTTTCGTATATTTGTACTTAAAATACGAAGAGGAGATACTGATATTTAATACCTACTTTTTCCATAAATTATTAACTATGTGTCCTATGTCACACACCTAGACATATTATTACATTTTGCCGTATTTATATTAAATATACAAAGAAACGAGCAGAGAGCAGTGTTGACCTGGTGGCTTCAGCGTGCGACTCTCATACCTAAAGTCGTAGGTTGGATCCCCCGGCTGTGCACCAATGGACAATGGATTTTCTGTGCGCATTTAACATTTGCTCGAATGGTAAAGGAAAACATCGTGAGAAAACCGACATGTCTTAGACCCAAAAAGTCGACGGCGTGTGTCAGGCACTGGAGGCTGATCACCTACTTGCCTATTAGATTTAAAAATGATCATGAAACAGATTCAGAAATCCCTCAAGACCTAAAAAGCGGTTGTAGCGCCACTGATTTATTTTATTTATTTATACAAAGAATCGACAAATTATACAGTTTTTAAAGCATTAATATAATATGAGGTTCGAGGTAACTTGAGGTTTGATACTTGTAAGCATTTACAACAACCCTTTGTTTTTTCGCGATTACAACACCTTTAAGTAAAACATCTCTATGCAAACGCAAAATTACACAACTGAAGATATGCTCACAGTCCACGATTGCTGAAAATCACTCAAAATTTTATGTTAATAATGTAAGAAATGCGCGTAATATCTTAATTAGGTTTTTTTAAACAGAACTTGGTATTCATATAAGTAGGATATATAAAATCAAAGCGTTGAAAGTGGGTCATTCAATCGTGACATGCACGATTCAGGAAGCAAACCCACAGCCAATCGAGACAGGTGCGGCTAAATGGATCGGACAAAGAGCTCTAAAACCCGCTTTTTGTATTGAAGCATAGTAAAATATACTTAAATACATCACAGTTATTTTAAAACAAGTAACCATTACATTTTATTTAATACATGGTCAATTTACCAACATTAAATCGTAATGACACACAGTGGCAGAAGGAATTGTGAATGCGTTCTTTCCAGCTATGTTGATCAAATGATTGCTTGCATTCGCTCTAATTGTATATCACACGACTGTATACTACCATAGAAACGTAACGTAAATACACTGAAAATATTACAATGTATTTAATACTCGGTGACAAAAAACAACACTAATATTATGTTTTCACCGATTCGGGCAAATGACTATAATATGAGGAGTGTTCACGCAAAAGGTTATATCTACAAAAATAGAAATATGTTTTTTTTCTTGATTCTGGGTCAGTACATTAAAAAGTACAATCCCGACTAAATAAAATTGTCCAAAACGCTTAAAGACAGTATGACTGACCAAAACGCTGTAACTTTTTAACTTTTTTGCAAATGATTTAAATTATGACCAAAAAGCTTTTAATTTACATACAAATTCATAAACTCGCAAATAAAACCGTACAAAAGGTTACATTTGTCTAAAAAAACGTATTGCTAAAACACATTCAAACAATATATTTTATATAACGGTTCTTGGTCGTTTTTTTGAGGTCTACTTTGGGTTTACAATCAATTTTTTTTTATTAAAAAAAACCTCAGTTTGACAGCCACTGTCAAAATTCACAAGAGTGCATTATTTTATCTATGAATGAATGATACTTTCTTCTTTTCGGCGCGCAATTTCTATCTATGGGGGCGGCCGCATTGCAATTTTAGTTCTGCCTGCTTTTTATTAAAATAATATACAATACGAATCTCTCAACTCTTTAGTAGTATTTAATTGATAATATCACCAATGGAGACAACCGTTAGTAAAAACAGATTTAAGCAACCTAGGAACAAAATAAAGTAAGTGTCTATTCATTGGTATTATTTTAGCTAGCTAGATAGAATCACTATAATTTACAATGTGTCATGGAATATATACTAAATCTTTATTTCGTGTTGTTTCAGAAAGTACATTGATAAGGACCCATTAGCTACGAACTTTAAAAAAACCTGTAAACACAAAAACAACAAAGACTTTCAAGTGCTCTGTTTTGTCGAAAAGAAGTGATTCTTAACCGTAAAAGATTCTTTCAAAGACAGACAAAATTGATCAAGACATGTTTCTAAAAGATTGATTGCGCCTTATGAACCTCAAAGAAGACCACTAAAAAGACCTGCAGTATTAGTAGAGAAAGAAAAGCATCTTGTTCCTATTATTTCCAACCATAAGGTTATATTTTATTAGGTGTCTGACCAAAGACAATAAACACAAGATACTTTTTTTTATCTCTTATAATTCTGTGTGTAGAGGGTAAAATTGTACAACGGGTAACTTAGTTCCCTCCTTCAAACATAGAGAAAAAAAACGATTACATTTATAGTTGGTTCTTTATTCACTATTCTATTGTTTCTTGAAATTTTACTTAACATGTAGATATAACTTTTTGGGGGGCAGTCCTCCTCATATGTAGTATGTAGTTTGTAGGCACTACTTATACTATGAAAACTTCGTTATGTTACACACAGTTAGGATATATTTTAAACGGACTTTTATTTCATACGCTCATACGGGTAATGAAAATATCGTAGCATGCTTTAGAACCAAAAAGTCGACGGCGTGTCTCAGGCACAGAAAAGGCAAATAAATGATTTGCCTATAGATATAACAAATGATCACGAAATATATACAGACTCCTTAAGCCAAGATCTAAAAGCCACTGTTTTTTTATTTTATCTATACCACTTCATAACATATATTATAACGCTAAGTTTTGCTTGCTTCTTTGGTTTATCGCGCCATGGTTGAGAATAAATGTTAGAAAAAATGATGTTCGAATTCATACAGTCTTTTTGTGTTAGTTACTATTTATTCAGGATATAAAACATTACGCCTGAACCAAATAAAAGCAGGTGAAATCACAGCATTCAGTCAGGGACTTTATAAAGGGACACTTTTTCTTCAGTAGAGTCACATGTCAACGAAAATAAAAGCCCTATTAATCCATGGGAAATTAAGCGGATATCGCTGTCGAGGGCCAACCATGACTCGTCAATTTATCAACATTTCGTCTCGCATCGAAAGCTCCCGTTTTATTCCTATCAATTACTGTCAGAAGCAATTTATTGCATCACGAGAATTGCCCATATTATATAGGCGATTATGGCTGGTGAAAATTTTGTCATTGACGAGCCAATGAAACTCGGACACACCTATTACGCGTTAATTATTGTGAAGCGTAGATTTATTTTTAAAGTATACTATTTTCGTACAAGGAATATTTTATAGTGCAGGAGTGCCAATTCTTAGTCAAAATCTTATGACCCCAAGTGACGTTGATACCCTATTCTGATGTTACACTGTCTTGCAAGCATCTATATGGAAATGAGGTGGTAGGTTTTGTTTTTTCTTTGTTCAAGAACTCAACGATTGACGTTCATCAGTGCCTAAAGAAAAACTTACTCTAATGATATATACGTTTTGTTTCAATATTAACATTAATTAAAGCGTTTTCACATAGGTACGACAATAAGAATACCGATAAATCATAACATTATTTATTCCAAAGGTTTGAAGTCATCCTGAAAAAGATTGCTTTAATATTATTCGAAGAATATAAAAGTGCAAAGGCTTGATATTAATATTACGTACTTGATTATAATACCACCACTTTCTGCCAAAAAATAATGATGAACCAGAAGGACCATAATTTTGAAATATTGGTGCGTAGGGGTTCACATTCATATGGTCACCATCCATCTAAAACATGTTTTAAGATATTTTACTATTAAACATTAATTAAAAAAGTTATGATACATTGTCTGCACTACGGCAGGGATCGTATTTTAGACGTATATTCTAAATTCAACAAAAAAATCTAACTTCGTTGTATTTATGGCTCTGGCATGGTTTGTGATTGTAGGTACTTGATTAAATATTTTTTTAAAGACTCATCAATAAAATATAACAGAAACCTTACCGATATCATTGGTACACAAGTATTTACTCCTGTCATTCAAAACGAAACAAATATAATCCAGTTACGAATCGAACAAGGATTATATGCCCCTTACGTACCTCTATGCGCTATATATATTATATATATATATATATATACGGTACCGTGTAGTATTATGTTAATAAGTAAATTTTTGATCGACTTTAAAATTGACAAAAAAAATATTACTAAATTAGCAGAAAGTAAATCAGACCTGGTGGTTCCATAACCAATTTTGTTTATATTTGTCCTTGTGTATTGTGAAGGGGTTTCCGGCATTCTTCTCGTAGTCTGAGCTGGCTGATGATGGAGAAAGATCGGATGACGCTGTCGACTCGCTACTTTGTCTTATTCTATAGGCAGATTTTATTTTTCTGGATCGACGTTCGTTATTTACCTAAGAAGTCAGTTATATGTGAGACGAGCAAAACGAAAAGAAATTTTAATCTTAAATAAATGGTTTGGCAGTCCTTAAAACTAGATATAATTCTGTTTGACAACTCTAGAATACGGAATTACAAGTGACATCGCATGCTTAAATGAAATATGTATCCCGCAGTAAAGTAGTTAAATCAGATAGTTAATTTAATCTCTAGACAGTTAATTGAAGATCGATATTCAATCAAGTCGCTAGCATTTTGATTTAAATAAAGCAGCGTCGAAAACGTTTAACTATCTGTCTGATTGAAAGCTTTACTGCGACATGTATATAAACAATAACGTATAAAGCAGGCACTTTAATGCGCTTATTTAATATTAAAAAAAATATTTTACTTACATTCCCATCCGTGAATAAAGAATCTGCGCTGAGAAATTTAAAATTACATTTGATGCAAATGTTATATAAAACACTTCAAATATCTACCTTATGTGGTAAATAAACATGAACATTAAAATCACGTCATTATGTATTCATTATATAATTGAAACTTACACTGAATTTCGTACCATTGATCGTCAGCTTGCTTTTACAATCGCGCCTACTTTGACTTATTAAAATGTACTTACTCATCCAAGATTTCGTTTGCGCCATTTTCATCTTCGATCGACTGAAATTAAATTTTTTATTAATTTTATTATATTACCTATTTCTGTTATTGTATAGCTTTCTTTAGCTTTTAATGTTTGCTGTCTTTCGTAGAATGAAACCTTGAAACTGGAAGCTGGATAGATAATCTTGAAATTGAAGCTGATACTTTGTTGAGAAGTTTATAATATTCTAATAGGGTTAATTATTTTAGCTTTCTTAAATAATACTCTTTCCCCAGATAAAGACTTATTCATAAGAATATTTTCGAGTTATTTGTGGGTAACAAATAGTTCTAAAAATGTCATAGCATAAAAAGGGTTCAAAGGTTTCCAGACAGGAACACAGATTCTGAAAAGGACTGTTATACTTACTAATACATATACTTACTAAATTTCTGACAGTTTCCCTGGAAAATAAATAGTTAATGAATATGAAATAAAGTGCGGTATTTTATTAACATTTTTAGCATCTATGTATGTAATTTTTTTGTGTTGTTAAAATTTTGCGTCTTGTATTAGTCACATAGGCTTTAAATTTTAATGCACTTTCTATTTGATTCTAAATTTTAGTAAAATCTGACTTCTCAAACTAATTAAGAGAAGGTATAGTGCCACTCTTCTATGGATCTGAGATCTTCATTTATTTAATTTCTGTATTTTATTTTGTTTCCTTGCGATTTGTTCCTTCACCTTTCCATTTGCGAACAAAAAAAACTTAATGGTGTTCCACGCTACCTTCTCAACCACTAATGCTTTTATATTGTATACGACTTGGAATGATATACTTACGACGGTTCTTTAGTTAATGGTAAGTCAGTTCGGTCAAATTCAATTACGACCTAAATAAAATATTATTTTAATAATAGTAATAAAGCTTAAAATTAATTTAAGTCTTAAAGGTTGTGTGTTTTTCTAGCTCTCATTGATTTCAACTATTTTTAGATTCTTATGAAAATTATAAATTAAAAATTATTTAATTACATCAGTTATAGCATTCTCTGAGCATAGAAACCATCAACGGGATTTCCTTCTTCTATAATAAGCTATATAAGGGAATCCAAAAACTAACACAATAGATTAAAGTTTAAAGGGTCATATTATACATAGATATAAATTATACATAGATATAAATTATACATACCACTGGATTACTTCTGAAATTAGTAAATGATTAATTAAAATTTAATTATTCTTATAATATAAACTACTACTTATACTACGGATACTTACATTTGATTTGTTTTTGATTTTATATTCTTAATAGCACCAACTATAGCTGCCTGTAAACAAGGTTTTTATGTATATTAAGAAAATTTTACGTTCGATTCTCGGAGGATTAATCAAAACTGGAAGGCACAGCCTTGCTGTAAGGAGGGTAATCTATGGAAACAAAAATTAATTTGAATCTGCCTCGTGCTTTAAAATAAATGATTCTGTAATCTTTCAACTATCTACAGGGGATCATAAGCTATACCGTGCTGTGTTTCGGTTTTTTGGCTAAATGACTACTTTTTAAATAAATTGATGTACTGATATATCTGAATGTATAACTAGTCTATTACTGTCAACATATAAACAACTAGCTGACCCGGCAAACGTTGTAATGCCATGTATATTATTTCTAGGCAACATTTTGTTTAGTTCAATAAAAACAACTATCTATAATAATAAAAAAATAGGGGTTGATCGTAGTGGGGTGACAATTTAAGGTTTGGGGGTTGTATTTATTTATGTTGTATCATAAAAAAAAAAAAAAAAAAAATTGTCTAAAAAATAAAGAAATTTTTTTTTGGGTGGATACCACATAGGGGTTTGAAAGATAGAAGCCGATTCTCAGACTTACTGAATATGTATTAAAATTTTCATAAGAATCGGTCGAGCAGTTTCGGTGGACTATGGGAACGAACATTGTGACACGAGAATTTTATATATTAGATGATAAGTAGTAAGAATACTTACCATGACATTCTCAGTTTTTCTAAAACCTGTATATCTAATTCTCTCATTGGTATTCCCAAATCTAAAAATGTATTAACATTTGAGCAAATATTAGGACCTTTTTATAGATAACTAGTGGACCCCACAGACGTTGTCCTGCATGATATTTAATGCGATTAGGATATTAAGCAAAGTATGAAAGTACCGACTGCAGTGCCATCTGCCGGGCTGATTTGTGAATCTAAACCATTCCCAGATCCCCTTGAACACACACAAAAAATTTCATCAAAATCGGTCCAGTCGTTTGAGAGAAGTTCAGTGACATACACACTCACAGAAGAATTATATATATAAAGATGTATGTACCTTTTTTATTTGTTTCTATATTGAGTTGCAGCAAATATTGCACTGCGTGTTGAATATTGTTGTTTCTGGTATCTAATTACTAATCTTTGAGGAGTTTATACTCACGCTATTCCAATATTATTTATATTTCCATATACATTGTTGCCCACACTTCTTTGAGGAAATTTCACTGCGGACTTTAGCATACCGAAGGAGGGTTTCAGTAACGTGTGCCCTGGTAATATCTTCTCAGCCCGTGGCAAATGCTCAACATATTTTGGGACTCCCAAGATTTTTTCGTCATCGGTTAAGATGCTTCTTCGCTGAATATGTCATAATATTACTTTTTTGTTAGTACCCTTTATATTTACAAAATTTTTATTTAAAAGAAGATGGTGTAATTGCGATGTACTGACTGAACTCTAACAAAATATTAGGTTCTACATAGGAATAAAAATGTGTTTTAATTACATTTATTTTAAATTCTGGGGACACGGGAGTAATTTCCTTTTCTCGAAGCAGTTCAGGCCTTTTTCGGCCCCCTTTAACTTCGTTGAGGATAAAATTAGAAGCCAATGTATTTGTTTAAAACGTAAAAGATTTTTTTATATTGATATGGTCAGAATCCGATGTTGCTAGGTTATCTAATTACGTAATAACTTAATACAGAAGGTCCCTTAAGTAGGGGCTGAACAAATAAACCGACTTGGTATTATATGGATCTCACAACTTTTTACGGTTCTGCATAACTGCGTAACTGCATTGCAAGACTTGGTTTCATTACAAGTTATGTTTTTGATGGCACATATGATGGCATTACTTTCAATGAAATCCTAATTAGATTCATATTACCTTGTAGTGTATTAGTTATTAGTATTACTTTGTTTTTCGAAAGACGTATATTTCCACCCGGTAGCTGTTTTAACGATGATATAATATTATTTAAACAACAGTCGTTGTTATTTACGTACAGCAGATATTTAAATAAAAAATTAAATTAAAGCCTTATTGTATGTAATGTAATCTACAGTCGAATTTCAGGTACTCCGCTACGCCGTAGTAGATGATGCTACGCATATAGCAAGAAATACCTCCAAATATCGATGTACAGGAATTTTGAGAACGCCGACGTTACTATTAAATAAAAATGTGTGCGCGTACTAGGTGTACACACGTAAGAAGTGAAACTTCTTTATGACCTTATTAGAAACTATTTCTTTAAACACAGTAAATTTTGATACACTGCCTAGCATACAATTTACAAATTAATTGCTGCAAATTGCGATTAGCAAATTTCAAGTCGAAAATGTAATCCGTTGTCAAACTTCAAAGTCAAAAACATACTATATGTCATATTTTAACGCCGATAAAGAAGTTTGACTTCGAAAATGTAATCCGTTGTCAAACTTCAAAGTCAAAAACATACTATATGTCATATTTTAACGCCGATAAAGAAGTTTGACTTCAAAAAGCAACATGGCGCGTAACGGAAAAATGTAACGCGTAACGCAAAAATGTTACACTACATTTTTTTCCAACCCCGATAAAGAAGTTTCACTTCAAAAAGGAATTCATTTTAATTTCAAAGGTAGTCCAACAAATATTTTATTAATTTATTGAGTCTATTTATATTGTTATGAGCTAATTATAACAAATAAATAATTAAAACTTACAGTATGTGTTTGGCATAAATTATGAAATTCTTAAAACTACAAGAAATACCACTTCTGCTCGCAATTAACCAGGAAAATTATTAAGAGTTATGTAAATAATCTGACGGCCAAACAAAGTGAAGAGAACATTCTGTTTAGGACTTAAATAGACACGGTTGAAAGAGAGGAGCAGTCTCGATGGAGATTTTGCTCTGAACGCCTAACAGCTCTCAACACATCTGCTCATAGTCTAGCTGACTGATTGCAAGATAAAGACTTATATAAAAAAAAAAGACTTTACTCTCTTGAAAAACAAGCTTGTAAACTTAAAATTTTAAGCAGATCAATCCAAAAACTAAGTTCACGAATATATACCGATAAATGGCGCATTTAATAATGTATGATGTTCATTAAAACTTTGATTCACTAGTAATATAATAGATACTTTGTAGCATAGATAGTGGTGAAGTCTGGTAAAAAAGTATATAAGTAATATATTATATCACGTACCGGTACAACTATTCATTATACGCTCTGTTCGTTACTAAAAAATATGAGTATAATGCCTAAATCTGTGTATATAATGCGCTAAGTACTACGGTAAGTTTCATTGCTGTCTATTACGAGTTATTTTTGTAGAATTAATAGTTATTGCTTATTATAAGTTTATATATTCTCTAATATTATTGGTGCAAAGTAGGCAACAAAGCTCCACTCACTCAGAAAAGGGTTAGCCAATGTACACGAATATTCACTTCATGAGTTAACTTTAGTTTCAGTATACTAAGTTTAGTACGAGTTAGTTCTAACATGCCTTATCAATTACCGTTACATTAGGTCGATATTTCCGAACCTTCTAATAGTTTTGGAAATGTCTATTTAATGCTAGCAACTTTATGAAATTTCGTTATTAAATTTAAATTTTCAAGATCAATTTGATTTTATAATTGGTAAATATAATTTAGAGCAGTGTTGGCCTAGTGGCTTCAGCGTGCGACTCTCATCTATGAGGTCGTAGGTTCGATCACCGGCTGTGCACCAATGAACTTTCTTTCTATGTGCGCATTTAACATTCGCTCGAACGGTGAAAATAAACATTGTGAGGAAACCGGCTTGCCTTAGACCCAAAAAGTCGACGGCGTGCGTCAGGCACAGGATGATGCGTGATCACCTACTAGCCTATTAAATTAACAAATGATCATGAAACAGATACAGAAATCTGAGGCCCAGACCTAAAAGGTTGTAGCGCCACTGATTATTATTAAACTTTAGATTTAATAAACTAAAGAGACCATCTACGTAAAATATATATATTGTCATTCATAAAGAGGGATCTGATAGTATTTGAAAAAATATGAGTGTATTGCACTGAAATTAATTTTCTAAAGGCATTTAATATATACTATAAATGACGTGAAATTAATTTATGTATAATTTTAAGTCTGTGACAATGTGAACTTTGTATTTTGTGTGATACTCTCGTAGGTATAGACCTGAACCTGTCTTGAGTATGAAGCTACGTTACCGTACAATGATGCCTGTGACAGGTACCCGTTTGGAAAACATGCTGGTTTACTTACAATGTTTTTATTCTCCGTACAAGCAAGTATTAGTTAGAATAATAAACCAAGAATACTCAACTCAGCCGAAGTTTAAACGCACAGCCTTATGCTGAGAGCAACTTTATACATATACCTACGCCTATGTAACATTCTTTAAGAAAACATTCTTGTTTTGGAGGTGCCTCCAGGCGAAAACAAGAATTTTGTTTCCTCTGTTATGTTTACCAAAATTTGAATTAATCTCACTTGATCTATGTTACATTTCCGCTGTTTATAGGTAAATAATAAGAATTTAAAAAATATATCTTGTCTACCGCGAATTATTTTTTTATTGCGCACTAGTTCGAGCCGTAACTTATTACGTAAACATATCAAAAAAAAAAAAAGGGGGGGGTCCCCCCCACACAAAAACAAACAACAACAAACAAACCCCCCGCCCCCCCTTTCGGCGGGGGGAAGGCCGCCCCCCCCGGGGGGTTAAGAAAAAAAAAAGGAAAAAAAAAAAAGAAAAGGGAAACCAAACGAATAAAACAAAACCCTGGGGCAAACGGGGTTCCCCGTTTTTTATAAATTATGATTAAAAAATGTCACTTACTTTATCTTAGCGTTTGTCTAAACTGGCGTAGGAAGATCGTAAACTATTTGATTCTCAACGGAGTGAGACTAGTGCTGAATATCTACTTATCGTAATATAATACTTTATCAATGAGACAACAAAATTATGTGTGTCCCATAATTCATTTTGGGAACAGAAACCCCTTTATTAATCTTATTTTGCTATTTATTTAGAGAATTGATAACATAGTACTTACTCTCACTAAGTCGATGAGATTTTCCAGGTCAAGAGATTTGTAACCCTTGACTACGACAAGAGTCTGTAATCATACAATTATGTAATATTTATTACATATGAAGCTTCCATTACATATTTTCTTTCTAGTTTAGATTTAAAGTCTAGAAGGATTCCAGTTATTCAATAAAGCACCGTCCATGTTGCAATGGTAATGTGATGAAAGAAAGTTTGTGCGCTTCTTATATTTTACTAGCGACCCGCCCCTGCTTCGCACGGGTGCAATGCTGATACTAAATATACCACAGAAAAACTGTGAACATTGTATATAAAACATAGCGGCCCGCTCCGGTTTCGCACGGGTATTAAATATATAGCCTATGTCACTCACTGAAAAAATGATTAAAATCGATTCAGTAGTTTTGATTTGTTCATTACTGCCCGTTCATTATTTCCCTACTACAAATTGGATATTTTGATTAATCTCGTAGGGTTCAGCCTGCGTTTGCATTGTAAGCGAAAAAAATGTAATTATTTACGACATCACATTAGAAACCTCAAAAATACATATAAACCTTCCTCTTCAATTACTTTATTTAAAAAAACCGCATCAAAATCCGTTGCGTAGTTTTAAAGATTTAAGCATACATAGGGACAGAGAAAGCGACTTTGTTTTATAGTATGTAGTGAACATTGACGGAGTTTTAAAGCGCCGAATAGAAAGACCTCAATACAATTGTATTAAGAATTTCATGAGAAGACTAAAACAGTAGTTTTACTTATAACTTTGGTGCAATAGCGCTGTTATTTTATATTGTAAATGAATGCTAACAATATGAATAAGTAAAATAGTAGTAGTATATAGTTTAAACAAAAATAAATGTTGTTGAATCATATTTTCTTTGATTATAAGAATCTTTCCAGGTAAGTAGTTGTGTGTCCGAAAATGCGTTATCTTGGGTGGAATATTGTATACATATACTATAATAAATATTTTGGTGAAATATTTTTTTTAATATTACAATGGGCAAAAGGTTCACCTGATGTTAAGTAAAACCGCCACTCATGGACACTTAAATTACCGGAAGGCTCGCTAGTGCGTTGATGGCCTTTTAATAATTGGTACGCTCTTTAATGGAAGCGCCCTAAGTCCAATTGCTTCGGAAATACTTTTGTGGGCAGCTGGTTTTACATAGTGGTGGTGCGCGGCTAAACTGATATGCGGTGATACGGATGGAATTTCATATTATACCTTGACGTCCAATGATGAAACTCAGCAGGTATTAAGCTATTATTGATGGAAACCAATCCTGGTCGACTCTGATTATTACTATCGAAGTACCATACTGTTTATGTTTAATCGCAATTAATATTACAATACACATAATGAAATACAAAATAATAAGAATATTTTAATTAATAATATCACTCACCACAACTATTAAATACATAACAAACCAATCCATTTCAAGGCACTATTATTTTACAATACCATTAAAAACTCCTATAATAAAATGTGTGTTGATTGCAGTAGCTTTCAACGTCTAGTAAATATTTAACTTCAGTTCTTCGACCTGTAATATATCATCAACTTAATGAAATAAGATACAATTTCCTATGTACGTATCGATATTAACGATTAATATCAAACTTACAATATCCATTGGTTTGAATTTTAAGTTTGGTTTTCAATTTTAACTCGTATCATGATCGCATAAAGCATATTTTCCATACAATAATTTTAATGTAAGAAATATCTTAATAACGAACGTATAGTTAATACAAAATGCAAACCGTAAAATGCGTTTGTTTTAAGTTATTCGTTCTACGATATTTAAAACAAAATATTCTTGTTAATACTTAAAAAAAGGAATGGTTCCATGTTGAATACAATGTCTACATTTTCTGCTATATATTATATGAATAATTTATATGTGAGTAAATAATAAATATAAGATTTAACAATAATAACAAATGTATCACATTTCTTTTAACATTTATATATTGTACATTATCATATTGAAATCGTTATATAATAAAAAAATAAATCATTGACTTCTTTGGACATTGCAACAAGCTTATCTATCTATGTCTTATCATTAATACTAATCCATTAATATGAAAAATAAATACGTAGCAAAATACGTAGAATCATTTGGAATGATAACCTCTCTACAACTTACTTTGTAATTTAATAAACAGGCGGACGAACTTTAGTCGCAAAACTACCGATTACATTACCTGGAGGGTGATAGTTTGCTACAACATACACGTGTCCTTCTTTTGTTTTCGCATAACCTACACCAACCTCCATAGTATCTTCCCAAACAACCTGGGAGAAATGACCTGAGCCTAAATTATCCGGCTCTTTGCCAAAATCATGATTCTGAATCTCACTATACCATTTGTCTACTGGATCTCTTCCAGTTAAAACAAAGTTTGGATCGGATGACCAAGCATAGAATATATTCTCACCATACTCATTTTGATCTCTATGTTCAACTCTTCCATTTTTGGATATAGTTTTGGCCCATTCCTCAGCATACTTGTTAAGTTTTTTATTCAGAACTAGCGGAGGGACACGATGTTTACTGCGATATTCATTGTGAGCATTTAAAAATTCTTCTTCAAATTTATCTGATGATATTGTAGTTGACTTTAATTTAGTCACCAAATCAGCGGCGTAATCAGTTAGATTTTTGCTGGTTCTTTGTGGCGATGAAGGCACGTTATTATTAGATTCATAAGGAGTACTACTACTAGATTCATCGTTAAAAGTAGATTTAAATTGAAATGCACCCGGCGGTGGAACGTTTTTAACAAATTGTTCACCATAGTTTCCTGGAGGGTAGTAATTAGCTACTACGTACAGCTTACCAGATTTACTCTTTGCACATCCAATTCCAAGTTCTTGTGTGTTCTTCCAGATTAATTGTGTAAAATGTCCGCAATTTAATACTTCCGGTTCTTTTCCAAATGAGTATTCATTTATTTCGCTGTACCATCTGTCTATGCAGTCACGTGCTCTGATCTTAACATTTGGGTCCGATGACCAACCACAATATACACTTTCACCGTAATCTGGATTTAAACTATAGGACATAGAGTCCTTTTTGGCCAACTCATCGGCCCATTTTTGACTTACTTTGCAGATATCTTTATTAAGGACTAATGGCGGTGTGCCATGTTCTCTTCTGTATTCGTTATGAACGTCTAAAGCTTCGTTCTCGAAATCGCTCGCTTTTGATTTAAAAAGTTTACTCTGAAATTAAAATATATTGCATGAGTTAAAGGAAATAAAGTAATCACTAATGCCACGCTCTGATTCAGAATATTTTCTTATCGCTCAATGTCACTTAAACATTATTTCATTTTAAATCCACTGTAACCGGGTGTTCATTCTTGATATTGCTAATACATTAAATTTTCGAAAGATTTACGAACGCGGCGACCGTTTACTAATTTATGTCTCTTTTTGAGGCCTATATGATGTATTAATTATGTAACATTACGAGAATTTAACTTAAATTATTAGATATATTAACTAATTAAATCAAATTTATAAACATAATTTACCATGATTTTTTTGGTTACACGACTATATTTGTTACAATAGAAATTATTACTATTCTTTGTAAATTATATCGAATTGGAATGTGATAAAAATATTTTAGATAAGGAAATAGGTAAAATATAATTTACGATTTTATATCTTTCGACATTGGTCATTAGTTTTCCGGTTCATATTTTATTTTTATTTTTATTAGTTTAGTTGTCAGAATTTTTATTCTTGTATAAACATATGGTTTTTATATGACAATTTAATTATGTGAAAGATATATATCTTTACTAGATATACATATGCTATTTTAATATTATTCAGAACGGAGAACATGTAGTTATATTTAAAAATCTGTTTAGCCCTCTAAAGATAAATTGTGTCTCTTCTATATTGCGGACCATGTGATAGTAAACAACTTCACCCCTTTTCCGACAATATAAATAAATTGATTTTGCTATCCCTTTTATTTGCGGGCCAGCAAATAGAGATGGAACAATTGATTGCATTGCTATATGGAAGTTGAAATGTACGTGAACACTGAATGAATTTTTGTTATTAATTTGTATAAATAATAACAGTTACATAATAGTTTAGTCCATTAATATAATCAATTTCATGGTTATTTGGTTTGGTTTAAATGTATTGTGGTGGTGTTGGAAGCGCTTGGAAAGAATTTATCCCTGAGATTCTGGGCTTATGTATGGAAAATGGTAGTAGGTGCAATCATACCTCTGTCTCATATCGGTGGGTTTCGAGTGCAGTTTCTAATTATCAAACAGGTGAATACTTTTTTTGGAAAAATACTAAATAAAGTCATGTATCAGTCATAAATATATCCGGTCTAAAAGTAGCTCCATTTCGCTAATAAAGTAGATTAGACCAATCTACGTTTCGCCTCATCCTTAATTAATATGGCCTGGGAATTCTTCAAATAGCCCATATTCCTGACACGAATAGCGCCTAGTTTATGTTTAATAACGATATTGGGTCGGGAACACAGTTTTATATTGGTATCCCGAAAACATTTTCTTTTAAATGACAAAAGGACACAGTGCCTGTATAATAATTGTTTGGCATTGGATAAGCGTAGCGCTGTCAAAGGTGGTCTTTTTGAAATGTGACCCACAACAAAAAAATAAATACAAACATGGAAAGAAAAATGAAGAATACGCTATTATTAGAATTGTGTAAATCTAAGAAATTTGGCACAAATTCCTGACATAAAGGGAACACAAATATGTTTGTGTAACAGAGAAAATGTGTGTGTGACACTAGTATATTAGACAGTAAAAGGACCTTTATTTAAGTTTCTTCAAGATTTAGTATATAACTTTTTGGTAACAGTATACCGGTGATTCATTGAAGTTGCAAAGTGTAATAAATAAAAAATGAGAAAGGTTCGCGGCGTGAGGGGAAGTTTTGTTCTTTTGCAGATCACACATGTTTGCTCCAACATCTTGATTTTCGTTTTATAAATAATATAGAAAGGGCCGCGTCTTTTCGAGTGTGTTAAATGTATGTATTTTAAGATTTTAAGTATAATTTCGTAACGGAATTTAAAACCTTAACGGTTAAAAAGGAGTATTATTATTTTATTTAACAAAGTTTGAGATAGTCCTCTATCTCAATTTACATTCCTGTCTGTTCCTGATTTAAAATGTCAAAAAGGTAAGGTTTAAAAGTTTCAAATTTAATATGGCTCCTATGTAAAATTGTGAAATCCAAATAAAATATAAAGTCTACCAAACATACGAATAATAATAATAAAATAAATACGAAAATACGTATTAAGAAATCACAATTTCATCAACAACAAAAGCAATTTTCCGCGAGTTTTAACTTTCGTCCTTCATTTTCTGATAGCCAATTGGTAGTCAGTAAGCGTAATATAACTCGAAATATGAATTAAGTACTCACCATTATATATGCGTATTTTGACCTCTGTAATCCGTAATTAAAATATCACTATCACATGTCCAAGCCCCTGACCCACTCGGTTATAACCCGTACTTTGCAATGAGAGTACCATTATAAAATTGAGCGTTATCACGGCTCGAATCCGTCTCTATTAAGCCGCGTATGTTAGAATGAGATGGTACAACAATGACTGCTCCCTTCGTCCTATCAGAGATTACGAATTAATAGAAACTTCGTGTTTAACTCTTATCAATGATAGTGAATTGCTGATATAATTTTTATGGACCTGTTCTTGTTATTTGATGATTGAAGCAATTATCTTTTAAGCTATTAAACTGCGACGAAATAACTCTATAGTCATATTATTATAAGTATATAAATAAGTGTACAAAATATGTAAAATAAAAACAAAAGAAGGCTTTCAGAACTACTAAAGCTTAATCGAACATGTCTAAATTCAAAACTTCAAAAAATATTTAAAAAATAAGGCATATACATGAGGTGTAAGATTTGCGGTTTTAACTTAGTTAAAGAAGAAAGTTGTCTTATCCATCGTCATGGTCAATAATATTCTTAAGTATTTTAAAATTACTATAAAGTATGAATTTATATATTCCAAAAATGCCGGTGCCCGAAAATGTTTACATCTACCATACGCAAATGCTATTGCGTACATAGAAGGTTAATAGCCTAATCCATTGGTGTATAACCGGGGTTCGAACATTGGTCCTTGGAATCCATGATCTTCCGACTCTTTTTAATTGTAAAAATAAGCGATGATACACTGTGCTTCGAGTGTAAGTTACGATGTGAGTATAGCAAACTATTGACACTAGCCTATGTCGACATCACAATTATATTATAACTTCTCCAAGAACATAAAATTGCATTTTTTTTATTTAGGTTTAACCGTTAGTCCCTTACCCACGACTGCTGAATAGCACGAAACGGCGAACTGATATTAATAAATTCACGTTTTTGTTGGTTTAAGAAGTTTTAATTAAATGTGTAAACAAGGTTATGCAAAGTGTAGATTTATTTTATAAGCGTTAAGCCCCTGGTTCGCACGCCTGGATATTTATTTCATTTAATATGTAATATTTAAACAAATGGTATTACGAACTTTTTTACACATATTAATGTCTTCAATAAAATTGTTGTACATGACTTTGTTCTATTGTTAATAGTTTCCACAGAGTACGTGATATAAAGATTATTATATGTATTTTTACATCTTGGGTTACATTATCGATGTTTCAAAGACATTCCTCTTACTAATTTGAAAATATTCTATAGCCTATGTTAATTAGGGATAATGTAAAATTCTAGTGGTGAAAGAATTCTAGTTTTGAAGCCTTTTTACACACAATCAAATATTTCCTCTTTATAATATTACCGTAGATATTTGGAATACAAATCATAACTAACTCGCTATCGCATTAGCTTTCGCTAACGCTCTTGCACATATCCACAGTTGAGTTCGTTACATACCCACAGAGTATCATCTAATCCCGCATGACTGAGCGAGCGGTCACAGAGCGATTGTTTTGTACGTGTTCTATCAATTTTCGTGACTTTCATATTTTTTGTTGAGCCTTTGTTGACCACAACGGGTAATTAGTGCGTCACATCGTGCGAATTTTACCTTATTATTTTGATGGCAACAATAACTAAAATTGTACTTTAATGACGGCAAAAAAACTGTGAACTGCGGGAATGATATATGTGTGAATGACCTCTATGTAGTGAGCTAAATAAAGAAAATTTTAAATTTCGATCTTCAGGGCATTATAGTGTAAGCAAGGAAGTGTACAAATGTTACTTAGTTACAGTTTTAGCGAATAATTTACTTTATTAAGTTTTATATGTTAAATATGTCCGAGCAATGGCGCTGGTATCACCTGCCATTGTCATTATATGTTACAGAACTCACGTCAAAGTCTTATCAGTTTATAACCGTTATTGCTAGATCTACAAATTAACAAATTATTTGATAGCCTGTAGTAATAGTAATTTCATAGTCATTATTATTAAAGTCGGAACAATGGCGTTAGTGTCAGCTGCCATTGTCATTATAATTTAATAACATCAAAGTTAAATCAGTTCAAAACCGTTAATATTAGTGGTTTATTTGATTTGACAATATTGCTAGATTTATAAATTAACGACAATTTAATGGTCGACTATGGAGTCATTTCTTTTTTATAAGTTTTTATCTTGCAATCAGTCAGCTATACTATGAGCAAATGTGTTAGGGGTTCAGAGCAAAGTCTCCATCGAGACTACTCCTCTCTTTCAACCAAGACTTAGGATTTGTCGCCTTTTAAGCCTATTTATTAGGTCTATATGGTTAGTTGCGTGGCAAGCTTATTAGGATGCATTTCTAGCCTTTTGTCTGTATTTTATACTCCAGGTCTTGATCACCTCTTTGACAGTCCTGATTTTGAGGAGCTCATGAATTTCCGATGTTTTTATAAACCACGGACAGTTGGATATTTGTTTCAAGATGTTATTTTAAACCCTCTGTATGATACTTATGTTAGAGTCACACGCCGAACCCCATAGTTGAATCCCGTATGTCCAAATTGATTTCAAGAGCATTTCGTAGATGAGTAGCTTATAATCTACTGACAGCATGGAATTTCTGCCAAGAAGCCAGTAGAGTCCTCTGTATTTCAGGTTGATTTCTTCTCTCTCAATTATTCATTATTATTATTAAAGGTAATTTATTATAGCTTTCAACCATTGCAACTTAAAGACAATCAATATTAAAGTAATCTTTGACACTCGTTCATGTGACTGCCGTTTGACTTTGTAGTCGATTCGGGTTCGGTCGCGGAACAATTACACAAAATGTCACGAAATTCGCTCGTTATTGTGCCTAATTTTCCTTCACCGTCCCCGTTGTCTGTCTTACCCTCTTTTCCCGTCAATTAGGTTTAAAGGAATGTATTCTCATTAAAAACAAAAACATACTATACGATATTAAATCTATCGCAACACCGTCGTACGCATATTGCATTGAGATCTACCAATAAACTTCGCATCGCAGGCGTATTTAAAACGGGTCAACTTCTAATATTTTCCGTATCTCAGGAGGCAAGCTGTTGCTTTGCCCCGAAATATTTATCTTATATTTTTGCAACCGTATTCGGTTCTGATTTTATGTAGATTATATTAGTGTTATTCCGGCTGCTTGTGGGATTGAAGTTAAATTTAATGCCAATGTGTATTTGGTTATGTATTTTTTTAAATGCATGTTTATACAGCTGCTTAATGTTAATTAATTTTATGTCAAAGTGTAGATTGTTAGGAAGTAAAAGTAGGATAAAAAGAGGATTTTAATTAAATTATTTTTTGAATTTGTTTACTAGTTGAAGCGCTACCCCATACTATCAAATATAATAAATATGATTTTACTAAGGAATTGTATATTGTTATTCAAACTGTTTTTGGATAGGATCTAGTTAATCAAACTTTACGAATTGTCTTTGTCATACCATTCGTTTTATCCTATCTCACTCCGTCATATATAAGAATGACGGACCCGTACAACATTCAGGAATAATTTAAATCCTCATAATTGGTTTTGCAACTCTGAGTACCTATGGTGAAAGTTGTTGATTCTTTGGCCGCGAAGTTCAATCAACGAGGTGAATTTTAATGTCCAATCCATAAAACATTTTAGTATCTAGTAAATCGCTCGCAATGCCACACCTCAACAATCTTAGTCCGGCGACGGAGCTTTGCTTAAACCGACACAAAAAATGTATAAACATAATATTGTTATTGATTTCGAAAAGGTTTTAAGCTATTGCATAGATTTTATCGCGGGCGCGAGCGCGGTAATCGAATCAAGAAATTCCGTAACGAAATAAACTTAACACACGATGACGTAAAATAGGTGCGGCCAATACGCGTTAGAGCGGGACAGAACGCATACTGCGTCTCACATCGATTTAGCATGATCGGATAGGCGTGTTAGTCTGAGTGGTAGATTGAATTAAAATCAAATAAAAAAATACTGCAAAAAATAAATAAATAATTATTATAATGCATAAGTATATAAAAAATGCTATGCAATAGCTTTACCGCGGCAGTCCCCGAGTGCCACACGTATTTTTTTTAAATATAAACTTTATCATTTGTAGAAACGGACAGAGGCTTATTATATTTGTAATTTGTACCGTGTAGTTATAAATATACGTTAAGCTTTTGCCAATTTAAACAAGAAATATTTCTTCTAACGAAAATTATATTTCGAGGAAATCCCAAAGGCTTCAATTCGCTAACTATGTATTACAGACAATATGTGGACAATGAAAGGTCCCACGTGCTTTATTATGATGGATACCATAAAGTTTTGATATGAAATTCGTTCCTATTCATAATTTTATGACCAGTATTTTATGATACGTTGACGTTTCATGGCAATCTTTGAAATTGCTTTGTTGCTATTATTGCTTTGAGTCTGGCCATTTAGATGGTAACTTTAAAAAGATTATATTTTATCGTTTGCCTACATCTTTATTATAATTTAGCTGTAGCTATCTTAATAACTAAGTTATCCATAAAACACGTATACGTTTATCATGGTTATGGACTTTCATGCTTACCATAATTTACCATTATGAAATTCAACTTTGAAGCAGGCAAACTAAAACAGCTTACTTAATAAACCCAGTTTTTAGAAAAATTCAATTTGTAAATATCCTACATGTCAATATAAAAAATGGAGTTTAATATTTCTATTTAAATAATCTGGGGGCATACTTTGAGCTCTTATTGCGAGCCTATTGACAACCTACAACTGAAAAGCATCGTACCATGACATCGAAAAAACGAGACAGTTTATGTTCCCACATAACCTTCGCGGTTATCAGATTTCGTTCCTTCAATTTGTATTAGAATTCGTACCATGACCGCTGGGCTGAACCGAAATTTGACAGTTGCGCTTTCCAACTATGACAGAATAAGCGATTCTAAAAAAGTTACTTTTTGTTCAACTTTTTGTATCGAAATGTCCAAATAATAGTTAAGAACCTATAAAATTCAATATACGTATCTAGTATGTCTATGTTTCGGATATTTTAGGGTATTTTGAGTTTAGAAAGTGTGATTATAAATAAATTATTAAAATATCGACGGAGATGAATAAACAAGACGGCAATGCCCTTCTACCGACTTCGTAGATATCGAGTTTATAATTTGCTATAGATTAACGACTTTGATTCGTTGAAGTTTTCAGTGTACCTACAAATAATTGCACAAACTGTTCAATAATATTCAATTAATTATTTAGGCATGTCTAACAAAAACATAATCCCGAATATATCATATTTTATAATAAATAATCATGCCATATCAGTTGTAGATATTTATTATAATTAAATGTTTCCTCATTATGTTCATGAATTGTATGATTATCCTCTGCTTTCTGTTGTTCTGTTTGTAAAACATAGAAAAAGTGTCTTCAGGCAATGTTCAATTTATTTTTCTGGGTTTCTTTAAGCTGAAAGAAAAATTTATATTATGATTAGTAACGTATAAACTAAATTTGTACCATTTGAAAATAGATTTATAATAATTTCAGATTTATTTAGTAAACAATTTGTGAAGGCTGACTCCATCAATATAGTTAAAAATGTGTAAAACTTATTTAAAAACTGAAATTTTGTAAACACCAAAATATTGGAAAGCTCTTATCCAATTGGGAACGTTCAAAAATAATAAGTTTCACTTCTCTTACAAGATAACTTCAAAGTCAAAGTTTTTTTTCGTACTGGTCGCCTGTAAGCTGTACGTATGCATCGCAAAATATAATTATTTATAGTTTTTATGAAGTTTTGAGATTAAAGTATAAACTTGCTTCGACAGATTTTTACAAATTTAAAGGAAATCTAAAATTATTATTAAATAATTCATCAATCACGTAATAAGTTGATTATGCTTAATATATATATTATTTATTTTAATAAAGCTATTCTTTTGATATCAGGTAATTAATCTGGTGCTATGATAGTTGACATTATTATTTTTAAACGTTTCCTTCAAATTTTGCTAGGAGATTTCAATATTTTGGTATTTACAAAATTTCGGTTTTATAAATATAGTTTAACAAGTTGTTTAACTTATAAAATAATATGATAGGGTAAGTATTGTTCAAAAATTTGTTCATTAAAAATTAATACCTATATCGAAGTGAATTCCTGATATAAAACTCTTTGCATGAGATATTACAATCAACTTATTACTCGAAAATCATAAGTAAATAATGATAAAAATTGATTCCTTATTCCTGAATTCATATAATATAAATAATTATATTTTCTTTACAGCTTAAACCTGACAAACTCGCTGAATTGAGAGAATGAAATATATAAATGAATATATGTTTATATCCAATTGAACATTGCCTGATTCAAGACAAGTAAAGACATCTTTTTCTATCTTGATGGAGTCATCCTAACTAAATAAATACTGTAATTATAATATTTTTAAATGGCTTATTATTTACACATTATAAATTTGAAAAACACCTCTGTTTTTTGTTTAAAAATGAGATGAGAATAATACAATTCATGAACATGAGAAAAATTTAATTATAATAAATATCTACTAGTGATATGGCATTCCTATTTATTGTAAAATGTGATATTATATTGGGGAATTATGTTTTTGTTAGACATGCCTAAATAATTAATTGAATATTATTGAACAATGTACAATTATTTTTAGGTACACTGAAATCTTCAATGAATCAAAATCGTTAATCTATAGCAAATTATAAACTCAATATCTACGAAGTCGGTAGAAGGGTATTGCTGTTTTGTTTCTCATCTCCGTCGATATTGTAATAATTTATTTATAATCGCACTCTATACTCAAAATATCGGAAATATAAAAATTATATTTTTTTTCCTATATTAGCCATAGTAGATAAATCTTATTATTTTAACTTTATTAACAAGTTTTAATACAAATATTGAATTTTATAGGTTCTAAACTATTATTTGGACATTTCGATACAAAAAAGTTGAACAAAAAGTAACTTTTTTAGAATCGCTTATTCTGTCATAGTTGGAAGATGCAACTGTCAAATTTCGGTTCAGCCGAGCGGTCATGGTACTGATTTTCATACAAATTGAACGAACGAAATCTGATAACCGCTAAGGTCACGTGGGAACATAAACTGTCTCGTTTTTTCGATGTCATGGTACGAATTAGCGATGCATCTCAGTTGTAGGTTGTCAATAGGCTCGCAATAAGAGTTCATGGTAGGCCCCCTAAACTCCACTGGATTGTTTTAAGAAAGTTCAAGGTAAAAAAAATATTGATATGTGATCTGATAAATGATAATTGTCTCGATGATATTTATTGAAAAACTTTCAAGCTGCTTTTATTAAAAAAATTACATCGTATATAAGTGTTTCAAAGTGCAAATTCTAGTTAGTACATAATGGTACAATGGTATTCGTTATTGTAACGTTCGGAAATTACCTGCAGTGATTTATCGTTAGTACGCCGTAGATCGTTGACCCGGATAGATAGCGCTCAATCTTTTACTGACGACCTTAAGTATTGTACACACTGATGTATTCTTTTTAACACATAGTTACATACATAATTAAATATAATATTAATTATAAACAATCGCTTCCAAACCACTTTAATTATGGATATTTGAGGAAATTACACATTAATGCAAAAAATAAAACAAGGATGGTAGGAATAAGGCAACTTATTTCCTACCATTAAAGCTTAACACTAATTTGTTAGAAAAGAAAACTATAACCTAAACCTTCCCATAACAGATAATAACAAAGCCACTCTTGTGAATACAGTCAGTGTTCAACTAATTATGTCAGTTTTTACCGCAATATTGCTAAGCGCAATGCACTCGTAAGTGGTGAATCTCTGTGCATTGCGCGGCACGGCCACCAAAAGTTGCCGTTTCTCATGCCTACTGTGGTGAATTGGTAATCGCAGCTCCAACCTCTCTCAAACTTCTGCATTATCTATCTTACCTGTAAGGATTTCAAATAGGAACCGAGCTAGATCCTGCTTACTTAGCTGAGTGTATTCAACCATACCCAAAACATATCGGATACATACGCCGGTAGAACGGATAAATTCCATACATCCTCAAGTATATAAATAAATAAAAATGACTTTATTTGACACAAAAACAATTACATCTTGTTGCTGACATTCTAATTTTTGTAGACATACCATAGACAAAGAATCGTTGAGATACACTGTTCATTATTAACCTTATACATAATATTCTTCTATGAGCTCTAGCGTTTAAACTAGGCCTAGCCTGAATATTAAACGCTAGCGAGTAAACTTATTTTGTAATCGCTCCACCAGTATTGCGTATTTCATTTCACGTGGGGCCCATTGCGTTAGCTTACCAAATGACTTCTTACATGAGTACAATATAAAAAAAGCAACAAAAGAAACATAATAAAAGTAAAATATACCAGACAAACATAAAAAAACATAGTAGTAAGTATTTCAAAGAATCACGACAGTGACGAATTAGACAGAGGAATATTGCTGCTTTTATAAATTTTAGATTAAATCCGATGTACCGGTAGATCCTCGTCCTTTTGTCTCCCTTTGCCTTTTGCCTGATTAATTGATGAGGGAAGGTTTTTATTGTTTATAGATATACACATATTATATTGTAGTGTTTTTCAGTTTCTTTTGTATATTAGCCCAATTAGGTCCTTTATTATGTGTGTGCACTTATCTCATCCGTAGTGTTATGTTAACTTAGACAAATTATTTTTATAACGCATACTATACAAGGGCGGGTAGAAAGCCGTCTTCCCCGAAACAACGTCTACCCGTGCATTTAAAAAATATACCCTATATTACAAATGCTACATACTAAAGAATTTTTGTAAATCGGTCCAGCAGTTTAATTTTTATATGTTTACAAACATACACAAAACAAATCTTTCTTTATTAATTACACTAGTATCATATTTTTTATATGAAGTTTTAAACTATTATAATGTAATCGTCACGTTAGGTTCCGGTATAACTGTGTCCATTATTTGAAGGAAATCGATGCGAATGTGGACACTGCACGGAACTACCAAATAGATTAAATGGCTCTGCGATTGTCGGGAACATGGTTCGGCTTGAACCCGTTAAACTTAATGAGATTATAGTAATTGAATTAAATTCTGCTTTCGAATCTGATTGATATTATATTAATTGACCGTTATTAGTTTCAATTATAAATAATCGTGTTTTGTGTATCAGTTACATTTCAGTATTTTAAATAAGATAAGCTGTAATTTAAAATGCATTTAGATTATTGATTAGAAAAATATTTTTATTTTATGCTATTTAAATTACTTTTAACACTTGCATAGTTCATAAAGTTAATAATTAAATTTATATTTTTTGTAAGCGATTACAAAACAAAATTAATAATATAAATATTTAAATTAAAATGTGTGGTAAACAAACGATTACCACACATTTTAATAAATTTCTTTAACGGTTTTTCAACATAACATTTAAGCCGAATTCACTACAATATTAACATACATGTTTCTAGTGCTTTTCAGCTACTAGCTCGCTTTATGTGGAGTAAATTTTATTTTAATAGTGTTCGAAGTAAACCAAATACAATATTATGTTTACGTGTGTTTATTTTTGTAATAGTTTTCTTGTCAAAATTAATCACTGTTATTATATGAAATAATAACATTTTTATTCAAAGATCTTTGACAATACAAGTAGGTCAGTCCACTTCCGTCTTCAAATAAAGATACAAAAGATACGAAAGCCCTTAATTCTTTAAACAGGGGGAATCTTCACGAATAGAAGTCGGAATCAGTGGAACGAACAAACCTTTTATCTTCACACATTTCGTGAAAATTACTTCTATTTCATGGAATGAGGATAAATGTATTTTAATTTAAATGGATTTTTCAATATGAAGAATGAATCGTACCATACTAGTACTTGTAAACATACTCAAACTTGTTTCATACAGAATATTCTAGTCTTCTTGCGTTATGTATGAGGGCTGTATTTACTGTGTGTTATATTAAATAACTAAATATTAATAAGATTATCTAGACCGAATCAGTGACAACTAATTTAAAGCAATCAAAACGTGTTTTGACAGTAATGTAATACATTACCGTTTACAACAAATAAGAATTCATTTGAAGAAATTTATGTCTAATATTACATCTATTAGAATAGCAATTTTCGGAAAAGGTTCATATATATTTTATATAGTTATTAATATATCATTAAGTTAATAAGGGACACTTCTTGGTTTTAAAAGTTCATTTATTTCGCTATTTAGTGACAAGGTCGCCTGTACTCTATACATAATGTATCATGAAATATTTATTGTAATGGCCATAAAGTGTTATGTGACCAGTGTTGGCTTCAGCGTGCATCTCTTATCCCTGATGTAGTAGATTCGAACCCCGGCTGAGCAACAATGGACTTGAAAACAACAAACAAAGCGTCCTAGATCAAAAAGGAAAAAGAAAGTTTGATCACTACACAGGTATAGAAATCTGAATCTGGGTTTAATCAGGTGTTAAATAAATATGTTTACCTTAAGTGCAATCATACGGAAGTAACATTGGTTACAGGTGCGATATATGGGTAAAATAAATTCCCAGCCATTTCGTAAAAGTTCGAAAATTGCAAAGTTGTATTAGAGGATTTTTCAACGTCCATCTTTATTTATTGCTGGTTGTGGACGGGTATAAATATACTTATAAGACTTGTTGACCTTATTTTAAAGGCCCGCTTTGAGAAACCGTCGCAGTTATGTTTATAATAGGTAAAACTTTAACTCTGATAAAATTCGTATTCCAAATTTAAATTGAGCATTAAAAAAAGTTAATAAATTAAATGGAACTCTGCATATTTTAACCCGACGTTGTGTTTGATTGAACACAACAATCTCAGAAACGACAAGTTCAAAAAGGCTATAGAAATATAAAACGCGGTATATTGTAAGTTATTTTTATACATATAAACATTGGTTTAGATCGGTAGCCATAAGTGTTTCCATTTTAGCAAAAAAAATATCATTATTTTTTTATGATATCCGAAAATTGATTCGATATTTCGTTAGCAATATTGATAATGGATTGCAATAACGATTCGAAAATACTTGAAATGACTACTATTTATTTGGATATCCGATGTGATGATGCCAAAATAAAGATTGGTCGAGTTTTGAGTTCGCTTGTAGCTAATCCGTTAAAAAGAATTCAACCGATTTTTAAGATATTAAAAGAGAGTCCGTCAGTCAGTCAGAAGAGGCCGCTTTTACTGAATAAATTTCATGTTTGGTGTGTTTCACCATATTTTTACTAGTTATGCGCGGCTGTTGCGTGGTGGCCTTTTAGTCTGTGTTGAATTCGAACCATCAGCTCCTAAGATATAAAGTCAACCGTACTGCCAAGCATTCACTGAAGATTTATATACAGAGACAATTCATATATTCACTAAATCGAGTCGAGTTTTAGATAATTAATTGATAGCGAAAAATATCTTTAAAAAATGTATTATTATGTTGCAGAAAAGTCTCACATTTATAAATAAACTTTATAAGTTTGCAATGAATCGTGTGTTATCAGTTTTGATACGGGAAATATTAACTTGGGTTTCAATAAAGCCTCTAAGAATAGTTTGAAGATTTAAGTCTTTTGAACGGAAATACTTTACCTACACGATATTAGGTTTCTATGACGTCACTGAATTGAGCTTCTTGGAAATAGTACGGTCGAGGGAAGTAAATTTATTTGCTTTATTGTAACTAATATAGTTTACAATATTGGAAAATATTAACACTTATTAGCAATGTTCTATACGTATAAAATTATGGTTTTTCTTAAAATTCGCCGTCTGTAGCACTGCTAATTCTGTTTGATAATAAACTTTATTATTGATATTTGATAATAACTTTCATCCGTAAGGTCGCAGGTTCGAATACCGGATGTGCACCTTTGTGACTTTGTGCCTATGTGCGTAGTTACACTCGTTTGTATGGTGAACGAAATCATCGTGTGGAAACCGGCATGCCTTAGAACGAAATATTCGGCGTGTGTCAGGCTCAAAAGAATGATTACCCACTTTAAGCCTGTAAGTAAAAACAAATAATCACGAAAAAGGTAGAAAATCTGAGGCTCAGACTGTAAAAGGTTGTAGCGCTACTACGGATGAAATTTTGAGTTTTCCCTGAGCTGATGTTTTCTTTTTTATTTTTCAATACTAGGGTTGCCCGGAAGAAATCACTTGTTAGCGACAAGGCCGCACGTTGCCTAATAACTTATGTAACCTGTTAATAAATAAATATTCTGCTAAGGCAAATCTTCAGGTTTTTATGAAGACTCATGTAGTTAGGGAATCGAACTTTAATTGAAAACTATTTGTATACTCTTAAAAGGTCTATGTTAATAATAACATCATCTTCAGATTTTCTTTTAAAGTCAAGTGGGTGATCAGCTCTCAGTACTTAAGCCTTCAACATACTGTTCTCCTAATAACAAATGCAGTATTTGTATTAAAAAATACGTGCCGCAGTAAAGCTATTGCATGGCATTTTTTATAAACTTATGCAATATTAATATAATTATGTATTTATTTTTTGCAGTATTTTTTTTCTTTGTAATATTAATTCAATCTACCACTCTACCAGACTCAGACTAACACGCCTATCCGATCACGCTAAACCGATGTGAGACGCAGTATGCGTTTTGTCTCGCTCTAACGCGTATTGGCCGCAGCTATATTACGTCATCGTGTGTTAGGTTTATTTCGTTACGGAATTTCTTGATTCGGTTGATTGATTCTTAGCAATTAGTCTTAAGTTTTGCAACTGTTCTTAGGAAATATTAATAGAATTTCTAGTAACGAAAATACCGACGCTAAGTAATAAGGCGAGTAAATTATTTTGTTTTGTCAATACGTATCAATAATGGACAAAGCATGTAATAGAATGGTGTCCTAGATTAAATATAAGAGAGATGAAAGACAATATCGTAGATTAGTATAGCGCCTGGGGGTTTTCACCTCGGACTAGAGTTACAGTGAATTAATTAATATGATTCATGTGGGATATCGTTTTTTAAACCATAAATTGCAATGTTTACCCAAATTTTTTTGTGCACTCCATTGTTTAAAAAAATTATTATGAAAAATTAATGTTTGACCATATATTTTCACTTTAAACAGTAATTTTTATTTATTTATATGATAAATCTTACCTGAGTAGACATATAGGAAGATACCTGTGTATAAAAAAAAAGTAGGGATCTCGAACCGGTAGAAAAACGTGGAGGGGAGAGCGGATCGACAGCTATGTACATGTACAATGGAATTTCTCGGCCAGTTTAATTATAAATGAAACATACTCTATTGTGTACATTTCAAAAAATAAGGTAATTTATTACGACTAATGAATAATGGTTAATTTTTTTAAAACATTTAATGGTATTGGACCCAAATTTAGTTGAAATGATTATATCATCGTGAAAGCGTTCTATTAATAGTTTTTTCATCCGGGATATGCTCTGTAGTGATGACGTTTTTCAACTCTTGCATGGTAAATTGGCAATCATCATTCTCTTCTATGTACTTGTATATTAGCTCCATTGCTGCAACTACCATCGAAATTCTCGGATTAATTTTCTTTTCAACATTACCGAGGTGAATTGAATTTTTCAGCAAATTATAACAATGCGAATGATATTTTGCTGCAAGTGCCTGTAAGTAGGTTATACCAGAAGTCCTTTTATGGATATCTCGATAATAATCAGTTTTCTGGACGAAGAGACATTGATGTGGATAGTGCTTGGTCTATGCTGTAAAGCTGTATGCTGTATGCTGTGTCTGGGACCGTACCTAATTATAATTTTTTTGTACTAAATAAGTTAAGATTTTAAATTTTCAACGTTACGTCTACGTCTCACATATCATCCTTATAGTCTAGTCGACAAGTTGAAAATGGAACAAAATAGAGATACTGCTCTTAAAATTATGTGCGATAGCTCATTCGAACCGGAATGACGCCTAGAAAAATGTGCTAAAAGCGTGTATTAGCACATAAAAAATTGCAAAAGTTATAGACCATTAAAGATGAAAAAAAAATGGAATTTAGTTTTTTGCCAATATTTAATAAACTATTAATATTTAAGAAATTTCAAATAAAGATTCTGAAAGAGGAGGAAATTTCCAATAAAAAACTCTCAGCTCCCGGAACTCTATCTCCATTATTTATAACTTTAATTTAACGCTGAAAATAGGTCTGTGCGTGACATTTTTAGGATTCGCGCGTGGCGTCAAAAGCGACTACGGCACATTAATTAATTTATTTAAGGTATTGAATATTTTTTTTAAATTTGAAAAAATTATGGTGTGTTCTGAACACTATAATTAATTTATTCCCGTTGGAAATTTTACTTAAAGTTAATTTTTCAACAAGTTAAATAATTGTTAACTAACGAAATTTTCTCGAACGACCGTCTTAATTGTAAGTGAAAAAAAATGTTTTAATAATGGTCGTAAAAATATTTCGCTTCGTAGAGCCTTTCTTACATACATACTTAACAAGATCGTGCCATAAAAGTTAAAGAAATATTTATACTTTGTTTATAACAATTTTTTTACTTAAACAAAAACTTAAAAATCCAAGTAATGTTGTTAAAAAATTTTTTTTTTTTCTACATCATCATATTATCGTTTTTATATTAATACAAGATATTTATTGATTTGCAAAAAAAAAATTTCCCGCCATTTGTTGATAATTTTTTTTAAACAAATTGATTAAATCAATTGTTTTAAAAAAAAATTTTCACAACTTTATTACATTACAAATATTATGATTGTTTAAAAAAAAAAATTCCTTAATAACATATTTTAATTGTTTATAATCGTTTTTTTTATATTTCTATTGTTTAAATAATTAGTTAAGAAATTTTTTTTTTCTAAAAATCATAATTGACAGTCCTCTATAAAGTAACAAAAAAATTTTTTTTTTAATCAACAATTCTATTGTTTATTAACTTACCAATTTGTTATAAACAAATGTTCAACTTTTTTATATTTTTTTCTAAAACTTCTAAAATTAACAAAAACGAACATATATAACAAAGTCTATAAAAAAAAAAATTTTTTTTTTAACAACATTACTTGGATTTTTAAGTTTTTGTTTAAGTAAAAAAATTGTTATAAACAAAGTATAAATATTTCTTTAACTTTTATGGCACGATCTTGTTAAGTATGTATGTAAGAAAGGCTCTACGAAGCGAAATATTTTTACGACCATTATTAAAACATTTTTTTTCACTTACAATTAAGACGGTCGTTCGAGAAAATTTCGTTAGTTAACAATTATTTAACTTGTTGAAAAATTAACTTTAAGTAAAATTTCCAACGGGAATAAATTAATTATAGTGTTCAGAACACACCATAATTTTTTCAAATTTAAAAAAAATATTCAATACCTTAAATAAATTAATTAATGTGCCGTAGTCGCTTTTGACGCCACGCGCGAATCCTAAAAATGTCACGCACAGACCTATTTTCAGCGTTAAATTAAAGTTATAAATAATGGAGATAGAGTTCCGGGAGCTGAGAGTTTTTTATTGGAAATTTCCTCCTCTTTCAGAATCTTTATTTGAAATTTCTTAAATATTAATAGTTTATTAAATATTGGCAAAAAACTAAATTCCATTTTTTTTTCATCTTTAATGGTCTATAACTTTTGCAATTTTTTATGTGCTAATACACGCTTTTAGCACATTTTTCTAGGCGTCATTCCGGTTCAAATGAGCTATCGCACATAATTTTAAGAGCAGTATCTCTATTTTGTTCCATTTTCAACTTGTCGACTAGACTATTAGCACTCTCTAAATATCTTTTTAAAGCCTATTGGGTGATCTTAAAATAAGAGAATTAGTTGAAATTTCCATTCTGGAGTTACAAAAATAGTTGCCATCTTAATTTTTAAGGTCTTAGAAAGCTTCGTGTTACTACGTATTTGCTTTCGGCATTTTCCCTTTTTAAGTTATTAAACTTAGTCTTAATCTAGATTATAAAGACGAAAAATGAAATGATTTGGAAATTAAGTGCAACACTTGGACATTTAAGTAGTTTAATTAAAAAAAACTTTTCAATTCTACCCTCTCTTTATTCATCACTATTCACTAAACTATTCTACGCTAATAATATTATAAAGAGTAATTTTTTGTTTGTATGTAATACAAAATCTATATATGAGCTGATCCGTTATTAATTCTTTCACCTATAGGAATATACATTATTAGATTAAAACAATGCATTCCATACGAACGGAGAGCATCAATGAAAAATGTTGCAGAAATAGAAAACTTACTTACCTTAGTTTGTTTTACTATCACTCTTTCGAGATCAATCTCAGGAATGATCTGTTCTATCCAGCTTAGTCCTCTTATCATGAATTACGTGGTTAAAACCGACACAGCTTAATGTAATTATAATACACAGTATAAATTCGCAAGAAACAATTATACTTAGTTAAAATAATGTTTACAAATTTTATACACGAGACTGTAATATGTATTTTTACTTGACCTTTCGCAAAAATATCACGTTCTTTCAAGTTTAAATCTTTATTTGAAATGTTCAAAGTTCAAGATTAAAATCTCACGCCAAAGAGATCTTTGCTAAGTGAGTTTGTGCTTAAGACCTTAAGAATAATGGCGTTGATGTTTGAATAATTTAATCCTATACTATCAGTAGACTTATTTTCTTTAGAAAGTTATGAATTAATAAGATTCCTGTTTTTCGAAGTTCGCCACTTATAAACAACTAAATAAAATGAAACTAATGAAAAGTAAAGTATATTTTTATGGATTCATGAAGGAAAACATCGTGGACCCAAAACAGTCGACAGCGTGTGTCAGGCACGGTATACTGATCACCTATTTGCCTATTAGAAAAAACAAATGACTGCGAAACATGCACAAAAATCAGAGTAATGGAACTAAAGGTTGTAGCGTCACTGGTTTTATTTTTTATTTGTGGAAGCCACATCAAGCATACGTTAGAAATAATACATACATAAGTTGGTCATGCATATTGCCCTCTTTCGTTCTCTTTTCTTTCTTCTTTTCAATGTTTTTGATGCAAAGGTTATTAAATGTTTTTTATAATACACTTTGTATTTAAACTTGCTTAGTTTTCATATTTTTTCAATTTTGTTATTATTAGCAAATATACATTATTTTATAAGTCCTGTAAGATAACCAATAAATAAATAGATGCGATTCATAGCAGATTTTACGTTTTAACGTGTATAAAACTTTGACATAACACGACACTACTCCAATTTGGAAATTAATCCCATAGGTACAGTCACAAAGTTAGCACCTTACTTTATGCATGCCAAAGCGACCTTTATTATTACACAATTTATTACGAAAATGCTTTGAATGTAACAATTAGGTCATGAATTTACATACACCTACACTGTGATTCCTAGAAGCAGCTTTTATAGAAATACGCTATAAGTGTTATGGTGAAATCAATAAATAATTATACGTTTCTGTTTGCTTTTATTAGGGCTTTTTCACTACCGTATTACTATATTAGTTATAATCCTGATATTTGTATTCAGTACAACTAAAAAACGTCTTCTGTGTCTCTACAGAATATAATTTTTTACATGATAGATTACCTGTGTTGTATGAATACTTAATATAACAGGTTTAGAAAATTCCCACCACCACAGAAGAGTAAAAGTAATAATCATCCATTAATAGGTAATTTAAAGACGTGTCCGAGTTTAGACTTTCTAGGAATTAGTTTGCAACCAAATTACTGTAGATGAAGTCAATTGGAAACTTATTGTGTATTACCAATTGAATATCCTACAAATTAAACGAACATTTAAGATTATGATCATAAGGCATGTTTTAATATAGGGAAATTTATACCTTGAGAAACATTTAAAATGCTAATCGTGTATAAAAAGCTTTAAAAGCTTTGGAAGCTTCTAAAGCCCGCAGTATATCTCTTGTGACTATGTATGACGAGGGTAAAAAGTTCGGGTGAAAACTGTCGCTTGTGCTAATTCACTAAGATGAAAACTGTCAGATTAATCTTTATTTTAATTTATTGTATAATAATTAAATATATAATACTGGCCATGTAATAAAATTACTTAAAATTGTATTTTAATATTAAAATTATCTTTGCTTTTTACAACTTTGTATACTAGTCGTATTCGTACCATTGAATCTATAACATTTATTTTATTTATTTACTAGCGTCTAATAGTTTAATAAGGATAACGAAAATGGAGATTTTTCAAATAATTTCTCTTACTTTCTAAATTGCATTGAAACGGTAAAGTTGTAAATAAAATTTGAGCTTTTGCGTTTCTACCCCGGCGTAATGGTGTAAAATTCATATTTCTATGTGTGCTTTAAACACTTGTTCATAAGTGAATACACAAGTCCGTTTGCCATCAAGCACAGAAGGAAAAATTATTGAAAAAGAAAAAGTGCAATAAAACAAACGCAGAACTTTGTCTATAGCTTGCCACACAATCTTCAAAATACGATATTTACATATATATAATGTAATTATTGCTAATTAAATCAATAATGATTGAAATAAAAATAGATTATATAGAGATATATTTCAACAACAATACAATTGAAACTTCAATTAATTTCTCGGGGCTGTTACGACTGTACAACGTTCCGTTTCGCTCCAGATGTCGTTACAGCAACATGAAGGCCACCTATTGTAATTATACATTGCTGACTGCAAACCTATGTAATAAATTACCAGCAGATGTACTCCATCGATGTATAGATAGCAAAGCTTGGAATCCACTACTGAATTTCAGGCTATTTCATGAGTGCTAGGCAACAGGTGCGCGCAAAAGCTCATTCGGCAGTGATCGCCGCGACTGCCGGTCGTATGCTTACCCCGTATGTAGTGATAAAGTTTTTTTCATATAATTATCGCGCCTATAACTATTGTGTGGTGTTTAATATTTAAGTACTGGAAAAGTGACGTATTTGGATTAAATAAAGGTAAATATTTTTAAAATAATGTTTCTCATGTTTTCAAAAAATTAGTAACACAAATATAATGTTTTGTATTAATTATAAATGTTTTTTAGACTAAAAATTTAATTTTCATTGTGTTGAATTTTATAACGTAAATTTTAGTTAGCGGACCTACATAGTTGTGCAATAAAAATTCTCAAATACTTGGATACTTTTAATTTCGATAAATATTTTTGATTCCTACAATAATAACTAATAATATATTTATATAGATACATTTATATATACATATAATGATATATATATATATATAATAACTTATACATTTTAAGGTAGTCTTAGGTGCGTCTGATTATATGTAATAAAGAATTCATTAGTTGTTCCGTTGTATATAAATTATACATTATTGTTATTTAAAATTATAAATTATAATAATTGCATTTTATATACTTGATTATTTATATAAAAAATACCTAGCTAAAGCTGAAAAATAAATAATATATTTAAAAAAATAAAACTAACGTTCACTAACATATTAAAATTACTTATCTTTAATTGATTGAAATTTTATGCTTTATGATATACCTAATAATCCATTTAGAACGGTCGATCACGTATAATATTTTGAATAAGTCATCTATACTCTAAGATAAATGTGTATTTAAATTAAATAACCTTATATGCTGATTTCCTTCAAAATATTTCTTTCATTTAATGGCTGGCTATTATAATAAATTTTATCTTTTATAATAAATTTTATCTTTTGGGGGCCAAATCACTCGTTTTAATTCACAGAACCCAATACGATTTCCATATTGTTTACAAAAGTAATAGGCGTGAAACGTCGGCGGAAAAACGCCAGCCTTTGTAGTAAATCTAAATGAATACTTTTTTGTAAGCTCGTTGAGACTTGGGTCGTCGCATTTCCGAGGCATTTAAAAAACATAGGTCTGCATTTTCCGGACTAAAGTAACCCCTGTTTAAAAAGTAGTTTTATTGATGTCTCTTATATAGGGATATTTGCTATTTTCGAGAGTCTGCCAAGTAGCTTGCGTAGCATTGGATAGCAACCTCGGTGCACTCAAATAACGGTTGTGAAACAAATGAATTTTTATTATTGTGAAATATGACCACGAAGCAGATAGAGAATCTGAGGCTAAGACCCAAAGTTGTATCGCCCCAGGTTTTTTACTCGCATATTAAGTCTAAATGAAAACACTTTTTTGACGGATTTAAGCTATATTATTATAAACTTATAATTATTTTACATAATAATACATTCTTTAAATGGTTAAAAGTTATGTTAATAAAATACAGTACTGTCTAAATGAGATTGGTTGAGTCTAAGTTGTACTCAAAATAAAGATTTCGTATGCGATACCAAATTGAACGACTAACGTAACTCATACGATTGTGAATAAGTTTTTCTTTTGTTCGCGTTTAACTTACTCGTACGGTGTAGGTGAACATCACGAGGAAACTGCTTTAGACATGTGTCAGGCACAGACATCGTGTATGTGATTGTCTTTGATATAAGAATTATCAAAAAAAGGTGCAATCCAGATACGACTGTAGCGCCACTACATTATTACTATTTTATTAAAGGGTCATTGTACGTGTCAATATAAGGATGAAGATTAGCGTAAAGTGAAAGTACATGAAAAAAAATATAATGTCAAACATTATATTTTTCATTAAGGGCTTTTGACGTAGGTCAAAACCGTTACAACGACGTCCTCTAAGTTAGACTTAGACTTACGCTAATTCAGGGAATGGTACGCTTTTCTTGGAGGCCCCTAATTCGTTACGTATTTTCGTAGGAGGTTTAACAGAAGGTGACTTATAAAGCGCTGTGTTGTGTGAAGGAATGAGCCAGTGGAGCTGTAATACAAATAATTAATAAGGTGTCAAAACGACATTTTTTATGACTTATAAATGATAATAAACAATATGGTGGTGATTATAATGGACGCTTGGTCAGCGTATCGTAATTCTTATATCAAAAATTAATAAATGTCAATACTTTAAATGTAAATACTACAATTATTAAAAGACTCAGTACAGATGAATTTATTATGTCGTAATAAAACCTCCCTGATATTTTTAATAACGAATACCTACTTTTTGCTACGTTATTGAGTCTTTAAGGGCATTTCCTTTCCAATTTCGAGGCATTTGACTAACAAATACACAGTTCCGTTGGTTATTCCCCAATATTTACATATTAAAGCGGAAAAAGAATTCCGGACTATGAAATGGTAATACGGAATCGTATTGCACCATATCCTTGGGATTTTCATTCTATTTCTAACGATTGAAGGACTAAAAAAGAAGTACAATATATAGTAGCATGTATGAAATAATATTTAAATCATAAGAGACCGTCAATGCCATGTAATATGATATTAAAGCACATATGTAGGGTTGTTATTTATTGTAATTAAATTATTGTGTCCTAAAAGTATTCAATTCATTAAATTTTTATTTAAAGCTTTTCCCCTCCAGGAACAATGTTCAGCCTAGGGGTCATGACTCATGCCGCTAGGTCATGTTAGGGTTGATGACACACCCTTTTTCAAAGGGACAGCTGGGTCTTACGTGTGTTTCAATATAATAAGTTTAAAGAAAAACGCTTTTTACCGGATTAAAGTTATGTTTATTATTATAAATTTACAACTATTTGACATAATTTTTCACTTTGACAAATTCACGGTGACACCGTGACCACGCACGCTGTAAAGCACGCGAAACGTCGGATAAATTTAAAATTATGTCAAATAGTTGTAAATTTATAATAATAAACATAACTTTAATCCGGTAAAAAGCGTTTTTCTTTAAATGTGTAAAGGTTATGTTAATCAAAGACAATACTATATAATAAGTTTACATTGATTTCCTTTGCTCTATAGAAATTAATTATAGGAATTAGGAACCAGGCGTAAACACTTTAGTATATCATGTTAGAAATTTTGACAACTATGAGAAGTCTTTAATATCCATAAACTTTATAATCGAGTTTAGAAAGCTAAATAATCTAAATTTTATCACAAGATAAATTGATTGATAATATTTTTCTCATTTACCTTATTCGACCTATCTAAGCTAAAATCAAATTGCGATTCCAAATACATTTAGAAAGAATTAAGAAAGCAGAAAATTATTCAATGCATTCCCAACCAGATTGGGGATCATGACATTCGAAGGATTTTTCGTGAGAAAAATCACCTGCCACGTTTTCCAGTAATTACATTTGGAAGAAAGTAATTTTAGTGCTTTCATCTCGTTTAAGTAAAGATAAAAATGATTTGCCTCTTGGCTTCTTAGAATTAGAATGCTAAAAGCCTTTTTAATAGATGGAGTATTGACGCACTTCGGGGGTGATGTTGTTCAATTCGTAGCCTTGTAATCTAGACACCTTTAAATCTATATGGAAGTTGTAATAAAAACAAAAAGTTTTAGAAAAAAAAATTAGGTAAAATAAGCAGCGGAGGTCAAGTTATACATGACAAAACTGTGTCAATAATTGAAACTATTAACTAATCTACGAAGCAAGAACATTCGAATAGAATTGGTGTTACAATAAACAAAAATATTAGAATTTTAATCCATTATTGTGATTGAAAACAAAAAAAATCAGATTAAAAACTGTAAAGTGATACGAATAATTTATGTTCCCTAAAATATAATCTTAAAAGAAAAGTTTGAAGAGTAATAAAACTCCCTAACCTTACAGGCTGTGAATTTATGGCTTGTCTCGAGAAAATACGCCAAACATTCACTCTGAAAACTGCCACAAGATATATTTGAATAATAATTTGTCACATATTCATCTTGACTAAACTAATATTGATGAATGTATAAAGTCCTATAGTCCAAAGGGGTTACATTTTTACATGTGTTTTATTGATAATTTCTTAAGTCAAACGATCTACGCTGTGCATGTGTCTTGCTCAATTCTCTATAAAACTATCACTTTGACAAAAACGTCAAGGTGACAGAAAAGTGCATCTAGCACATTTAGAAGTCTTATTGCGAGGGAAACTATTGTCACAACTTATTATTACAATTACGTCATTAGTGCAAATAACGCAACTACTCCATAATATAAATTTTCGTTAAGGACCATGATGACCTCATATAACGACAAAACCCCAGTACAATATAGTCGTAGTATCGCGTGGAATGACGTGGTACGAAAACAAGAGAGCGCTACCATAATAGCTATTCAAATTTAATTAAATCTCACAGTGACTATATTTATTCCTTTTAAATAGCATGAAATAATAAATGCATTTTAATTAATATTCATGCACTGAACAGATAACGTTTAAACATTGCGAAGTACACTATACGAACGCAAAAGATACACCGCTATTGTTTTGTTTGCCTTTATCGACATTTGCCATATTTAAATATAAATCAATAAAAAAATTAAAATGCAACTCTCATTTTGAGAATTCTCCAGGACCTTTCAGTCAATACAAGAAAACAAGCAATAGGCTTAGGAAAAACTTCGTCGAAGCTGTGTCACATTTAAAATTTAATCAGTCTGTATAATATCGCAATATGCTGATTAAAAAAATTAAGTAATATTATTCCAGTTCTATTACGATAATTTCAAATGCAAATACATTTTAGCTCTTCCCAAGTGCCCTTAACGAAAGTCTGAAGTTCAAATAGTGATTCTAACGTATTTCCCGAAGGACTTGTACAAAATCCAAATAATTTTAAAGGCAAGGAAGGTTTCTTTTTAACTAGAATATTAATATTCTTAATAACTGTGACTTTTTTATGTAAACTATTGTAAGTAATACAAACAATTAGGCAATTTATGTTTATCTCTTTGTGGGGGCGATACTCGTGTATGACTATGGAAATGTGTTTAGTTTATAATTAACGTGTGTTCTTCACTTCAGCAAAATGTCTTCAATAGTTATAGCGTGATGCAGTGATTATTTTTTACTAGAGTCTGGCTAATGAAAGAAGATAACGAAAAGGCGCGGCAAATTCAATATTTTTTAGTATGGTATCCCTAAAAGTTTGATATATTTTATGGATTAAACGTACTTGATACTTGATTTTATTTTATTTTTTACATTGATAGTAACTGTATTTCTATGAAATTAAATACTATACGTATTTAGTCTATTACTATTGATACTTAAAATGACTAGTATATCACATTACATACGGGGTTACAGTCGGAGCAATGGCATTACTGTCAACTGCCATTGTCATTATACGAGTATGTCACTGAACTTAACAACATCAAAGTCAAATCAGTTCAAAACCGTTAATATTTGTGGTTTAATTATTTAGCCAATATTGCTACTCTATAAATTTAAGACTATTCAATAATAGATAGTAATAGTAATTCCATAGTTAATTATTATTGTTAAATCTTAAAAAACAATCAATATTAAAGAAATTGTAATGTATTGCATTGTATATTATCTTAATATATATATAAATTACGTGTCACGTTGTTTGTCCGCTATGGACTTCTAAACTACCGAACCGATTTCATTCAAATTTGCACACCGTGTGCAGTTTGATCTAACTTACAAGATAGGATATAAAAAAATCTCAAATTAAAATTATTGATTTTTATACATCAGACACGTTATAAAAAATGGTCACGATTTAGTTGAATCGATGATAACGTACCATTCCTGTGAATAATGTCTTCGCCTGTCTTATCCTTATATAAGCTTGTAGTTTAATTTCGTCGGAGACTGTCTTTAATAGAAAAATAATATATGTGTGTGTAATTTAAGAATGAACACGTAAAAACATGACTTTTTAATGTTTATTTACGTGTTTAGAGACTGGTGCGACGCCATCTTGAATAGAGAAGCGTCTTAGCGGGTTATTAAAAGTTAAAAATATTTATTTGAACTTTAATTTGAAGCCTATATTAAATTTAAAAAAATATAATTATTCTGTAGTCACTAATGAATAATACGAAAAGGTCAATTAGCTCATTGCAAATCTCCTGGCGCTACAGATGTCCATGAGCCGCGTTGAGCGGTTAATTCTTTGTATTTATGAGCTCCCTATCCCATAAGAAATGCATGAATCTAATTTTATTCTAACATTCGAGTGTGTACAATATGCATTGTACTCCTATGTACGATACAAGAATATCTGTTTTTCGACATGTATACAAATATAAAATTGATAAATTCAGTTTACTTTTAAATATTTAACATATTCCAATTTTGGTTTACAGTTTGGTACCAAAACCCTTTTAAGCATTACATTAGTCAAAGTCAGTCATGCGGAATGTCGTTAATTCATAATTTTAACATCCATAAGTTTCAAAGATAAATGTATATTTCATCAATTGGAAAACCATTAGCAAGCTCAGAAATTTCTTTACGTTCGTTTGTTTCCACCTCCCTAGATAAACTAAAAAACAAGGAGACACAATAAGTGATATAGAAAATTGCAACTTCGCGGTAATAGATGGCGTTATTATGGCAAGTAAATTCAAATCGTAATATTATTTTATTGTCTGAACAGTCTCACTTGAAACGTCGATTTATTAATTATTATTAAATATATTTAAAACGCGTTTATATTCGTAATAAACCGAGTTACGTTGTTTTATTTTTATTTTTTATGTTAGGAATGTATATAAGAAAGAAGAAACATATGATCAGGCAAGTCCAGTATATACTAAATGTGTCCCCACTATATTGGTTCTCTTTTGCTAGTAACTAAAAGCTAATTTGAGCTCATTTAGGTACATTTTTAAGATGTAAAGTTCGCGCTAGTATTATTTTCACTAGTTACATATTAATAATCAATTTAAAAAAGTATCACAAGCTTGTATAAAATGTCAGTGATTCCTCATTATTGTTGCTAATTATTATCGTTTTAATCAAGCCGTAATTAATTTTCGTTCCAACCATAATTTGATTGTTTCGGCGTTGCTACTGTGTTGAATAAACTGAGTTAAAATGTTCGTTTAGTAGAAATTTACATATTTTATTACGTATAAGCTTTATTGAATAAGTAATATTAATTTCAAGAGGAATACCCTCCTCGTATGAAACGATAAGGAAAAGCTAGAGGCATAGGTTTGATACAAGGCTCGCTAGTTTTAGACACAATTGATTTACCTTTCGGTTTTCAAAAGCTGAAATATTTTACTAATTTGTTTTATCGGTTCACCCTATATTTTTTATCAATATTAGCATATTGTACTATATGAATATATATCCTTTATAAAAGGATATAAAAGGATAATTTATAGCCTTACATCTAGACACGCGACTCTCATTTTTAAGGCTATTTTCTATATAGTACGTTTAATGATAACAGAATTAATAATTCATCTTAAGTATTACGTAAAATTGATTTTCCAGGTAATACTTAATGTGAATTTTTATGAAATTTATCCGAACCGACTTGGACTAAGCCTTGATGCCAATGTGATACTAAAAACCTCAAGTCAACGCCGCGTACGCACGCTTTCCCATATATATAATTTAAAACTGCCAACGCCAAATAGTCCGTCGTGGCAAAATAACTGTAACACCGCCCAGAAGAATATCGTATAACTTCAATAATGTGTAGAGTTAGCACGTTGGAGTGACGGACAGTTGCATGATATTTCCTTTTTTTACTAAAGTGATTAGAGAGTTGCAAGATAAAATATTCAAATTAAATATCTTAAAGTAAATCAGTGGCACCATAACCTTATTAGGTCTGAGCCTCAGATTTCTGTATCTGTTTCATTTGTCAATCTAATAGGCAAGTAGGTGATCAGTCTCCTGACACACACCGTCGACATTTTGGGTCTAAGGCAAGCCGGTTTCCTCACGATGTTTTCCTTCACCGGTCGAACGAATGTTAAAATGAAATATTTAACGTAGGTAATTAAATTTAAAGCTTTCAGTGCGTAAAATTCTAAAGAGTAACGATTGTATTTTTTGTTTGAGTAATAAAATACATGGTGGTTTAAAATATCTGTTTTCCCAAGCAAATACGGTTATCCAAATAAATTTGGTACACTTTTAATGCCGTCGTTGTTGACAGTAACGAATGAATTGCTAGAATTCATTATACGAGACTCAGCGGGGATTGTGGGTTCTACCCGGCTATTAATAAAGTCCATGGTTAGGGTTTTCCGTTTTCTACTTAAAATATTTTAATTTGGAAAATGATGTTTCCCTTGCCAATTACATAGATAATGGACGGATATAATTAGTTGTATTTGGAATCCCAACTGTGCGTAAAATAAGTTTCTTCGTAATTGCGTTATTAAAACTGGTTAACACACTAAAGGAAAATATATCCTATTGCGCATTCTACGGAAGACTCAGCATAAACATTTAACATTTACCAAAAGATCTACATTGCCAATAGATCAAAGGTTTTGCCGGCATGTGATTAAAATACTTGGAATCTTAAAGTTATGATCAAGCATTGTATCCTAAAAAATTTACTTAATAATTCTGAATTAATTTTAGAATCACAAATCTGCTCATTAATTTATTGTTAGACGGAACGCGGTCATAAAAATATTCTCGAAGAGTCTCATAATTGGAATTTACTTATCTAATTTTAACTGAGTATTTTAAAATTATTACATACACCTTTAATCTCTCAAGTTCAACTTCGCTTTAATAATAACATATTAAATACCACAAGGTTCCTGTATACACGAGGTAATGAATTTAATACTGCAATCTTGACTATGTTTATGCAAACTGTAATCTGCATCGTAATAGGAATATGCACGTACTACGGCTATTGTTCAGGCATTGTTTCAGTTGTGTTGGTTTAACTGGAAATTTATAAGTGAGCTGATTACTTTCTACATCAATAGGAAAATATTTTTATTGATAATTTATTTCAAATCATTGATCCATATTTTGTTAAATACAACAATTCAGACTTAATTGCTTTTATTACCGTGTAATCCTAGTCTGCAGATCCTAAATCATGCGTGTAAATTTTTGTGTTTAAGTGAAATCAGGAAACGGTTAAGTGATAATTTAAAAAAGTGGTTTACATAAGAAATCGTTTCACACAACGGCACCTGGCTCTACGACCCATAACTATGACTTACCCTTTAAAACTTACATAATTAGCTTAATTTGTTGATGTAGATTAAGTTACAATATAAGATGTTTAATAAAACAACACAATTATATAGGTAAACGACGCTTTCTTTTTGTATTTGAAATTTCACGCCTAAAACGCGGTAAACACCCTAATCAAATTTTACATTAAGATGTAAATTTTTTGTCGTTTGAGTTTGGTCATTCGTCAAATATTATCTATTTAATTTAATCGAATTGTGTAAATACGAAAACAGCTACTAGTTTTGATCGTTCTGTCTCAATATGATCGGACTTTTTATTTAAGAATGAAATAACACATCGCTAATTTAATATGCCATCAACGTCTACGAATGTATATAAAGTTGCGCTTAAGCATCTTCTTCCAAACTAAGTCTTCTTAATCATTAATTCAATTAGTTGTGGAGTTTCTTTGAGTTTGATCGGAATTTACGCTAATTTTGAATTGTTTAAAGTTGTTCAAAGTTGAAACAGATCAGTCAAGTGTTTGTACTTTTCACGGTCCATCAGATATTTTTTTATTTTATATTTATAAAAATATTTATATTCACGGGTAAAGAAAGTGAGAATCTTAATTAGTAATTTTCATTTTATTCAATGTGGAATAACGAAATATTCCTTTGATTCATTATCTAGTGACGTACGCTTTATTTTTATTTAATATTTCATTTAGTTATGATTATAATGTTTAATATTATTGATTATATTTGTCTTTCGAGGATTTTTGTCACCAAAACACAGGAATTTTCCTTGGAAGAACACCAGATTTTTGACACATTCTTTATATCTAAGTAATTGTATATCTTATGTAATTTTGCACTTCTTGCTCTCAATCTATTGAATCTAATTATTTCTCACATTGATTGCCTGAAATCGCTCGAAAACGATTACACCGCCAGTTGCCCTCCCTTTTAATTACTTATTTTAATTGTTCTGTATTTCTTGCAATGAAGTATAAATAAATAAATAACTATTACAGTATTTTCCTCAGAACAGCTGCTTGAATTCTCAGAATTTATAATTATAAAAATTCCCAACTGTCGCGTTTACAATAAATAAATAGAAAAGAATGTTAATGGATACATATTGATTTAACAAAAGCAAATGAACTTGAAACTAAATTGTAGAGTTTTCAACGTTAATCGATAAGTTTAATAATAGATTAAGCTAAATTTACAGCCTAGCTCCAATTGAGCACGACGACAAACGAACGAAGCTCATATTAGCGTAAATGTATGCAAATGTAGCTACATTTATAATTTAACTATGATTTTATTTTGCTTGCTTGTCTGCTTATTAGTGACTAATATAGTGGATGTCGAAGAAGGTAACTTGACTAGCGACATATGTAACGCGCCGTAAAGAAAGTCTGAATTGTATGAACTCACGATTTTAAATGATATCATAGTATATCATTCTTGTCAATCTCTCATTATCATTTAGACGGCTCGTTGGTCTAGTGGTTAGTACCTCTGACTGCGAATCCATGGGTCCCGGGTTCGATCCCCGGCTGATACAAACATCGATGTGATGAGCATTTGGTGTTGTGCTTTAGGTCTTGGGTGTTTAAATATGTATTTATATGTCTATCTATCTATAATATGTATGTATATACGTTGCCTAGTACCCATAACACAAGCTTCATCAGCTTAGCATGGGACTAGGTCAATTGATGTGAATTGTCTAATCAAAAAAACAACGTTTTACATAGCCTAAATTGCACTTGATTCATATTCCCAGTAGTTTAAGTAGGATTTTTGATGAGCACGCGGGAAATTGTATCGGAAACCCGTGTCCGGGTAGAGCTTTGTAGGCTGGATGTGTTCACACTAGACATAGGAAACTAAGCTGCGACAATATCTGAGAAAGTTATTTTAGTGGCACTTTGAAAATAGCGTTTTCGTTATATCAAAATTAAATATAACAAAAACGCTATCTTCAATTTCGTAATAAATTAAAATAAACAATATTTTAATAATATTACGTTAGTTTTTAATTTTTTCTGCTCGTTTGGACAAGAGATTTATTTTGTTTGTCTATGTCATATTACAATTTTACGTATCTATGGCTGCTTTCGTACGTTACTTAGTCATACATTACATTCAACAATTAATCTTAATTACAGCAAGAAAGGCATTGGAATTGAACTTTTTATTTAAGTTTATAATTTCATTATTAGTAATTTATTTATATTCTCTCTTAATACATTTATCTAGAATATTTAATAATTTGTAGGCATTCATCTACACTAATAATATATAAAGAAAAGATTTCATTTTTTTATTTGTTTGCTACTACTTCTGATTTGCAAAATCTTTCAGTATCCTACATGAACAAAGGTTACAGAATATTTTCAAAAGTAACCCAAGGTGTGAAACAATATTAAACAATAATGGAGGTCGTATACAAAAATCCTCTGGATTACAATACCCTATGCCTTCCTCCCCTCTTCCCGACCTCTCCAAAGTTTTGTATCAAAGTATCTAGGCTCGCGATGCACCCACACCATCTATTTTAGAATAGACAAGATGTCGAGTGAACGTGTGATCCCAGAAGATTGCAATACAAGCCGAAGAATAAAACACAAAAAACTCTGGGCTGTAGGATTTTGTAATTTCAAATACAATTTTTATATTTGAAAATGATCCGTTAACGTGATATAAAATTATGTTTGCTCCGTACTTCATTTACCTGATACGTCTTAAATCACAATGGTTGCATTGATCCAAAGTAGTCCAGAATGGATCCATTAATCTCGCTAATGGCGTATTTGATGGCCAGACAATCACTTTCTGTTATTGCACTCTAACTTTGATATACGATTGGAGTATCCTTACCTTTAGAGTTATATCCACTTGAATAGAGCATTTCTACCTTTCAATAGGGATATATGATAGAAAAAATTTATACAAAGTAAAGGATTATAACACCATTAGTCTTTTAGTAAGCGTAGATTGTTAAGAATAATCTAAAAACTTGAACAGTCTTCATTTTATATTCATGAATTATGACACTAGCGGACCCAATAGACGTTGTCAATAGGTCTAAGAAACAAAAAAAACAAAAATCATCTTAATTTACAACTATACTATTATCGAATCCACTTGAACACACACTAAGAAGAAGTTTAATTATAAACACGCGCCCAGAAGATTAATAAGACATAATTGATAATTTTATATTTGGTTTACACAAAAAGCTACTCATAATTGTTTAATGGATTTAAGCTACTGATAAACTATAACTCAAGGTTTCGATTGACAATAATGATTGTCGTTAAGTCGTAATGTGGCTTAATACAAGTCGAGATAAAATCACTTAAATAATTTTTAGAATAATTATATTAGCGTTCACTCCGAACTTTGGTTCCATGTCATCACATGTAGTTCTGACGTTGTTATCTCGATAGTCGATGAATCAAATGATTTAATTATACAGCGATAAAGGTACTTATAAATCTAGGGAAAATATTAAACCGTTGTTAGCGTAAAATAAATGTATGAAAAAATAGTAAAATTATCATATCAGAGAACTTTGAAACTCTATTTTTCTAATTTTATTATTAAGATATGTACATTTTCTTTCTTCTGTAATTTCTCTGTACAGGAAGAACAATGTATAAATATACTGTTTCTTGCTTAAATAAAATAAACAATATTGCTCAGCTAAGATTAAAGGTTTACACACGCTCACTTGTGTAAAATCCAATATAGACAGGGCGGATACAGGGCAATTAGTGCAAGCGGAAGTGAAAGCCCCGGAAAGTTCCTACAGCCTACCTCCTGAGGTGAGGTAAAGGTGTATATACATTATTTTTTAGCATCATAGTACTGCGTTAATACTTATAACCAAAATATGACCAATACGATTTCTTAAGCTACTATTCAATCTGTAACTTAGATGTGAAAGCAAAAGGAAACCTGTACTGACCATAACTGCTGTCAAATAATCGAAACTTCGACTCTAAGCGTTGACTTATTGGAATAATTATGTAATAAATTCGTGTTAAATAAGTTTTATTGAAACGTACTCGCGTAAACCAAGGCAATATAAATAGAAAGTTATCAGTGGAATAATAAAAAATAGATCGGCCCCATGCCCCATTTCTTATTTCAAGACCTCATGTATATTGCTTATTTCTTTTCGGGTAAACAAAGGTTGTCTTAAATAAAGCACTGCAAGTTTCAGTTATGACAGGGAGAAATTAATTTCAACTCTGAAACGCATTATGCAAACGTCCTGGTACGAAAGTTATATCTTGCAAATTCTTTGCTTTTAAATAATATTTCTGATTTAATTTTAAAGAAGAGAGGCAAATTACATTCAATATTTTTAACTTCGCAACGCTTGTATTTTCCAATCGGTTTTCAAGAAAAGAGCGTTCGATTTTAATGGCAACGCACTTTCAGGCCTTCTGGTGTTATATGTGTCAATGAGCTTTATTTAGCCTGCTCGTGATAGTACGAATTTTACGATCGTCTCTTTAAGTATATTTTGTATACGTTAATTCAATATTAAATTTTGACAGCTCTAAAGCATCGAATTTCTATGCAAAATTGTAGACAACTATAAAAAGTATATTAAAACGATGATCGGGCTTCATTTTAGTTAATAATACGCAGCGCTGCTCAAGTTTAACATACAATGTTTATGTTACGTTAACTATTCTACGTATTGTTCCAGCTACAAGTACAGTATCACAAAACTTGTATAAAATGAATTAACAATAAGTGCAAAAGTGTATAGGTATCTTAAGGCAGTTGATTATCTGTAGAACAGCTTGTTAGACGCGTGTTGAGAAGCAATAAAATGGGAACAGTCTACTAAGTACTAGTCCGTTATTAGTGTGTTTTAAGTGAGCAATCCATTGATGAGAGGTAACTACTTTTATTTATAAATTATTCTTGCTTTTTGTTACAACAGCCACTAAAGCTACAGTAATAAACAATTGATATAAAAAGTAGCATCTAGTACTGTACTGATAATTTTCCCTTTAAAATCCTTTTATTTGCTAACAGTAAGTTTTAACTTAATCAAAGAACAATTTTATAGAATAAATCGTTTCTCCGCTACTTGTCTTCAAACAGTTTTCTCCCTAGCCTCCATAGACCTCCTCTAGACATCAGCATTTATTTTTCTAATGGAACATAATAGGATTGTTAGCTGCAAAAAGTGCCAGAAAATTGTGTCTTTTATATGAGTTTAACGACCCAAGTTACATTTTATGCTTAATTCTCAACTTTAAAAACATTTGTCTCACTTTCTTGATTATTTTATGTCGAAAATACATTAACAATCAAAATGTTTCATATATCTAAAGACCGTTATTTATAGATAGCACAGTTTTCTTTATGCTGTTTACACATTTTCCATTCTAAAGGGTTCCGCGTATTGACCTATGCGAAGTATCATTAGGGCAAGAGCTTTGGGTTCATTAAGCTATTGTCGACGACACAAAGAGCAATGTCAGACGATGATGAATTGCCCTGTTTAATCCTTTCAACGTGTTTTATCGAAATCGGTAGATTATGGACTTATGAAATTACAATGAAAATAAAATAACAATTTCCCTACTTCCGATGATTAAACATTGCTTTAATAAATGTGTATCCGAATGAGATAATAACATCTTTTATAATTACTCACTCGCTACAGGATTGGTCGCACATAGTTAATTGTTATTTGTTCTGATTGGTGTCTTTCGTCTTTTTGTAATACCGAGGTATTCTAGATTACCGAGTTTGGTCTCGGTTGGAAGACAAATTATATATAAAATTGATAATTTGGGGTAAACGTTTTCCAAAACTTATAAGAACTTTTTTATTACCTTACATATTTCTACACTTTAGACTAATTACGCAGTCTCTATGTTAAACTTTGTTCTACATAACAACAATTATGAGTCGTTGGTCTATACCACTGACTACTAATAAATGAAGAACGTCAAATGTATTGCAAATTTTGGCAAAGTTCCGCGTTTTGCGAAAGTGCTATAGAAAACCTGCCTTGCGATTCTGTAACTCACTTTTCGAACTCACATAGCGGTTTTCGCATCGGCGGTCGCTCTCAAATCAGTCGTGAAGCAGTCATTTTATGATTTGGCATTCTGATAAAAAAATAAACTACAAGCTCCCACCTTTTCAGAATGCCAAATCATAAAATGACTGCTTCACGAATCACGACTGATTTGAGAGCGACCGCCGATGCGAAAACCGCTATGTGAGTTCGAAAAGTGAGTTACAGAATCGCAAGGCTGATAATCCGTTTTTTGAATTAACCATATCATACCAGTACTTAAATATAAAAAGAATGTAAGAATAGTTAAAGTTCTTCACGAATGAATACAAAATCTATTGAATTAATTATTTAACATAAAAATTGCAGTGCTTAAATTCACGTTTATAACCTTTCTTTAAATACGGAATCAATGTTCTATTATATCAACTCCAAGTTATTTCTTTTTATTTACACAAATACAGTATTTACAATTTTCTTAACCTAAAAAGTAATAATAAAAATAATTAAAGAAGAAAGAAGAAAATCAAAACAAATTTAAAAAGTTTGGTCCCTGTGGCAGTGTACCTTTAACGCTGGCAGCATTTCCTCGCTGTATTGCGAGACTTATTCTTTAAGCCAGGAAAGTGCCAGCTCTGTGGTCACCGGTACTATCTACCAGGCGCCAACTTAAATCTTTAATAAGCGCCTGTGCACTTGAACCCCACGGCCCAAGAGTCTCTACTCCAAAGGGAACAAAATTGAAGTTGGAGGAAAGACTCTTATATTTGTGCCGTTTGTTAATTTCTGCCTGTTCTGCGGCCGCGCCAGCTTTTTTGCTTGTCCGAAGGAGATGAGACGGGGCAAAGGTGTCTACACAGGTAGCATCCCATACTAAAGCCCGTCCCATTTTCCAAGGGATCAAAGACATTCCGGCCGCTTGCCATCGTCTCTTGCGATGCCTGTTGGCTCCAAAATTGCGGGAACATTGACGGAGGCAAGAGAGCGGCGTATAATGTCGTTTAGCGCGGCATGGCGAGAAAAACGACCTGCACTCTTTTGGCAGTGAAGGCCATGGTTTCCAAGGCTACTTACTTCAAAACCACAGGGACTCTTATGGGGAGTACATATGGGCACTCCTAAGCGGAGGCTGATGGCAATTCGAAGTGATTCAGGGTCTAAAAGGGTGCCAGTGTTTGGCAAAGGATAAGCATTAAGCCAATGTCCAGCTTCCCTAGACCCCACAGCCATCAACCTTGCACGGACTGTGACCTAATAACTTTTTGAATTCACATTTGCAAAGAGGATCATCCCAGCTCTTTTGAAAGTTGACGCTAGAAGGCAAACTCAAGCCTGGGTTGGATGCTATCCACGCGTTTCTTGCATCTGTTAAATCCGCAATCTCGTAGTTTGTAGAATAATATCTAAGGATTTTACCTACCAGACTGCTAGATTTGTGAGCAGATAAGAGAAACGCTGGAAGAGCTACACTTGTTATCTTGCGTACTCCTAATCAGCCAAAGCGAACAGGAAGCGATGCTTGATTCCAAGAAGGTGTATCAAAACGAACATTTAAAATAGATTCCAAAGAAGTTTTTAAAATATTATCCAAATCACTTTAAAAAACTGAATGATTCCATAGAGGGCTACAGCGAAGTACGTAAGTTAATTTGGGAATAAAAAGGCAGAATTTTAAAATGAACAAAGCTGAGTGTGCTGTAATATACAGAAGACGGTGAGAAAGATCTTTAAATTTTGATATTGTCGAGTTAATGTATTCTTCAAAACCTTCTTTGAAAATCGGTGCTCCTAAGAGGTACAGCGATTTTTTATTTATTATTTTTATATTTGGGGCTAAGGTAATAATTTTTTTTATTGTATGGTCGGTGTCCATATTCTCACAAGTTCATATTGCATAGAAATTATATGTGTTAAAAGTACGATACCTTAGTCTGTGTTTGTGTAGATATTGATGAAACACAAAAGTTATTCGTTAAAAATTATTTAAAGTCCAGTAGATTGTAATTGGGCGTTTTTCATTTCGCTTTAGTACTTCGTATTATTTCGTTTCCATTAGTTAAAGGGTTAAAAGCTGTTTGTAACAGATTTTTTTAAATTGTATATTTCTGAAGGTGTAAAACTTTTGGGTATTACGCGTTGATTATTATTTTTCGATGTTCAATATATATAAAAACGTACTGTGGTTTGATTTTACATTATATAAAATAGGTCATCATGCGGTATACCTATACCAATATTAATGACGAGTCATATTAAATAATGAAGAGAGATCTAAGAAAATTCGCTGTCATCTAGATCCAGTACTCCGCATAGCGATAGCAATTGTGATCCTAGAACTCAAAGTTGAGTTAAACAATTACAAAATTCCATACAACGGGATAGCTATTGCTATAGAAAGTTACTTTGTGTATCGGCGCTGGGAGCCTAATAGATCGTAGATGGGTCTACGACATCCAAGGCAATTTAGAATCGTCACAACATTCGTAGCACTGAACTGCTACGTGCTACGTGCTACGTGCTACGTGCTACGTTCATGATATTACACCAGGTTTATGTTTGCCGCGAACTTGTATTTTCAGAATTGTTTGAAGATATATTACTTTTACTTTAAAATATTTATACAATATACGATATATTTATATATATATATAGAACAGGGGACAGAATATTAATATATATAGAACAAGGGACAAACGGGCAGACGGCTCATCTGATGTTAAGTCATACCGCCGCGCATAAACACTTGCACTACTAGAAGGCTAAGACTAAGGCTAGTACGTTGCCGGCCTGTTAGAATTTGCTACCCTAAGGCAAAGATATTGTTTTTGCGTTCATAAAAGCCAATTATTTATTAGATAGAATTTGTTGAGCGGTGATTGTTGCATTAGAATTTCTATGATAACTACATACAAACTAATATAAACCGTTTCTTATAATATTAACTTATGTCTGTATAACTTAAAGTTAAATTTATTCTATACTTATAGCGAAAATACTTTCCTAAGCCCTACGAAAGCTGTTGATGGATTGATGTAATAATTTAAAAACAGCTTTCGCTGAAATAGCCAGTTTAAATAAAAGGTTATTTTCTTTAAAATTTATATTTCTATCGTCGCTGATGCTAGCAACCATTGATTGCCCAATTATGTCTATATCAAAAAATTTAGGCATTAGCGCTAGTGAATTCGCCGGTCACTTTTTAAGGACATTATGCTTATTATTTTTGTAAACCACTTTACTATGTAATATCTACAACGTATGTATGAACAAGCTCAATCTATTTTTTTCTGTCAAGTCAGATGTTTGATATGTGTATAGTAAGATGCTGTGCTGGGCTGCGAGTCGACTCTTTTGCAGAAAACTGTCTGATAAAATGAGACAACAGCATTCTACGCCTCGACGGAGCTAAGCTTTTAAATAAATACTTAGCTTTTTTAACACGACACCTTTTCATTTACATTTCCCCACCAGCTACGAGATTTTCTTTTTGCTTTGACCTTACTGAAAAGATTTTTCTGTTTCCGTGTCGGATTCTGTTCTTTAACTGACCGTCGATTATTAGGATTGAAGCTCAGATAAACTCGACTCAGAGCTGCAATAGCCATTCACGATGCGAACATGATTTAAAATCAAACAAAATAAAATATATCCGAGGTGCTGAAACTTAAGTAAATACAATTTTAAATGAATAAGACGATGACGCAATCAATTATAACGAATCAATCCCTCCGTAAAAAGATGCGCCTCCAAGCGGCAGACAGTGAGTTGCGTCAGAGCCGACTTTTTAGCAATACAAATGTATAAGAATCTTGGAACTGAAATCTTTCTCGCGCCTTGTCAATCAATGGTTGAGTTGAATTCAATAAAGAACTAACATGTGCGTTCGTTAAAGCGGAAAATTGCCAATGAATTTTTAGGTTGTATTAAAAAACATAATACCGGTGGCGCTTCATTTCTTTAAATAGGTTCCTTTTTAATACAAAATACCGTCCGTATCACCTCGACGTCCGTCGTTCCACTACTCAGCGTTTTTTTAAGGTAGTTTTTGCCGCTAACCACCACTACGTGAAACCAGCTGCCCACTGAAGTATTTCCGAAGCAATTCGCCTTAGGGTCCTTCAAGAAAAGAGAGTACCAATTTTAAAAAGTCCAATGCAGTTGTTTGAATAACCGGCATCATCTGAAACTTAATTACGTGGTAGAATAATTTATATAAGATATAGACCGACCGCAGACTCTGAATTATTTGCCGCTTAAATATGCTACTTCAACAAATTGCTGGATATCTGCGTGACAGTATTGCATGACATAAATGGCAATCACGTAAGTAAAATTAGTTCAAATAACATAATTTAAAATCCATTATATAGTGACTTTAAAATTGCGAAGTTGGACTTAAAATAACTTATAAAAAGACCAGTCTGACATCAGCAATGTCAAGGAGAGGGTTGACACTGATTTTCGCTCAAGGCCCCTCATTGTCTCAAGATAGTCGATGCAAATAAAAGACGTATTACAATAGGTGTTCATTTGTAAAGTGTTTTATTTTTTATTTAAAGAAAATATAGTGAAAATTGATTATATCATCGCTTTGGTGATCGCTTCAGCTTAACTTGTACAGTACAACTTATAAAGTATATTCATGTGGACATAACAAAAATCATTTCCTTTCTGCTACAAAACAAGAATAAAATATTCCACAGAGAAGCTAGACAATCAGTTAAACAATATGTGCCTGTAGCACTAGCAATTACGGAAGACGAAGCTAGAACGCCAAACTTTGTTTGGATAACATTTTTACTAAATAAACAATCAATTTAAGCTGTGTTAATAAATTAAACGGATTGATTGTCACTATGAGAATCGAACCTACGGCCTCTGGGCCGCCAAGTGTGTATCTAATAAAAACTACAAAGCCGCTAACAATATGTTACAGATAATATTTTATCACTTACAGTTTCAGTGAAAGCAGATGTGTTCAATACAGATTAATAAGTATGAATGGATGCAATTACCATAAAAGCTTCTACATTTGGTATTATCTAATTGTAGCTTGGTAAAACCACTTTCATCAATGTATTTCATTCAACAAAAATATTCAGTTTAAATAATTAAAGTTTTATGTTCAACCAATAGATGTCGCCTGTGGAACCTTGAATCGCGGTATTGTTTTGCTTTAAAAATAGTATAAGTTGTTTAAGGTATTATTTATACGTAGAATTGTTGTTTTACTTGTTCATATTCTGTTTTATATTAAATCAATTAATATTAAGCAATATGAACAAAAATATTAATGATTAATGTTTTTTATTAATTATTGTATATACAGTATATTATGTGTTCGTACTTCGTTAAAATTATAAATGTCATACCTTTAATTTAAACTGACTTGCAAAGAAAATATTCATTTGTTTGTTTGTTTTTTTCATTTTATGTCTTTGAAATAGCAATCATTAAACTATCCAGCTTAAACGTAATTTCATAGACAAGAGTTAACAGAAAGGTGACCCATCGATATCGATTGATTGGGTCTTATCTACATGTGTCGAGGGCTTACGGAGCCTTGAAACGTGTGTCACAATTTGAATTGGGTTTATTTGGGTTGACCCGACGTAGGACCCATTAGGGTTCTTTGTATAGAAATATTGGTGTAATATTGACACCTTTTATTCTGTCAGTCATTTCCCGAAATTCAATTTTTGGAGATCTATTTGACGCTTATTTAAGTGAGGATGATTGTTTTGACGTGATAATATCTTATTAATCATGACACATTGTCACGTTCGGCCTGAGCCGAGCATAACTTGACTAATTTTCATGTTCCGCCTGAGCCGATTACAAATTTTCATCAATGTTTTCTTACGACGCTATCACGTAAAATTAACGCCCGTAAATCAACTTTACAGACAACAATTGTTAAAGACAAAATTTTTGAGAATGAATAATTTTATGTTATAATCCTGGCTAATACTGGAAACATTTACAAATTTTCCATTTAATAAATCTGTTTTTTTTTTGCTATGGTCCTTTAAATTTGGTGATAAACTTATACATTCCTTACGCTTTACAAATAAATTATCAAATTAATAATAAAAAATAATTAATCAAGGACAAAGTAAGTAGTAAAAATTATATTCATCGAAGTCGTAACATCACAAACGGCTGTTGTCCTACTTGCCTTGGATTAAAACCGATCAATGAGATTTAACTGATGTCCCATCGGGGTCACGCGCCAAGGCAGTCCGTTGTCTTATCATTTCTAATCAAATGAAATATTTTTTTTTTTTATTATAATAGAATTATTTTTAACTACTCATGTAATATTATTCTATGAAGTACACATCAATTTCAAATCTTACGCTGTTTGAACATCTGCAAACAACATAGCCCGCTTTTCAATAAGGAAATGGAAAATCTATCCATCACGTGGGAAACTCAATTTTCTATGTTGAAGACACAAACTGCTTTTGTCGTCTCTGCACAAAGACAAGATGGAATTAAGTAATCGTAGTTAATGCAAAGAGAAGGCTTGCAAGTTTTCTTAGAAACTTACGTAAAACTTACACAGGCGTCTTTTGTTCTGAAGTTGTTAAGGACATTTTTGTTTAGCTACTCTGTAAAAGAACAGTGTTAGGCGTGTACTTAACCATGCACAATAGTGATGACAAAATACGGCTGAATGAATGATTTTTTGTTTTTTTATTACAACTAAGTATAAGGCCTAGAATCGATTGTATGTGTCATGTACGGCTGACCACTTTGGTATAAAAAAAGATTCAAGAAAACAAAAACAAAAGTTTGAGGCTAAGGCCAGGAATTGTAGTGCCATTTTTGGTATTAATTAATGTATAAATAAATGTTATATTTTACAATTTTAAGGCAACAAAACTTTAACATAGTAATAAGTTATATAGAAACCTGGCGATAGACAACTCAACAAAAAGGCCAGAACGCAATCAGTAACACAATTAACACAATGATTCAGCGAGAATTTTAATGTTTTCGTTGATCGAATAGAAACGGGTCACTGCACTTGATAATTAGATTTTTCGTTTTTACACTGTAAGTCTAATTCAAACAGTTTTGAAATAGTGTTCAGACTTTAAATTCTTTATTTAATCCAGATCCTATAGCCAGTAACCTATCGAAGAACTATTGCCTGTGGCGATCTAGTTAGATAGTGCGAGCTCTGAAAATGAAAAAAAACATAACAGGAAGTTTTTTATTTGTTGTTCGTTTCAGTTGATTTCGTTGCGACCGCATTGTTTTCTCCGCAGCTATGGGTACATTTATTCAGAAATCATACACGATATAGATTAATTGATACCAGATTTAATTTTAATCCAGTTACGGCAGGGTAGTTGACCCTTTAATACCTGCTTCATTGATTATTTTTCTTTATAGGCAAGAATCCTCCAACGTCTATCGTCAGCACACGTCGTCGAAATCGACGTAAGACATCTCAGTTTCCTTATTATGTCGGTTAAAGACCAGACGAGAAAGTTTTTACAAAAAAATATTTTCGTTGGTGAATTTGATAGACCTTAATCGACGTGGCTATGCTTTTAAAATAAAATAAAATATGTTTATTATGGAACATAAGATACATGTATCACTTATTCCACGTCATTAAATTTGAAGGCATCCCTACTCATCGGCAAAGAAGACAGAGGGTGTAGGCCGAGAGAAAAAGCCGGCGTAAAAAACTCTCGGTACTCTTTTAAAACAGCAAATCATCAAACAACACTTATTTAAAACAAATATCGCAAATTAATTAGAAGTAGCCTGTCTAGCACTAGTCCCAGGCCCTTTTATCAACTAGATAATCGTTGACTTTATAGTAAGCCTTTTTACACAGCTTTTCTTTAATACATTTCTTAAATTTATTGAAAGGCAGTGATAAAAGAGCCTCTGGGATTTTATTAAAGAAGAGTATCCCTTTCCCAAAAAAAGAGTTACTAACTTTAGATAGTCTAGTACGGGGAAATTGCAGCCTGCGTTTGTTCCGTGTATTAACATTGTGCGTATGTTCTATTCTAGTAAACTTATCACTATTTTTGTATACATACATAATATTTTCATAAATATATTGCGAGGGAAAGGTAAGTATATTAATTTCCTTGACCTTATATATATATAGTCTCATCAGACTTAAATGTTCTTAAAACTACCCCTAGCTAGGATTACCCTTAACTAGGGATTCTCTAACCAATCCCCAAAGAATGCGTGGTATTGTGCAACTAGTTTCTGCTCTATTAGTAATTCTGCATCCTTCAGTAACAGCTTTCTGTGTATGTAGATATAAATTACATTTTCAGAGGTTTTGCGGAAAAAATAAAGTTTTTATTTTTTAAAATTATTTTTTTTTACTTTTTTATTTTATACTTTAATTATATATATGTATAACAAAAAACAAATATACTAAAAATATAGTCAAAGATGGAATACATTATATATACAATAGGACTCAAAGAAATACGAAACTTAGGATAATTTTTTTTTTAACTAAGTACCTAATTCGAGTGTGTTGTGTGATGGTCAGTCATGGTAAGAACAAGGGTGGGGAGTACTGATGATGTAGGTTACGTAGTGTTATGGATATTCTTAATCCTATTTAGCACATTCCACGATAGCTAACAAGTCGATAGCGTTTTATGTCCGGGCTGCTCTATACAAAAGTGAGTCTTTTTCTTAGTTGGTGATAATGTGGGGACCTATAATGCGAGCAACCATATTCAAGAAAACTTCTAACATACCTATGTGCACATTTATACATCTTATATTCACTGACACGTCTTACAAAACCAAGCTGTATCTGTTGTGTCAATATGGTCATTGTGCGTCATAACTTCTAACATTTTCTTCTTTTTTAACTTTTTTAAAAATACCCAAATAATTTAATTTCTTAATTGTGTAAAACATTTAATGAGTTATTATTATTATTTTGCTTATAAAATAATCGTTCTCAATAACTCCTCAAGCTTGTTCCCTGGACTGTGAAGAATTAGCCAAGAATATGTTTTTTTTCGACAATGATTTACGAAACATACATTTTATGTTGTTACACGCTTTATATTAGCTTCACCTGTATGTATGTAACCGACTCTTTCGGACTCGATTTTGACCCACTTTAAACGGACAGATTTAATTCAAACTTTGTACACTTATAAAGAATCAGCGACAATATAATAATTTCATAGGTTTATCTCGAAAAAACAATGATTTTTTTTTAAGTCCACAAAGCAATACGGTTAAATTGAGACAACACGTATTGCTGCTAGGACTAAAAAGTGGAAAATAAATATAGTTAAAAAAAACTAAAAAACACGCTTTTTAGTTTGATGTGCTTTAAAAGCGTGTTTTTTTAGTTTTTTTAAACTATATTTATTACAAGTAAATAAATGTGTGCAGAGATATTCTAGACAGGCAAAAATTAAAATTTCGTTGGAGAGTATTTAAAAAATCTTCAGCCTGCTTGAAACCTTCAAGGCGCATTTTCTCACAAAGAAACTGAAATTACCTCAAAATTCTAACAACACTTTAAGAGCATTCTCAGCGAGTTTACCTTAAGCGAAACTTTAATGGCTTGAAGTGTTTAAAGACAAAAGTTTTCAATTTTATTTCCTGCACCGAGGCTTTAGCAAGCTTTTCTTCTCTCTAAGATCTTATGTTTGCTTTTAATGCGATAAACATTAATTTTTAAGCTTTTGAATGTTTTAACGAATAACATAATACAGTTTAATAACAAAAAAAAAGGGTGCGTGTACTTATGTACGCGCGTAAGAAGTTATACTTCTTTGGCATTATTAAAAATAGTTTTTGATTGCATGCAAATAATTAATTACAATTAAATAATCAAAGACTGGAAATGGAGTCATTATAGTCAATAAAGTTCAGTTTACATTTGAAAAATTAAATAAATAAATATTTATTAATATTATATTTATATTTATTATTATTTTCTAATATTAATTAGTATTGATATAAATATTCAATTTAAATCACTTCTGATTATAATTCAGACGCACATATAAAATTCGCACATGTATAATGAAAACAAAATAAAAACACGTGTTTTAAACGTAGAAACTCAAAGCATGTGGATAAATATTATAAATATAAATACACAGTGAACAGAGGCGGCGTGCGTGCCAACATGCGCCACTAACTTCATACTGATAATTATCTCAGCGCATCGTAAAATTTCACTCTCATCAAGTTTTCATAACGCGCCTACAGAAGTATAACTTCAAAAAAATATTTTGTATGTACCTTTCTCTTAAAATAGGCTTCGTTTTAATAAGCGCAATGACTATTGTAATGATAATATGATTACTGTAGCAATAATTCGATTGATACTATAGAAATTTAATCGTTGCGCCAAGATATGTATAATATAATAAAGAAATTGCGAACTATACATTATGTTACGGCCTATAAATTAAAAATACAATATCCTATGACAAATATATCTGGAACGTACGTTATAAAAGCGTTTGAGCAATTCATTCTCTCGTTATTGGTGTGGTAATAAGAGGTATTGGGCAGTAATGGTTGGGAGAAAGGTCGCTCACGATGTAATGGACCGGATTTAGTTTTACGCCGATTTGTGAGGGAATGTGCTTTAAGGAAAGTTTTTATCGAGTTAAACGCATTAACAGGTTGTAGGTTTGGGTTTTAACACTGTTTTTATACTGTCAGGCGTTACTCATCTTAAAATCGTATAAAAAGCGATCGCAAAAGTTTCTCTTTAATGGTGCAGTGTCTTTTTCTTCTAGAATGTTGTATTTACGGATACTTAATTTGATTTCACGATAAATAATCTATTCTTTTTACGCGGTTTTTATTTCATTGTATAGAGAAATCGGCAAGTAATTTGTCTAGATTTTGCTAGATGAGGAGAAATTCACGCATGTTCTGTAAGATCCTGAAAACAACTTCTGCGGTTATAATAACGCTAATCAATTTATTTGCTTTCAAGTCAAAATCAGGTAAAATTCGATTATTTTTAAATTATTGCTATTTAAAAAATATGCAACCTTCATTCTAGCATTACATCCAACAATGGGTGGAAAAATAAATATTTATCGGTTTAAACTGTTTTTTTCGACCCGGCTTGGTAACTACCATATAAAAAATTCATTATGTAAAAGAGATACAGATATTCTTGTATTCGCGATCAAAATGGTACCGAACCTAACTATCGATTTAATAACGCTTTAAAAATACCATTTTGACCTACTTATATAAAAAGCGGACATACATAAGTATAAGATGTCAAATATCTCAATGATAAGTCACGCTACCGAAATATTTCTCTCGCTACATTAGAAGCACTTTTCCCCACTCCATTGACTCCTTATTGAGTCTGATATCACGAAGCTGTGGATAATGGCCTCACCTCCCTTCGAGGATTGAGTGGAATATTACATTTGAAGTCCCACAATTTCGACAAATATGAAATGAACAAAAGCTATATTAAGAAGACCCTATATGTCTACAACGATAATTTATAAAGACGGTTTACTAATGGACCAGCTTCACGTTTTTGCTTTAACAATATATTCGTGGCGGCAATGTTATTATGTAAGTTCAGAGGGTAACTAACGTCAACACATTTATATTGTGTCAATGTGTTCCCATTCATCGATTTTACCACTTTCATGTCAAATAAAGGATTTAATTATTTAATCTATGTCAATGTATCGGCTTCGGTTACCAGTTAGTGTGAAAATCTACACAATATTATTAAGGTGAAAGATTTTTTATATATTTATTTAAAACTATTGTAGTTGTAACTAAATCTTTAACCATCAAAATTCATCGTAATCCCTGAGTAAGATAGATATTATTTACACAATTATTAACTCCGGCTACGCCGTAATGGTGTTGTTATAAAGCAATTTGTAATTTCTCTGTGACTGGCTAATTTTATTATTAGCTCAAAGACAAATATAAGACTAACTATAGTAAAGACGCTTGCGGACATAATACAATTTAGGTAAACTCATAACTTATCGATACTCGTACATCTTACATAGCCTGGGTAAAAGTTATTTAGTTGAAGAAGAAAATAGAAGATGTAATTTATTTTTTTAATCCAGTCAAAACCGTTTACGACGACATCGTTTAGAACTACATACCGGTTATTTTGACCAAAATCAAAGGTCCCGGCTGAATTCTATTGTATTAGGGATTTAATAACAACGACATCGGCTGTTGCGAGTAGTCCCATCGATGTCGTTACAACAGATTTTGACTGTATTTTACTTTAAATATCTGTTGCATGTTTACTTGACACAGACCACTGAAATCTAGTCGAAGTAATCTTGATTTAGTTTGCTCGACCTTACAACATTTAACTATAGCTCGGAAGGTATGTGTAAATAAATATTATCGTAAGATATTTCAAATGTACTTGTTCCTAACCAAAACCGTGACTTTATCAACACATGATTTAGCAATTAAGTTGATGAGATACCTGAAGATTCACACATAACAATTAACGTATTTGCTTTCCTCTTCCCGGGATACGCAAAAGGAAATTGCAGACAATATAACCTTTCTTCTTGTAGAATTAATTGTCTAATATCCCATTCATTTCACCATACCAGTGGCATATCACGGCTATGTGTCATGTGCATGTCAGCAATTTATGTACCATTATAATAGTGATTTTTTTTAAATCAGTTCAATAATTTTTGAGTTTATTTATTACAAATATTTCCTCATTATAATATGGAAGAGTAAAGTAAAATGTGTTTATTCGTAATTTGTAGAGAAAAGATCAAAGAAGCGTTCGATAAATTGAGTAGTATACAGCACTATAGATACATCTATGACCAGACTTTGTATCGGACTATAATATTGCACAATTTCAATATATTTATCCAGCGTCGCTACAATCAGGCCTCAGACCCTGTATATGTTTCATTTGTTTTTTTCTAATAGTGAGGTAGATGATCAGCCCTCTTTGTTAACTACACTAAAACATATCGGTTTCCTCACGATGTTTCGGGAATCGAAACTACGACTCTAAGGATGAGAGTCGCACGCTGAAGCCACTAGGCCAACACTGCTCAAATTTATCGTTATTGGATATGAAAATGTTGAAACGACTTTATTTATTTATATTATAGTCAAAAATGCCAAAACACCGTAAAGTGTTTAATTATAGAATGGCTTACAGTGTCCCAGGTGCAGGAAGGCTTTATAACAAAAGTGAGTGCTTTTGATGATATCCTATTTATCATACTTCCTTTGTTTACTTAATAAATAAATTAATACTCTCGGAATAACATTCACTGGCTCTTTATATTTTGTAAAGGCAAGAATATTTCTTACCTGAGAATGGCTACCCCATGCTGCGTTCGTAGATCATTAAGATTGATTTATTTATTTACACAAAATTGTATTAAAAATGATTCTAAACTACAATCATATAATGAAAAGCGGTTTCAAAGATAATTTTCTGTGCTAACCTAAAACACGGTGTCATCAGAACCTAGACCAGTAACTTAATGTTACTGGTCTAGGTTCTGAAATATATTTAAATATACTTAACTGATACCCGATGTAAATACTACATAATGTATGATGAAACATATTGAATATGATTTATTAAAAGACATGTATAGGTAAAATTAATTACATATAATATTACTTAGAGTCTTCTTCTATTTATATTAAGATCGAACTTTGAAAACCAGTTACCAATTCCAAGCCACCTTTAATATTTACTTTCAAAACCATCGAGAAACTATTTGACTGTAATAACCTCAAACTTGATCCAAAGTGGAAATCGAAGTTCTCATCTACATATTCGTGAATCTTTTATAAATATATTAAATATTGTCAGTATCAATGTAATAATAATTACATATTGGATAATAATAATATCAATCAGTTATCTGTGGTTGAAAAATATCGTTTTTAATTTGCTGATATTTAATTAAGACCGGAGAGTAATAGTTTAAACAACAAAAGTCTAATTTTTGTTATTTAATATCCAAATACCTATCTTGAATTATCAAACTTAAATGTTACAAGTTTAATCAGTGAAATCAGCAATAAAGGCGTAATTTCTTAAATGAAATCATTATTACACCGGCCTTGAGAGAATATGTTTTTTTATATAATAGGGGGGCGAACGAGCTTGCGGGACGACCAAAAAGGGCAGTCTTCGCAGCCCATAGACACCCATTTTTAGTGGGTGCATTGCCGGCCTTTGAGGGAGGAGTACACTCGATTTTTAAACATTTGGAGGTCGTATCTCTGAGGGAAGACCCCCACCGGGATTCCACAGTTCGCTAGTTCGCATAAGAAAATGCCTTGTGAAACGGACTGTGGAAGACCTCCAACCATCAAGATGATGTTGGTGAAATTTAGAACTGTGTTGAATTTTCACAAAACCAAAATAGTGGCGCTAGTTATGTAACCTAACATTAGTTAAGTTACCCGTATCTATATTTTAGTTAATAATTAGAAGCGCAAACCAAATTTTAGCAACAATCACACGCTTGATGCCAAAATGAGCCCTTTAGTTTTTCAAACACTCATACATTGTAATATAACATTCTCGTTTCCGATAATCTCAAATAGGACGAATACACTTATATTGAAGTGTTTAGATTTAAGAACCCTTAAATAAATCAAATTAGTTTTTTGTTAATCCAGCGTCGCAACCCTTCTACCCCTAATTTTATGTTAGTTAGAAGTCCATGTTTTAAACGGTTAGAGCCAGTTGAAACCCAGCTCCAAAACAAAAAGTTATTTAATATACATTTGAACGTCAAAAAACCGCCACCGAACTGAACTCACTACAACCTTTTTTAAGTTTGGTCCCTCTGATTTTTTGTACGTGTTTCGTGATGCTTTGTTTTAATTAGGTAATTATATTTAAAGTTCCAATATTCTTCAGGTTTTTATGTGATCAGCCTATGCCTGTCTTGATTATGTTATCCTTCATTGTATATGTGTAGGTGGATTGTTAGATAACCGGAGTCGAAGCTGCAACCGCAAAGACAATGCAGGATTATACTGTATTCAAAATATTATTAATAACAGCTGTTGTCTATTTTTATTTAATTTAGTTATAGCCTCTTTTCGGACATGACAGTATTTTCTTTATGTTTCGTAGATTGTTCTTTTGTTTCACTTTTGCGTGTCCGTTTGACAGGTGGCAAAGGCCTCCTCCAATCTTTTCCATTCTGGCCTTCCTATGGCCACTCTACACCATGTTGTTCCCGCGACTTTTCTTAGTGTTAATACGTTCAGAGTAGCAATGTATATTCTTGTGTGTCTGTTCCGGAAACGGAATATCACACAGAAAAAAAAACAACAACAACAGCAAAACAAAAACACATTTCCCAACCCGGCTGGTCCCCCTGGCGAATTAGACCGAAACCCTCCAATAACAGCTGTTATGTATAACATTATTAATTGGCCTATTTCTTTAGGGTACTATTTGATCTGAATGAACTATTGGAAAATAACAACTTTGTCATAAAATTTGGATCAAAAAGTGGTATACAGAATTCTTCAATACTCCAGTAATTGTTGAAATATCCGAGTGCTAAAAAGGTAATAGCCGTCCATAAAGCTCGAGGCATTAAAACAGAAGTATTTCCTTAAAACAACAGCAGACGGAAAATGTTCTCTATTTTAAATCACTGTTACTATTGCGATTGAAATATTTTTAATTCAATTCCGTTCTTCATTTCTCTTCTATCAGTCTCGATTGGTTTTGTTATAAATTTTACTTTAGGAATGAAATGCGGAAATAAATTTAACATGAATTACAAAAAAGCTACTGTAGAAATCCCTCATTCATAATAACACTCCAAAGTTCTCATTTGTCTCTTTCTATCAAATTGTGATGAAAGGAGATAGATGAGTGCTTTAGTGAATGAAATGAAACTGATTTAGGTTTTATGAATAAGGGGAAGATGTTTCACTGTAAGGTAAGTTACTGATTTAAATAGGAATATTGAATGTTTGCGATTGCAAGATTATTACGCATTTTTGGGCCAGATATTGCCATTGTATTAAGCAAACATACATTACAAACAATATTATGCAGCGAAAATTGTGTTGCGGTATAAGGAAACAGATTAATTAAAATCCCGTGATTAACTATTAATTTTATATAAGTATTATAACGGTGTAATGTGTACACCAATTAATTACAGTATAATGTTAAGAATTAAATTCGCAATGCGAATGCATAAAATTGCAACAACCTTAACTTCCGGTCTCAAGTTCCAATCCTGGCAGTTCACATATGATTAATGATGATTAAATGAACTTTTCTTTGTTTTTATTAATAAGATCAAGATTTACACAAATACTTCCACTTAAAATTATATGGATTAATGGTACATTGATGTAGCTTCCTTTTTTGTTATTGTATTTATTTTATATATTTGTTTTATAGAAGTAATATTTTATGACATGTTTATTATAATTAATAAGTTATATTAAATTTTATGTCAACACTGAAAGATATCATAGTATTACTCGGAGCTTTTTTTTTGATTCAAAATACGTACCTAAAATAAAAATATCATTTTCACTTCTACAAAGAGCGGTTAAGCTGTAACCCGAACTTACTACTTAGTAATAAAAGTATGAAATTACTTCGATATTACTAGGGATCTTCAATAAAGAGTGATAATAAATGAGACGAAATTATCTTTTATTATAATATCATTTTATTATTCGTCGTTTTTTTATTACAACCTTTCAGGCTTTTACACATTTTCTAAAGCTGAAATTCCCTATTTAAATTCCGAATGTACCCCGGCGACTACGACTTCACATTTATGATGCCTCAAGTGTTCCTCAAAAATCACTAGAACCTAGGTCCGGTGAATATCCTCCTTAAATGGCAGCCATCGCAATTCTGGATATATGAGCGAAGGCTTCTTCTTGGTTAAACAAAACTACTTTAGCGAGTTTGTCACTCCGTTGCTTACGTATTTCCTCACGCAACTTTGATTGCAAAGGCTTCATGATTTAGGTATTAGATCATTACGAATCCCTGGCTGTTCCAGAAAGAAACATCCCATGATCCTACCGGCGGATGGAATCGCCTTAAATTTCTTCGGAGTTGGAGATCACGTTCTCTTCTCTTCTCTTCCAGACCAAAGATTTTTGGTTTAATATACCCGGGCCACAATGGTGAAGCAATTTTTCGTCCATAGTTTTGATGACATTACGCCGATCCAGCCACAAATCGGTGAAAACCTCGTTACAAACCCGAACAGCTTAGAGAGTGTAAGGCAGCGTCAGGAAGTATAAGGCGCCCATGCGTTGACACTTCTTTCATACGAAATGGTTGAGTATAATTATAGACATAGAGATCTTCATTTCTTGGACTATAAAACAAAAAGATCAAAGAGAAAGAAGCATGATCCGCTAAAACAATGTCAGCGACCCGTGCGGGTTCCGTCGTCGAAGTTCTTCTTTGCTTGCTTTGCTCAGCACACCAACTCGTAACCGCAGAATATGAACCCATGAACCCCTTATATTGCTATCAAGTCTTGATTTGCCAACTCCGTAGTAAACAGTTTCTATATCTACCAGTGTTTTTTCTAAGGAGAATGTATCGCATTATCACTATTTATTGATCCTCGAAGTTGGTCTCATACGCCAGTTATATTATTACACAACCACATTTAAAGCTTTCCACATAGAGCTATGTGGAACCAGCTACCCACTAAAGTATTTAGAGCGTACCAATTATTAAAAGGCCGGCAACGCACTCGCGACCTAACATCAGGTAAGCCTCCTGCCCGTTTGTTACTTGTTCTATAAAAATCTATTATTTTTGGTAACATATTTTGGAGTTTAATGTTTTGTCAGACCAAAGCGTTCCATGTCCTATTATATTTTTCGTCTTTTGTTACTCTACTTTTATTCATAAACTGTATCACTAAAATGAAATATTAGAACATAAGTAGCCATAGAGTGTAGTAATCTCTGATACTATTATGTAATTTATTGGGTCCTGTGTAAACTTCAAATTTCAACAAGACTTTGGACTATTTTGGGGCCTGTTTAAAGAGAAATACGGTAAGAGCATTATAGGGAATGCCACATATTGTACTAAATTTACGCCGCAAGCGTCCATTCTTGTTAACTTGAACTTCTGTGCAGAGTAATGCTTCTTCGTTTCTTTAGAGGATAAAACTTGTTTTAATATATGAGACATTTTTACACAATATGATATGTAATTAATATGTAAATACTTCAAAATGTAGAAGATATTTTCAAATACATCACAGTCCCGATTCATAGAAATCTGTTTAATTTAAGAACAAATTTTTAAATCTAGTTATTTTGGCCGTAGCATGATGATTTATATCCTACCTCAATAAATGCAACAATTGAACGTGATTCAGCTTAACAAACATCATCTTTATACTATAACTATACATTATAGTCATAGTATACAGAGGAACTCATTCGACCTACTAGTATTTCTACCGGAAGTCAAAGAACCTGAATGACATTTGACTATCAAAAAGGTCTGGGTTTAATTACTCTGTACGATGTCCCGCAAATTGAGGGTCTTCATAAGTGCTCAGTGCTTTCCACATCGTTAGCGCTACTTCATATTTGGAAAAGGTTAATTTAACTTTTACAATGTTTTACATTTAATCTTTGTAAAGTCTTCAAACAAACGCACGTTCCATGAAAGCGGTAATTGGTATTCAGTTTTAACTCACTTGCTTTTATGTAAATGTTTCGGCTTATATTAGGCAAGGCTCAATTTACCTAAAATAACATAAAATGCTTGTATTTTTAGACGAAAATCATATATTGAATAAAATAAACTATTATCTAATAAATTCGTATCAATATAACGAAACGTATAAAAGTCTGAATTAGATTATGCCACTAAGTATAGATTATAACACCGACCTTTTAGAAAGAGTAATGGAAACTGATACAAACTTCAGACAATTTAACTTTGGCCTTAACCGTAATTATTATAACAATTCCCTAATTCTTAAGGCCGACGGCATCTCTCCATTGACTTGTCCCTTTTGCAGGAGATGGACAAATAGTGTGTGTGCATAGACACAAAATATGCAGTCTTAAATAAATCTAGTCCGATGTGACGGATGTCCGGTGTGACCGCCATTGCGACAGCTTCCATTGGCTCGAGGCTCGAGGGTTGGATTACACTGCCTATATTAACTTTAACATTTAAATCTAATAATTTTTTATTTTCCTCCCCATCCGGGAATTTAATATCTTAAGATTTGTGACATGCAAACTTCTAAAACAGAGCGTCAAAATTATTCTACGCACGTCTACAATAATAATAAAAATATAAAATTATTCTCTCATATAAAATGTCTCGTGTGGGTACGAAATGACCGATTTTTATGAAATTTCGTTTACGCTAGTTGTTTGTCTGATAATTAATAGGTCGTAAACTATTTTACATCTTAACTAATAAGGACGACCCAAAATTAAAAATATAAGTTATTGATGATTTAAGATTAACACTTTTACTGCCTTTTATTTTTATCTTCTATCATTTTTAACTTTTCAATAGCAAAACAAAATTTGACGGTGCCTGTACTTTTTGCATTAATTAATTTACATGTAACGCCAAAGAAGTAACGTATCAGTATACAAAACTAATCTTCTAATCCCTTTGTGTACACAAACGTGCCATATATTGTGTCACACTTGAAAACGTCGTGTATAATTTATACGGGATACTGAAATGGACTATAACTTTGGGTCGATATGAAGTTCCTCGCAAATGTTACCGAATTTAGGGCAAACATCTTTGATAACAACGGTCTTGTGCAAGTAAGATGGCTTTTGAATTGTTAAAATTTCCTGTTTCATAAAAAAAATATCGGTCTTATTGCGCCGTCTTAATGGAATCATCCGACTCTTTTCATCATAGTATCAACACAACAACACTTTAATATTATGAAGAGGACTAATTTAAGAATTATTTAACATAAGAATGCTATTCATACATTATTTTTTAATAACATAACCTGCATTCATTATTTTAAGTAAAGTAGGAAGACTATGTAACAATCTAAAAAATCCCAATATTAGTAAAAAGGTACAATAAGCACACAAAGTTGTTAAATAGAATTTTCCCTTCACCCAGCGATTTGTCGCCATAATATACCGTCATTAATTATGTAAAACGAGTGTGTCACAAAGAAAATTATAGAGTTGTTCAAAGGGATATTGGAATAAAATTGACCAATTAATTCTAGAAGTTTCATAGAAATGTCATTTAGGTCACGTTATAGCAAAATAACTTTATTGATATAAATGTTTAACTATTTCATTGTACGCTTGAGCTATCCGCCATCGTGGTCTGGTGGTTAGTATGTCTGGCTTGGCCCTTTTGCTATCTTATGGGATATTTTGACTTCAATAGTAAATTTCTTAATTACCTTCAAGGTCCCAGATTTTAGCTAAACAATAAGTAGCGCTTCAGAATTGTCTTTAAAGCATTGTTGGCATAGTGGCTTCAGCATGCCACTTTCATCCCTGAGATCATAGGTTCGATGCCTGGCTGTGCACCAATGAACTCTCTACTGTCTATGTATGCATTTAGCACTCGCTCTTACTGTAAATAAAAACATAATGTGGAAATCGGACGTGCCTAATACACAATATGTCCATGTTAGGCACAGAAGGTTGATCACCTACTTGCCTATTAGGAAAAACGATCACGAAAAAATAGATATCCGAGGTCCAGACCTAAAAGGTTGTGCGCCACAATTTTTTTGATAGTGTTATATATAAATTGTACGTACCTATAATACGTGCAACATAAAACACGCTCAATTAATATAATAATAGCACTATCTAATTTGACTTAAAGCTGTCTTGCCATTTCGAATTAGATTTTGACAGTTCAAAATGCTTAACGGCTACCACTAATATTTAAACGATGCAATTAGACTTTACTCAAACTAAAATAACTTTATTCATATAGAAAACAAGTACACTTATGAACGTCAACAGAAAAGATGTTAAATTGATTCTATATTTACACATACACATTTAACCCTATATACGAGTATATTTAAGCACATTTTAGTAAAGCATTAAAATTGAGGTAAAGGATTCTATTTACATTCAAACTTTGGAGACAGATTTATTATTTATTTAGATTCAACTAAATAACTTAAGGAAACTCAAATGCTTCTAATTACTTTGAAAACCAATAAGGGTAATTAAGCAAGATTAGTTTTGTTGTTTGTTTAGAAACAGTCTAAATTTAAATGTAGAATGTTTTGACGGTGCAAAGAGTTTAAATATATGTTGATATCAGTACTAAAAATTGTTAACGATAATTCATCCATTGCTACCTTGTCACTTCTCAGATCGCATCTGTTTTCAAGGCTGTGATAAGGCTTCTTGGCACACTGCATATTGCTCCTACGACATATTATTTCACGATATGCGAACCCCATGAGCATTAAGCGCGCAGAACAAGAACAATTTATTGGTGCCCAGCCGGGATAAGAAGGCACGACTTAAGCTAAAACTGTTTACGAAAATAGGTTTTAATGCGTTTATTGAAAGCGGGAACATTTATATGTTTTTTCTAATCGTTATCGTCGTAGTAAAAAAAATATTCATCAGTAGTTTTTGCTGAATTAACAAACAACATTAACAACTTATTCATTCTTAGTCATTTAACAAAAAAGGATAGATTTATGTAAGATTTATTATTAAGGATTTTCAAAATGAATCACAAATTGTTTCTCTGAAATACAAAGATTTTGTTTTATTGATCACATTTTATAATAATACAATGCACTTATTGTCTAACTATAACAATTATTCTTGCCTGAAATACAAAGAAACGACATTTAATGTTCACTTATCCTCAATTATATCCTTTAATCTATATTTTTATAATAATACAATGCACTAATTAATCTGCACGTCATCCGCCATTCAATCGCGCGTCACTCCGACGCGTCCCCTACCAACTTCCACAGACAACTTGTAAAAACGCGCCAAATGCAGATGAATGAAATATCATTTCATTACATTTATTTTATACAATCCTGAATACGCCTTGTATTATTAGTATATTTCAAAAAGGTATTAAATAGATTACTATTAATAATTATTTATTTTCTGCGTTTCGTGACTCTCCATTACTGGAGACTGGTTGTCAGTCTCGTGTACGGTATATTATTCAGTGCCAGATGAGACCTTCATAGATCCTCTTATTTATATCTTCCACTAATACTTCTTCTCTGTATCTTACAATCAGGTACTTTCCGTTTTATATGTAAATATACAAGGATAAAAAAAACATATAAAAGAAAAGTGAGACAAAGTAAGGAAAAAGTTTTTTCTCTCGATATCAATAGGAACTCGTCATGTAAGCGTCTGTAAGAGGTACTTAGTGAAGAAATTCTGTAACACAAAGTTTCCGTACACCTTTAGAAGTATGCTTTGTTCGAACTTACAAGAATTGTGAGCTTTATGGAGTTTTGTGTCTGAAGTTGAAACTCTACTTGTGGAGTCTCAGATTGGGGCAGACAAAACCTAGTCCAATTTAACCCCAAGAAGACACAAGTTTGCGCGTTTTCCGCTAAAAAAACACCCTTTGTCGCTACTCCTCTTTTCGAAAACACTCTTCTTAAAGCCAAGCCAGCATTGGAATACTTGGCGTTGACATATCGAGCGACGTTCAGTTTCGCGGTACTTGGAGGGAAAGGCTAAATTAGCCTCCAAAAAGCTTGGTGTGCTCAGCAAGGCGAGACGGTACTTCACTCCGGGCCACCGCATGCAACTATATAAAGCGCAAATTGGCCCCACATGGAGTACTGCTCTCACCTGGGGGGGGCTCCCAGTACCAGCTCCTTCCACTTGACCGTATACAACGCAGAGCGGTTCGAATGTGACGACCAATCCCTTGAGCGGCTTGATCCTTTGGGTTGCGTAGAGATGTGGGGTACTCTGCATCTTCTACGCATTTACATGGAGAGGTTAGAGGAGTTGTTCGGATAATACTGAGTGAGTTTCATCATGGACGTAGGCAGAATACGAAATTCCACCCGTATCACCTAGTCCGACGTTCCACAACTGAGCGTTTTCAAGGAGTTTTTGCGGACCACCACTATGTGGAACCAGCTGCATGAAGTATTCCCGAACCAATTAAGGGTCTTAAGAAAAGAGCGTACCAATTTTTAAAAGGCGGAAGCACTGCGAGCCCTCTGATTGAGAGTGTATGGGGGGGTATACTTAAATAGGTGAGCTGCCGTTTGCCCCCGTAAAAAAAAAAAAAAAAAAAGATTTTTACTTGTAATATTTGTTTCACTCTTATTCCTGTCACTGTCCTAATTACTAGTACCTTTTTGCATGAAGTCGAGAATGCGGATTTTACATGACATTAAAATATAAACTTGAAACAAGCCGCAGAGTTCGTTTTAGATGCAGAAAAAGTAAAATAATAAAGAAATCATACATTTTTGTAAGAGGGATAGAATCAAACTATAAACAAAAACCATTACTTAGGGCAAAGATATATCTATAAAAACTAATACACATATATATGCGTATAAAAGAGGATATAACGTTTTAAAAATTAACATATAATATATCATATAATCTAATAACCATTTCAATTATATATAGTAAAGCAGCACATAATATAATTTTTATTCTGCAATCTCTTAGTTACTTACAAGTTCTTAAATTATATGTAAATTTAAAACCACGAGAAATGATTACATACTCATTATTAATGACATAAAAAAATTATTGGTAAAAATATTAAACGGCTGATGCCAACAAACTAACTTATGATGTCATCTTTGACAAGTTATCCGAAGGTTCTGCCCTGCGATTCTGTAACTCACTTTTCGAACTCACACAGCGGTTTTCGCATCGGCGGTCGCTCTCAAATCAGCCGTGAAGCAGTCATTTTATGATTTGGCATTCTGATAAACAATAAACTATAAGCTCCCACCTTTTCAGAATGCCAAATCATAAAATGACTGCTTCACGACTGATTTGAGAGCGACCGCCGATGCGAAAACCGCTGTGTGAGTTCGAAAAGTGAGTTACAGAATCGCAGGGCTGTTCTTCTGTGTCATTTATCAGGTTCTAGTTTCCTGCTTATCAAAAATAGTCTCTGACTTCCTATCGCATGATGACTATATGCATATCAGTCATTGTCATTTATAGCCCTTGCCTTTCTACCTTCCTTTCTCCACGTATAATCCTTGACCGTCTTGCACTATTATGTAGGTTCTGCCCTGGCACTTAATCCCTTAACCTACTATAAGTAATATAGAGAAAATGTATAATTTACAAAAAAATTATCTTTTTCATCTGTACTTTTTAGTTTTTACGTTTTTTAAAACAAAAGCTTCCATTTCTAAAATATAGTTAACACTTAATAACATTTAACAATAATTAACCAGTTACTGTTTAAGTCAATACTATGTTTGTGACAAACAAAATGCTTAGGTACAATAATCCATAATTTACAAAAACAAAATCGCTATTGTCTTTACTAAGATAAGGCAAAAACTACAGCTATTTTAAATGTGACCAATAAAGTTTCTCTCTCACCACAACGGCCTAAGACGTTGAACTATGTAAATAATTTTGTGATTAAAGCAAAAGAAAAAGAAAGTTACGTGAGCCCTTGGTTGGAAACGTGGAGAAGGATGGTTTAGAAAACAGACTATAAATTGATTGAAAAAACATGCCAAGTAGTAGAAACCTCAAAAATATATTTGAATTTGAAGTTGCTTGTTAATTTTACATAAACAACCAAAGGGAAATAATATCAAAGCTTAACAATGCTATTAAGTCTTATTTCATCTGTTTTACTCCTGTCAAGTATTTTCACTGTAATAGAAAGAAAAACATCAGTACTTTTATTAAAACAGTGAGATAAGTGGTTTCTTTCCCGAATCAAATAACAATAGCTTATTTATTCAATATTTAATTGCTTTTTCAAGACGCCAACTACAAATTGATTAAGGTGTAAGTCATAAGTATATCCGAAGGTTAAATGAGTTGTAGATTAGAGAATTATTGAAGCGTGTCTAAAAATAAACTGCATTGTTACAAGCTATAGTCGACTGATTTCATACAGCGGGCCAAATGTAAACTAGCAATTTTGGTATTTGTGTTTGAAAAGCGTGTTTTTGTTTGCAACGAGTGTCTATATTGGAACGTTTAGACAAATTAATTATTTAATAACGTTTACATATCAGACCACCATAGAGTCAGATCATAGGAATGAGACCAAAGTATCGCATAGTAAGAAAAGTGACCTTTTTGAGAGAGGCCTTAGATTTCATATAAATTTATATTCCCTTGAGACGTCATCCGTTTTTTTCTTCTTTTTTTGCTATCGGGCAAATGCATTTCCATCAGGAAATGCATTACACACTAGAATCTCTATTATTCAGAGACTGAGAGAACAATACTCACTAAAACCACCTCGAGTAGTTCTTACAAGGCCGCGATGCTGTTACTCTAAAAGCAGGCATCAGGTATCCTACAAAGGAACTCGTCTTCTAAGCCCAGGATTTGTCCAAGAGCGTTCCACCGTTTCCATCCCTAATACCACTGCATTCCATACCTTGTCACTGCCGACCATTTTTTAGACACATAGCAAAGTGTAGCGGACACTATTCTAACGTTTGCTGTGCCGTGTCATCATATTTTTGCCTTGCATTTTTTGCAACTCGGTGTTGGCTTAAATACAAAAAAAATCGTGCGTGTACTTTAGTACGCGCGTAAGAAGTTATACTTCTTTGGCTTTCTTAATTTTTTTTAAATAATTAATAATAAATATTTAGCGTTAATAATTTAACAATATTTAATATTTAGTATATTATTCAATTATTAATTAATATTAATAATTATTATTATTTATTATGTTATTAATTCAATTTAATAACTAGGTATGTTTCATAACCTTTTAACTAAGTAACAATAGGTCTTTGTGAAAAAGCATTGCTAAATTTCTTTGAAAAAATAATTAAAACTCCTTTATTTGTTTAAAAGGTACTACACATGTCATTATGGTCATTCAAAATTCTTGGCATAGCTGCTAACGTCACGCATATTCTATTTCTTTTTACTTGTAGATTGTCTTATTCCCATCTCGCTCGCGCACGCTCGGCGCCCATACTGATAATTTTGTGTCACGGTGCGCGCGCATATTAAAATTTCACTCTCATTAATTTTTATTTGCCTAAAGAAGTATAACTTCAAAAATCTAAACCATTATCGATTGTTTTGTAAAAAATATGTTCGAATTTGGCCTGCAGGTAAATTCCATTATTCGTTCCAATTCTATTTTTTTAAATTGTGGGCAATATAAATTCCACCGGAAGGTCCATGACCGCTTCGTTTGATGCATTCCATAATATATTGTAACATTTCCTCTTAGTAGCGGAGGGAACAAAGCTATTTTTCTTCACCAAGCCTAGCAAGCATTAATATTAACAATATAATTGTTAATATTAATGCTTGCTAGACTGCGAAGCTGTGTATATATGTGAAATATTATAAACTTTCATATAAATTTCAAAAATAAAAATCCTGCCCTATATGAGCCTTTAACTCAAATTGTTGCTATCTGTGTCTGACACCAGTTGTAATTTTTTTTAGGTTTGAGTTATGCCGTTTTTCTCACGGTGTTTTCACACACATATGAAGCAGAAAAAAAACTATTGCTGCACACTGCACAACCGTCAAACGCACAAACGTCAGGGTGGAAAGGTGTACGCTCACGCCACAACAATCCCTTTATATAGCATTATTATATGTGTTATATGAGGTTTGACCTGCTTTAACACAAAATTAGGGCACAAATAACAAAAAGTCCATTTACATTAAACATTGCCGCAAAAAACCGCACGCCTCATTCGAAGCTATTAAAATGCAATAAACTACCATTTAGATTTCTCTATAGAAAACACAATAAATCGAAAAACACTAATGACAGTTTGAACACGAGTTATAGACCCATAATGCTTTTCCACGCAAATCCAAATTATTGTTTCGGAATCAGATACATTATCTGACCGAAGCAGGAATTTTTAAAGTAAAACACGTCAATGTTATCGCAATGTTGTATGAGAACATGAAATTCATACAAACATTTCATGAGTAGGTACTTCTTGCACCGTACAAACAGGTTAATTAACTATTTTGCAAACGGGCACTTAAGGAAATGTACGTGCTAAGGTTGATTTCAGTTAATTAAATGAAATTTAATTGTCTGACGTAGTCTGTTTACTCATAATCGTGTAACTGTTAATACGCGTGAAGTGTATTCTGGCAATTTTTGATGAATTTTTAAAACCGGTGTACACGGCAAAACAATAAAAAGTGGTTGGCAATAGAGACCAGACGATTTATCCACGACTTCTTAACTAACTCCTACTTCTCTTAAGGAAGATTCCATTTTAATGGACGACCGCACCGTACTGGCTACGTGGAAGCGTATAAAAGTTAAAGATCGTTAAATTATAAACACGTTAAGAACAGATAGTCTTGCCAAGAATAATCTATTCTTTTTGAAGTCATACTTCTTTTGGCGCGTTAGGGAAAAATTATGAGAGTAAATTTTTACGATGCGCGCGCACACACTGTCACAAAAATAGACACCCTGAAGTAGTCAACATTTTAAAATAAATGTAAATTTCTTTAATTATGTAGAAATAATTTCTTTGTGATTTTTAAATAACTTTAACTAGATTTATTTATTTATGCATTAAATACCTTTTTTCTATTGTTTGTCGCTTTTTAAACAAACGTAGAATAAGGCGAAAGATAAAAATTTAAAAAGTATAACTTCTAACGCGTGTGCATAAGTACGTTTTTTTAAATTACAAAAAAAGCAACAGAAAATGACCTACCACATATCCATCGCGTCCAAGCAGCGTAATGGAAAAGTAAAAAGTAAAAATATGAAGCTAATTCGATTACATCCGTGAAAGTTTCATTTAATTATATATAACAAGATTAAAGTCGTATAATCTTAGTCTGAAAACAATAATGGCTGAAATAAATCCCTTAGTCTAAAGGTCAATCGAGCCCAAATAACATTTCAATCTATCTGATTTCTTAATCTAAATTGGCTTCCAGCAAGTTTTATATATCTTTGTTTCTCTATTTTAAATTGACTTTATTATTGGCGACTAATATTACTTTTATTTCTGTGATAACTCAAAGTTGATTTAAAATCTCATTTTCAAATGATTCGGCGTGCGATTTTCAGGAATAATGTGCGAAATATTAAAGCTTACCTGGGTATAGAAATATTATCAATGAAATCGATTCAGCGGCCAGGACACGTAGAAAGTATTATATATAGCATTGAAACATTTCAACCATCGATTAAAATGATGAAGTCCAGGTACAGCGTTTATATTTTGGATTAATCATTTGTTTTTCCAGTATCAATCAACTCAATTAATTACTTGACTGATTATTCTGACACGATAAAACTTTAAAAATTTCAATTCCATAATTACTTGAGGCGGGAATATCTAATATCTGGCTATAATCAATAGGCATTTATTAACCGATTTCAAAAATCAGTCTTCCTTTTCCGTATAGTTTGAATTTGAAAATACATATTTGATGATGAATTATTAATATGTGATGATTTTTAATTTGAATCCCGTTTGTTCTACCTTAGGAAACAACTCAAGTTTCATCATAATCAATTTAGTTTTTGTGATAGCTACGCATTTCTTAGACGAGACGTTTATGCATAGTCTGTACTTTATCTATGGTCATCTATGGTCAATTGTCAAACAGTTTTATACCGATTTGGACGTTGTAGTACAGACTTTACACAGGTAAAGCTACAAATACGTATTATCTGTACTCGATTTATTTTTATAAATGTTTTACGAATAAAAGAAACTTAAAAATAGAAACAATAGATTTGACCTTTAAACTTGCTGAAGTACAAAACTTAAACGAAAAGCTTCGTAGCCATAACTCTAATTCTGAAGTTCTTTATACAAGTCAATATAGAAGGTCACGATCATTCGTTCCCGCCACCGGCAGATAGCGGAATTTTACGGAAATTAAGAAAATAAATTATTTTCGTCAGCATGCGATTGTCGGAAACAAGGACGTTTCGAGTAAGCAAATTAATAATCTGAACGCTTTGCAAACACGCCAAGAAATGTTTTGTTTAATTGAAATGAAAATGTTTAAAGAATAAAAAAAATGATAAGTAACTTCGGATCTTAGATTAATCTTTGTAAATCTGAATTAAGAAAAGGAATTTTCATGATCTTTTCTTCTGTGCTTATTTATTTATTTTTTATAATATAGATAGTTTATAAAAAATAATATGATAGTGTTGTATAAACATAAACTAGACGAAGTATAACATAGTTACTAGGACCTTTGATAATATAATAATGTAAAACAATATTTTTTCCATGCGCATGGAACCCTTGGTCTCCGGATACACTATTATGTACACATATATTTTTGTTGTGATATGCATTTACATACTAATGAAGTTTAGATTTTGCTTACATACGGATTTGACCCACTTAAGCTTTTAGTGACTACCCATAGTACTGGGTGACCCACCTATATAATACTCGCAAAAACCAACGTAGTACTATCATCACCATATTTCATAGATCAGAATCGCTTTTGCATTTTACCGGGCAATCGTTTTTATAATACAATTTTACTATAAGTCTTCGGATAATATTAAGATATTTAAACATTTTCGCAAGTGTTATTCACCCAAGTTATTTAAAGCAAATAATATTGCCTTAATTCACAAGTTAATATAGATTTACGATAGACCGAATTCAAATATTTAACAATCTCAATTATAATTCTAGTTCAGCTTATTCAAAAAGTTTATTAAACTGTAACATTGCAAATGCGGAGCTTGTGGTAACTTTTAATAAATCTTGTAAGAAAGCAATTTCTTTTATAATAAGGCATTGTTGAAGCACATTTACGAAAGAAAAATTAATTCCATATACATAATAATATACTTAACATGGTTATTAAATGTTAGTTCTCAATATTCAATCAATTTAATTCAATATTCATGTGAAGAAGTAGAACTAGGAAAGTCACTTCCAAAAAAATCACTTTATGGAATGGCTATGATAAATAGTGTTTTTTTAAGCTATATTATTTTGCATACCAAAATAGCATTAAAAAACTGCTGTGCTCAGTACCGGTTTAAATAACTACATTAATAATAACTAGATTTATAGCATGACCGCGTTATAATTAATTTACGATCAAAGCTACAAAAATACTCAAAATGATTGTCAATTGTGTTTCGGCGCAAAGCAGAAAACCGATAACACGATCCTGGTGTGAAATTCACCGGTGACCCGACCTAAATTCAGACCTACACAAAATAAATATTATCAATTTTCTTTCAGATGATAAATGAAACGAAGATGCGAGTATGAACATCGAAATGGACCCGCCGAACACAATATACCACATTTACGAAATAAGATGAATCACTTCCCCAAAATGAAATTGAAAACGAGTTTCACACAATGAACGCGACGTACGATATTTCCGCCGATGATGTAACTTGGATATTAAGTAACTATAGTTTTGGGAATGGAACGATCAGTGAGGTCGATGCGAATAATTGGTGGGCCCTTATAGCATTAGTCCTGGTTGTGTGTACAGCTGCTGGAAATGTTTTGGTGTGCTTAGCAATATACTGGGAGAGGCGGCTGCAGAATGTGACGAACTATTTCCTAATGTCGTTGGCGATCACAGATCTTCTTGTCGCGGTTTTAGTTATGCCGGTTGGGATTTTGACGCTTGTGAGAGGTAGGTGGTTTAATGGTTATAATGTTATAGTGTATGGCCTTAGTATATAAGTAATGGTGGACAGAAAAACTGTGTTCAGTTTGTGTTTCCACCATACCAACTTCTTTTCTATTTTAGATTATGTATACAATAAATAAAATAAGTGCTTAAACTTTTCTCTAAATCTTTATTTTACAGATATCACACGATATAATGTACTGCCTTAAAATAGCATGTCCACGAATTGCAGGTTTCATATTTTTTTGATATACTTAGTTATTTACCAATTGACGAAAATAAGTAAAATTAATATATATATAAATAAATTCTTAATGCCGCTTTTCTATTGACTTTGTAAACAAGAAAGCTATTTTAAATTAACTTAGACTCTGGCAGAGGCTAAGTTACAACAGTGGCCTAGTGGCTACAGCGTTCGACTCTCATCCCCGAGGGTAGTATCGAATCTCGGCAACCTCCTATTCGCATATTTAACGAGTGAGTGGCTCGTACGGTGAAAGTACGGTAAAGAAACTGGCATATCATAGATCCTTATAGTCGAAGGCATAGAAGGCTGTTCAAAAAACAAATGATGAAACGAAACAGATACATAAATCTGAGACGCCTAAAAGGTAGCGCTATTGTGTTTTTAATTGAACAAAAATGAAATTGAACCACGCAGATAAGTCAGTAGTTAAAGTTTTCTAAAATTAGTTAGTGTTAGAGTGAAGCTTAGTGTACTATAATGGAAGACCATTTTAATATATTAAAGATGTCGAAAAACAAAGTGGTTTTGTGTTTTTTCCTTAGTATTTAATTCATTTCCTGAAGTTTAATTAGTTAATTAGTCTGTTAAACAGAATTCTTCTAATTAACTTTTAATTAGTTCATTTATGTAACCATTTTGTTCAGAGTCGGTCACATCAAAGCTGAGCTTTCTCTTAAAGTTTGTTTTGCCAGGAAAAAGTTTTTATCTAATTGCGCAGTGCTTACAGGTGCCCAATTTGTGTGCATAGAAAGTAAATAAAAATATGTTAATAATTATGTTGTTGCATAGTTACACCAGACAATAACAGTCACAATATATATGCTTAATAGATAATTGTTAAGCCTGCACAAGTCATTTAGTTAGCCCCACTGATAGGGTTCTAACTTTAATTTATGCGATTCTACTAAAGGTGACCGAAATCCGTGGTTACATTAACTTGATAATTCCTCGACGAATGCCAAAAGCATTCGTCACCGGGAAGGCTGAGTATGATACAAAAAAAATATATAAGACCTTTGCATATTTTTTAACGAAATTAGAACCTGTTTTTACTTTTCTCTTTTTTATATAACAAACAGACAGGAGGCTCACCTCATGTTACGTGATAGAGACTCAATGTCAGAGGGGTTGCGAGTGAGTTTGTGGCCTTTTAAAAATTGGCTATTTTCTTAAAGGACCTAAGTCGAGTTGGTTTAGACTTTAGTGGTCGTTAATATAATACAATTTATACAAAGCGCGTTTATGTAAGAAAACATAACAAAGCACGGATTTATTTTAAGCCAAAATACATCAGAAAGGCACATCTCACACCTTAATATAATTATAATGATGGGCTTTGTCCTCGAATGCTGACGTCATTGAAACCATCCTTAGAAGCCACTGTTGTCAGTTTCAAACCGAGCGTTGCTTTAAATTAATAACCTATTAGGGCTGTGCAAGGTATTTCACTTAACAATTAGTGCCGAAGGCTTACGCACAAATTCTATTCCAAATTTAAATTACCTTGTGTTTTAAGAAAACAATATCTAATTTGTATTTACTCTAATAGAATAATTTCGAATGTTGTTATTCCTCTACTAAGTCATTTGAAATGATTCGAACCATTTTTATATAGAAATAGGAACTTGTGAACAAACATTACACTTTTAATATGTATGATGATAATTTAATGAATTGTTCATGCTTAATAGAAACGTTAATAGAACTTTTATTGTGTATAAGACAATAAGGTTAATACTTTATATCTTCTATCAGTAGACTGGGGCGAACCTAGTCTAATTTAAAACAAATAAAACCCAGTCCTGTCGAATGGGTTGTAAAAGGAATGGTTTTGGATTTAGTTCTACCATCTGGGAGTAGTGTATACTGTATCCAGTTGCTTTGCGTTACACTTATCGGCGGATCTGAAGTTTGGGCGTTTTAATCAGTCTAAAGCCCTATATTTCATATTTTTGTAGTACGACGGTTTTTTCACGCCGGTACCACTTCGTAATATTTATCAATCTCAAGTTCGAGGGTGGAGTACTGAAATCACCTCTGTGCCGGTGCTGCCAAGTGGTATCTGGGTGGCTTGGTTGCTATTGAGCTTAACAATTTAGAGGTGATAGTTTACTTGTTGAATCTAACTCTTAAGTCTTGACCATCGCCATTCAGCCTGCATTTGAGTCTTCTATAAATTGTTTCCAGAATGCTCTTTGGAATTTCAACTTGATTCCGACCTTCTCTTTCAATTCTGCCAAAGAAGCTACTGCACGTTGTTGACATCCCCAAGTGACGCACTAATCATTGTTCTTGTGAAAACAACGAAAGAGTGGAACTCCTCGCCCCCTTCAATTCCTAAAGAGTATATTACATAGGTTTAATCAAGCGGCGGCTAAATAGGCAATTCACTTAACATCAGGTGGGATTGCGGTCAAATGTCTATTCAGTTCTGTATAAAACAGACTTGAAGCTCGAAGTATATTGTATAACACAAGTTGACGGTTTCCAATGCATGGTGTGAACTTTGACCTCTAAAACGGATAATTACAAATATATTAATTAATTAACACAATGAGTATATTTTAATATATTCGGTTTATATCGATTGCGTGAAGGCAAGAAATATACTTTTTTTATTTTTTTTCTTTGAAACCTCATCGTATTAGCAGGTGAATTTTAACGACCTGATACAAACAGCTAATTATAAGAAAAAAATCCGATTGAGGTCAAATTTCACATTGTGCGATGGTATATACTATATAGTTTATATTATAATAAACATATTATTACATTATTAGGATAATATTTTACTTAAGTTAATTCCCTTTGGTTAATAATACGGGACTTACATGGAAATAGCTGAATGTCTAGTAACAAAATGATGGCAATTTATAAATGTCCGTATTTAGCCGTGGCGGTTAGACGAACAAGTTTGTTACCCTGAACAATGTCGTTTATAACGTGCCAAAGTTGCGGTGTAATCTTTTATTAATGCGAGTTTAGATATAAAATGCCATTACGTTCATTGAATTCGAATTAAAATAATTATATTTTGTAACAGTATGAAATTTGTTATCTTGCTATTTCATTTTATTTTATCAAAACTTGGTGCACGCATCTCATACGCGAGAAAATCGGTATCACAATCTTAAAAATCATCAAAATTACATAATTATGAGAATATTCCCAAAAATAAAAAGACTATATTCATAATGGCGCGTCTAAACGGGCCATGTTTTGCTGCAATTGATGGCTGCAACACTGTGGCCGGCAACATTGCAAACAATAGCAGCCAAACTATGCAATATTGCAGTAATGTCCCGGCCATATAGCCAAACATGTTTTGTATAGCCACATATGGCCGATGTTGCCCCGATGGGTAGCCGGACGATCGCTAGGCTATCGAATTCAACTACAATATTGCACAGCCAGTTCTCTTGTTGTTTCAGTCACTCTCTTTGTTACGGCATAGTGTATCCTTTTCTACGCGACATGACGTTTGCTTTGAGTGAAGTGTGCCTGTTGCTTTATTCTGTGTTTTGCGATCAGCTGTATTTGACGTTAGATTACTACGTAAAAATGACTACTTTTGACATTCTAGTTCTTGAATAATTTATTATCAAGACTTATTTCTAGACTCAAATTGTCTACAGTTTCACGCCTATTTAAGTAAGGTCGAATCCACAATCTCTTCTTTTTCTGTTTCTTTTTTAAAACAATATAAGCTGCTGCGACAAGTGTGATTTCGTCAGCCATTGTTGCCGGTTTGTGTAGCCCGTTTAGGAGTCTGCATCATGGGCCATACTATTGCAACACATTGCCCAGCCATAGATTGTTCGGCCATCAGCTGCATCAATATTTTTGTAATGGTATTTTTGAAATTAGTGGCCAACAGTGCAGCCATCAATTGCAGCAAAACATGGCCCGTTTAGACGCGCCATAAGAACAGACTCTTAGCTGTCTTAATTGAAATTTTGAAGCTGTTAATATTTCGGTTTCTCGCATAGTTATGCAGACGTGTAATCAGGCACCATAACAAGAAAGTGTATTCTTTCTTATTACCGTGTAAATAAAATAGATTTCAGCTATTTTAATAAAATATTTCCAACCACAGCCCAGTTTAAGGGATCACATAAAACAATTTATTAATATTTCAAAGTACCGTCATGACCTTTGCTGAATAAACGTAAAAAAGGGTGATAGGCATTAAATATTCGCAGTACTTATACCTAAGCTTACGTTTGGTTTGCAAATTAGTATGACGTCAGCGTTTTCGTGGAAATTGGCCATAATTAATTCAAATCAGTATAAAATGGAACTGCCATTTTATATTTATTTTCGATATCAAACACCTATATTACGCGACAATAAATGCAGTAAAGCCTCAACAAAAAGTATGTTCTTTGAGTACCGCTTCAGTAGTTGTTTCGATTTTACCACCTTATTCTTTTTTAAATTATCAGTTAAGAAATGACCAGTACGTCTCTTATAGGCTACAAGTCCTAAGACATCTTTTAAAATACGCGACATAGTTCTAGGTGCTATCTTCATCTCCCGAGATAAAATCTTTTGCTTTTGGACAGGATTTCTTCGAATTCTTTTCCTAACTGCTTTGACCACCTTTTTCGTACGAACACTACGTGGATGGCCAGATCTTTCTCTGTCACAAACAGAGGCGATCTCATTGTACCTATTAATAGCCCGGTACACAAATATATTACTAATACCAAGCGTATGGAGAGTTTTAAAAATTCTATTTGGCTCCACATCTACTTTGTGTAATGCAATCACAGCGATTCGATTCTCTTTATCACCCCACTCCATTTTAATATCGCAAAATATTATATATACAAGGTATTGGCGCCAAAATCAGAAATCCAATGAACGTATACATGTTCCAAATTCAAATGTAATATTTTGTTTATTTTTAATTTTAACAGTATTTATGGCCAGACTAAGTATATACATAAAGTGTAAATAGATAAAATAAATATATAATTGTTTTCTAGAAAGATACGAAATAATTAATATTCTAATTTGGCCTTATTAATCGTTGACTTGTTGTCTAGGCTACGATGTTATTACTTTGCTAACTTAAGTCCGTATTTTATATTAACTCCTATTTAGTATTTTTAATATTGTTGTGTGTTTATTGAATAACGGGACGAATAAACTAGAGTGTTATTAATTTTGACAAAGACATAAGATCATTGTACGTAATTCTATTTGATACCATTTTTGTATTAAATAAGAATAAAAATCTTCAATTCAATTCATGTTCATTAATTGTTAGTAATAATTAGTTTAGTTCTACAATACCGTTTTAACTTAAATATATTATCTCTTTTCATCATAGCGTAAACACAATTTGAAAGAAAGAGACGAAGCAGTAAAAGGTAGAAAAATGTAATTGACTGATTTTGTTTATAAATTAAATAATTTTAAAGTATTTTGTAAATAAATGTAGCGTTTGTTACTAAGGGATAATCGTTTTAGTAATTTTTGAGTTAATACGTTATAAATATTCAAAAATACAAATAACTCTTTAATATAGATTAATGAAGTGTTCCTTACAGGCTACTTCCCGTTGCCAGCGGTGTACTGCCTGGTATGGGTGTGCCTCGACGTGTTGTTGTGTACAGCCTCCATCATGCATTTGTGCACCATAAGCGTCGACAGGTGGGTGTAACAGATATCAGAATAGAATTAGATTTCCAGTTGCCCTCAATATAAATGACCTAAAATATTCATAACGAAATGTCATCTATTCAAAGTAGAGTATTTTTGCTTAAGCCAAATTAAGTGACGAATATCGACTATGTATAATGTGAAAAGTTTATTGAACTCTGCATGGGCTTTATATATTTTTAATTACATAAAGCTTATATGCAAATTATATAAATATATATGCAAGATACATACTGCGTAGCTTCAACCTGTTATGGACTAGGGCACCGGTTTGCTGTATCTGTTCATTTATTGTTTGTTTTAAACAACTGTGTGATATTTTCTGTGTCTAATAATGTCGATTTTTCGACCATGATCAGACATGCTTTTCTTACAATTTATTTTTATATTACGTAATGCGTTGAAAAAGAGCTAATTATAACACAGTTGGCGACACACCATCTCATGCCTGATGTCGCAAACGTTACTATCAATAATACTGACTCCCTTTATAAAAATATTTTAAAGGCATTGAGATTTAGAAGGCTCAGTCATCATTATATATAATACACATTATTTCAAAATATCAATTTTGTTTGAATTTTATAAAAAATGTATTTGGTAAAATACGGAACTAGAGTGAAGTAATCTCGCGAGAAATCTCCTTACATTCCGGACCTTAATGAGGTAATCATTGGAGTACTTTTTACTCCTTTTATTGATCAATTTAAAACCGTTATTGAAACTGTAAGTAGATGAACCCGTTTACGATTTTTAGTTTAATAACAAAATTCGTATAAGAAAATCTGTAGAACTCATTAAATAGATTAGGATGAAAGCGAAATAAATATAAAGATGTTTACTTATGTGGAGTTAAAATGAAAGAAGACTGTGATGTGAAAAGTTTTTATGCAATAAGTATTTTCACATGACAGTCTTATTTACTCCTTACGATGAGACGCCAACGATACTTGACATCAAACCTTTTTTTTATTGACAATTAACATCTGTCACTTGACATTGACAAGTTAGCTGATTATTTGCTTTCTTAGCCTGTTATGCTAGTTTTCTACATTATTAATTTGAGGGCTGAACATACTTAATTTCGCTTAACCTTTGAAAATATTAGTAAAGACGCTTTGACTATTGTAACAAATCACTCAATACATCTGGTTTTTTGATGCGATGAAGTAATTTTTTTGTATCAGTAATATCCCGGATTCGATATCTACAGTCGTCAGCCTAAACACGATGAACAAGCAAATTGACCGGCTATTTCAAAATAAGTCAGTTCTAATATGTATGCTAAGTTATTCCTGCCAAATGTTGTTTCTGCCTCTTCAATAATTAAACATTTAAAACCAAAGCTATTGATTACCCAGATGTCGGCAGGTCACGGTGGATTGTTGTCGTATCTTTACAGGTTCAGGGTTAGGCAAAGTGCCGCCTGTCCTGGTAGCAATCTGAAGAGACGGTGTTACATGTTCTGACCGACTGTTCAATGTATGTATACGACAGGTATACCACTGAACACGCTATGGGAATAAAAGTAACACAGACAAGGTTAACATAATGTTCAACAATAGGTTAAGAGGCGTCTTTCTGGAATTTACTGTAAATGTTATACAAAAAGTTGTTAAAAGAAATAGGTAGTAGTGCTTAAACATCCGGGTTATCAATGCCATTAACTTAAGTTGTACATATACGTAAGTCATTTAATACCTCCGTCGACAACATATATAACAATAAAAAAATAAAAATGTGTCGGTTTAGGTTAAAAAATTTAGTCACTCACTTGTACGAATGTATTTTATATTAAAAACTAAAATAATTTTTGTTTACAGATATCTTTCTTTGAGGTATCCGATGAGATTCGGTCGAAACAAGACGAGGAAGAGAGTGACAATCAAGATTATGTTCGTTTGGATTTTATCAACCGCCATGAGTCTCCCTCTCAGTTTGATGTATTCTAAGGTATGTTAAGAAAAAGGTGACGGAACAGCAAATACGTAAAGCTTAAATATTTAAGGGCTTAAAAAAGGTAAAAACATTGACAAATAATAATGAAAGATATAAAATATATTGCATTGTATCCTATTTAAGGCAAACGTATAAATATCGTCAAGGCTCGGCCACAGATCAGAAATATATAAACCAACTGTCATAATTGACATTGTCACTATTTACAACAATGCGTGTGCATTGTGATACTTCACGGTTGGCGGTATCGTTATAATGCAGTGCTTCAGCGTGCTTTCAATCCTGAGGTCGTAGGGTCGATCCCCGGCAATTAATCAATGTACTTTCTGTTTTATGCATCTAACACTCGGTCGTATGGTGAAGGAAAACATTGTGAGGAAACCGGCTTGTTTCAAATCTAAAAACCAATGACGTGTCAGACAGAAGGCCGATTACTTATTGGCCTTTTAAATAAACATTATTAACCAAATCTGCGGCCAAGACTCTTATTATTATTATTCTTTACTATCTTCAGTGTTCTTTGGGCAGCGATGTTATGTTCTTTTAAATATGATTACGATTTTATTGTGATGTATTTAAGAAATTTTAAGTCGAACAAAGAAAGTATCCCTAGGAAAACTAACACAGCCGAAATTGCGACATTATAGTTTTGTATTTGATGCGCATAACTCTATTGTTAATTCAAATTCCAGTTTGGCGTGGTCTAATTAACGTTTCAGATATTTGTGATGTATAATAGACTTTATAATTGTCACTGCTAGATTATTAAATCACACATAAGTTATACAGATTTTGACGCAATAATGGGAACGCTAGGGAATTTATTTTATAAAGCAGAAGAGTTTTATATTTGAACGCGTTAATCTTAGGAACTAACGGTTGGAGGTGAAATATTATTTTGAGTTGTATTTTTTTATCAAAGAAAGATAAAGACTATATATAACATGGTGCTACCACCAAAAGGCGGGCATAGGTGTAAAGGACAGATAATCGTTTGTAAAGCAAACTTGAAACTCATTTATAAAAAATAATTTTTAATTCAAACAATTTGACTATAACCAAATAAAACAGAATATTCTAAATTTATAGCATATTTTATTGATTAATCCAAAATTACTAATAAAAATGTTAGTAATTTTAATTTCGACTTATTAAATTACAATAATTTAATTAATGAAGGAACATGATGACATTAATTTTATTAGAATAGCAACACCAGGCATAGGTCTTACAGATTATATTTGTCAATGTCGATGTGCTTCAGTCAGTTGTGGATCAATCTTGGAGTTTTAAATTTCAAGAGCTTTCTAAATCTCTCTAGACAGTGCCTGCCACGTGATTATCACTAATCTTTCGGATTCATATATCAAGACGTTTTCATGAATATTACATTATTTTAATATTATTAGTCAGTATTGCAGTATTTTTATAACAATTTATTTTAATTGTTTCAGAATGAAGAATCAGTACTAATAGGTGGTTCGTGTCAAATTCCGGATCCCCTATACAAAGCGATTGGATCCGTTATATCCTTTTACATTCCTCTGGGCGTGATGCTGCTTACATATGCCCTGACTGTGCAACTTCTTGCAAGGCAACGGAAAGGCCTCGGGCAAGGATGGGCAGCAGGCTGGCTTGGTGGGGTTCCGATCGGTATTAGTTTTATCCAAAAAACTTTTTGCTTTTTGAGTCATAATATGTTTTTTGAAATATTTAACATTTTGTTTACGATAATGTTTGTTTATTTCAATTATAAGTTACTTCGACTTTATGTTTTTTTTATTTTATTTATTTGTCCATTGTACTTTTAGTTTTCTAACATATGTCATATCTTTGCCATGGGGTCCATGACATAAAATTAAGAATGATTATTATAGAAGCCTTAAAAGTAAACTAAAATTTAATATTAATTGGCATCTGCCAACAAAATGGATGACGTCACAGTTTTTAAAAACATTTCCGCAGGTCATGCTTAGTCAGATACATTCTGAAATAACGACGAAAAATACGACTTTGTTGCCACAAGCAAACTAATTATTCAATAAAATTTTGCAAATAAGTAGCTACTATTTTTATCTATATCAAAATCTATTACGTAAACGTTATTAAATATTACGTATTCCTTTCTCTTCTAGAAAATATTTCTATAATTTTGCTTGGAGCTACAAAATATGAAATACTAGTTCTAAGAGATATTCCTATCCGTTACGAATTTAGATCAATCGTTTTGTATCCACCCACTATTGTCCGTAGATCATTGTTAAATTTCAACAAAATGGATGACGTCACAGTTTTTAAAAACATTTCCGCAGGTCATGCTTAGTCAGATACATTCTGAAATAACGACGAAAAATACGACTTTGTTGCCACAAGCAAACTAATTATTCAATAAAATTTTGCAAATAAGTAGCTACTATTTTTATCTATATCAAAATCTATTACGTAAACGTTATTAAATATTACGTATTCCTTTCTCTTCTAGAAAATATTTCTATAATTTTGCTTGGAGCTACAAAATATGAAATACTAGTTCTAAGAGATATTCCTATCCGTTACGAATTTAGATCAATCGTTTTGTATCCACCCACTATTGTCCGTAGATCATTGTTAAATTTCAATACAAAACACATTTCTCGATTCCATCGCTATATTGTAGTACTATTTTGTTTATTTACTAATGTGATTGATATAACTTTAAAAATATTTATATTGAAGTTAAATGAGCACATATTACATATAATACCTTCAGTATTTTATTACAAGTACAGAGCTTTTAATAACGTTACAATTATTTGTGTTGTACACAATAAAACTTGTATTAATTTAGGAAAAATATTACAACAAAGAATACAAAGTATACATATAATAATTTATGATTAAAAATTTAATCTAATGTAAATAAATACTACTAAGCAATTTAAATTGAACTTGATTTAAATTTTAGTATATAAGGAATACTCGTTACTTTATACATAATTACTATAATAGCGAGCTTTGATGAATCGCGAGATTCATTATATACTTGATCAAAACGTTTGAAGATTTATTTCGTCTTCCTTAAGAGGGTTTGAGGTGAAGTACTTATGCGTATGAAAATCCCGACCTAACAGCTAAGCTAAAAGTGTAATCTTGTTTAAAAAAATATTTGGTGACCCTTTTATGTAAGCATTTGTTAGCTTATATACGATTATATGGGTACTTCGTAAACATAAAAGTTGTTTGCTTCTAGATACTATGCACTATAGTCCCACCAACTTATCTGTGAACTGAGTGGTAGCGCCACCGTCGCTTTAGTGTTGCAAATTAATAAAAGTTACCCATGATTGGGTATGTCAGATAAGAAACTAGGTAAACATATAAACATAATTATATTATTTTAAACAATACCTAACATTGTTTATAATAATAAAATGGTAATATAAGTGTATTTAATTTAAATGTAATTAATATAAGTATATTAATTAGAAAATTGTAAATACTGTATTTGTGTAAATAAAAACAAAAAAATTATTTAAAAAAAATATATATATTTATAAGTATATACGTAAGTATATACTTATATTAATATATATGAAGTTTTACGTGACGATAAGTATAGGTAGTTGAATCACTCAGCTTTATATTATTTAAGTTACAATTACGTTTAAAAATTAATCAATGAAAAATTATCGAGTAATTTACAAATAGAAAGTAGACAACACTAAGCTGTAGCTGCCGAAATTCAACATGGCGGCCGTAGTTCCCATTTTCTCCATTTCACAGATAAGTTGGTGGGTCTGTATAGACATCAAAACCGAGTTCGAGATCTTGCTCTTCAACTTTACTAATGTGGTATAACTTTCGTTGTTTACATAGAACGCCGCTGCACTTGGAAGAGGTTTCTAAGTCCTAGAAGCGGGACGCCACAACATTCCGCAGCTTCAACTGAGACTGAATTACCTCCGATTGATACTAGAGATCTGTGGCTTCAGGACTCGAGGTATATCTTGATCATGATATTTGCATGTCGGTAATTATCGCTTATCTTGTAGAATGTATGTCTATATACGCACCTGAGTGGCTATCTAATTAGTGTTCCTACATCCTTCGCCTTCATTCCTATTTTTAAACGACTTTAATATAAAAATACTTTCATTTTACTTACGTTACTGATAAATTGATTGATTAATTTCAGCTTACTTCAACGTTTTAAAAATATAAATTAGTTTATTTAATTATTTTATACTATAGTAATATTCATATAAAAATAAAGAAAGTAATGAATAAGTTAACGGGATGTCCAGTCATTAAAAAACCTCGCATCTATTTGAATTTAAATGGATTATGTCTTTGACAACCGCAAACAAGATACTTTAACACCGTCAGAAGGCTTTAATTTACAGTTCAGCTTTTGTGTGTCGCTTTCAACCTTTTAATACGATAAAAATATTAAAAGACTCACAATTCTCAGTAATTCGTTTTAAATCTTCTTTATACGACGTTATACATACTTGGATCAGGACTGTTATAAAATAGTCAGAGTACTTGCATGCTCCCAGTTTGTATTACCTAAAGGCATAATAGTGCGTTTAGTATATATATAAAACTTTTACAAGATTTAAAGAATATAAACTCAAATTTATTACATTGTTTACTTAACTTTTTATTTTGAACTCAGTGAGAAACTAAACGCATAAGCGATAGCCAATTAATTTTCATCAAAGAAAAGTTATTTGAGAACCGCATATATCGAATATGTATAATATTTTTATAATTGTGAATTATATATTCTAATTGAAGCTCAATTTAAAGAAAGATGGAGCGTGAATGTGACCGTCATGGTTCATGTTACGTTTTACATTCTTCATAATGCGAATGTTAGTAACGTTTAAAATATTTTTAATCAATCGGTCTATGGAACGTTAATTTGAAATATTTTTTTGTGATTACTTACCCTTGAATCGTGGCGTAGTTAGTTAGCCAAGCTTGTAGAGGCAGGATGAACACGAAAACTGTTGCGATTTTGGGCCTCGTACCTGAGAGACCGCAAGTAGGTATGTAGATTCTATTGGTGGTTGTTCAGAGCCATACCGCGTAAATTCCGGAGTTACTAAGGGTAGCAATCTTGAACCTTGAGTTAATGATTTGGCCAAAATTTATTAATTTATTTCCACATTATTATTGTATTACAGTTAGTACTAACGCGATAGAACTATACATTATACAATAATACCTACACCGATAATCCTACAATTATAAACACAAAAAAAATATATATAGGTATAGCTAGATCTTATAACTAATAATGTAGCAAGCAACTCTTGTATACAAATAAATAGGTCTACCTCGATAGAAATTGCTCGCGTAAGTGGCGCTTTGCTACATCCAAAATCATCTTATACCGTCAGTATTTTCTATTTGCTGATGATTTAAAGATGAAGAAATGTATCGGACCGTGAACACTTACAAAGTTATATTGCAAGAGTGTTTAATTGGAGTAGGGAAAACAATTTATTTTTTAACATGGAAATGTTTTCTTTTGTAAGCTTTACTCGAGGCTTCCCCTTAATCATAGCTATGCAATTCCGCTAAAGCAAATAGAAAAAATTGAGGACCTGGGAGTTTGTTCAACTCAAAAATGATATTTGGGCATCACGTTACTCATATATCCCAGCCCAGAGCCCAGGCCAGAGCCTTCACTATTTTATATAATTCATAAGATATATACCCATAGAGTCTCATATAATTAGTTAGTGTCAAGTCACCTGGAGCATAATGGCGCAATCTGGCCTCGTGAAAGAAAGTATAGGGTTATGCTGGAGTGGGTACAAAGTCCATTCCTGAGGCACCTGTATTGAAGAATGTACCGTGTGTACCCTTTTTACCCGCTCAACTATTTGATCTTATTCACAATAGTTTCTGTGGGCTACGAGCTCAGTGTGGCAAGCATTTAAGTGGAAAGGAAAGCAGTCTGACAGTAGGTACTCCAGTACCTTTGCGTGAGGCGACATTGTCCGCCGTTACTATTCGTACCCTTAGCTAAGACTTACCTTTTGAAAAGGGCACACATGACACAATACAACGAAATACTAAACGAACTTCATAGATTTACAGACGTTTTTAATTGCCCGTTGAGTTTGAAAAAGAACTGACAAAAAGTTTTCCTTTTCTCTATTATATAGTGGTAGAAATAGTTAGGTATATTGTAAATATTCTAATATTTTACTGTTACGTATTATTTTTTATGTAATATTAATGTAAATAATTGGCGCATTGGTGATTAATTATTAAACCGTAAGAGCTTAAGCTGAGTATGCTCAGCTCAGTCAGTACAGTACATGCAATAACAATACAGTACAGTAAATGCGTTTTTGTTTTTGTGGCGAATACATCCCCGGTATCAAAGTTCTTTACAAACTTTTGTAACAATAATAATATTTGTCGGTGAGTTTCATTTATTATTAATAGAAGTCAACCACAATTCATTTGTCTTCCGAAATCATTTTCGTCAATTATTGTTATGAGAATAATAAAGAAACATTTAAACAAAAGAAACTGTATCGTAAAGGAACAATTCTTGAACATTTATTTCCCTGAAGAATATTGCGGAGCCTAAATAGTTTAGGTTCCGAAGTGACAATTGAAAATTTTCTCAAAACAATCCCGGCGATATGAAAACATTGAAAAGTTTATGAAAAAGTTTTGTGTATAAAATGAATTCACTAATATAACATGCACCGTAACCAAAGGTACATTAAATAGAAAAAATATATTCGCAAAGAGGCTTTTTGTAAACGTATTCCCGTTTCGTTTATTACTCAGTACTTGAGTTGAGTAATGCAATTTTAATTGGTGAGTAGAAAAAGCTGCCTATTTCAGGAATAAAACATATTAATGATATAATTTGCTCTGAGTAAAATATATTCCCTTGTTTTTCTCCTTTTGGTGCCTCTTCATCACTGGAGGTTGGCAGTCAGTCTCGTGAATTTTTTCCTGTCCCGTGCCAGATGCAGAACTCTTCCGCAGTCTCTATACCCGTCAACTCCCTCATTGGTGAGAGCATTCCATTCCATGATTTTTGAAGTTATACTTCTTTTGGCGCGTTAGGGAAAAATGATGAGAGTAAATTATTACGATGCGCACACCGTCACAAAACACCGACACCCCGAAGTTAATTATGATAGTCAACATTTTAAAATAAAAAATGTCAATTTCTTTAATTTTTGTGATATTTAAATAAACTTTATATGATAATGCGTTATAATAAAACTTTCAATGTATTAAATACCTTTTTTCTATTGTTAGTGTAATTTTTTCTACAAACGTAGAATAAGGCGAAAGATAAAAAATTTAAAAAGATTTGATCTTGTTACGCCAAAGAAGTATAACTTCTAACGCGTGTACATAAGTACACACACATGTTTATTTCCTTCTACCAACACGCCGTTAATCCTGGATTTTACCCATCATAATTAATTGTAAAGAGGTAGTAGGGGTAATGGCGCAACACATGACCCAGGGACGCAACTTTCCGTTGCTTGATGTATTCCCTAGCGTGTACCTATAATATATTACATTAGTAATGGCAGGAAATTAGTTGAGAAGTCCCAGTCCCAGTTGAAGGCTCGACCCTGGAGGCGAAAAATATAAAACTCAATTCTAAAAAAAATAATATAAAAGATATTTGTAACGTCAGTCGATATCCAACCAATAAATAACAATTGTTTTTTTGGCCTTGCTTAAGTTATTTAATTTAAAAAATCAAAGCCAGGTTTCTTTCATGTGTGTATTCGCGTAAACCAATGCAAATAATTAAGGGAGCGTTCAAGTATTACGTAACGCAATTTTTGGAGATTATTGACCCCTCCCCCCTCCATGAACTCGCCGTAACGTTTTTCAGTACCCAAGTGCAGTACTGTATCCAAGTCTAGTAAAACGTTTCGTGACCACCTAGTGACTCTTTAGTTACTATTATGTGATGTAAGTAGAAAATAATATTAACAATAACGCGTTATTCAATCCCCGCCCATCGTAACGTTTTACAAAAGGAGAAAAAAATTCGTTACGTAATACTTGAACGCTTCCTAACACATATAGTATATTGCGAACTAACTAAATAAGATTGCGTGTCTGTTATGTGTACATAAAATACAGAAAATCCCAGCCGCGACTGCCTTCTGTATGAACGCAACAAAAACTACCAAATGAAATTTTGAAGTAATTTTATAAATATAATAAATTATAATGAGTATTGCTAAAGATGTCGCAATAAATTTCTAAAATACACGAAAAAATAATGAAATAATAATAAGATATTGATTACTATAACCATATTTACGACAGCTGTGAAATTCATGTTTCAAATTTCGTTTGTAAACTAATGAGTCACTTTGAGGCTGTTAAATATAATAGAATAACGTTTTAGTAATTTCAATAGAATTTAGCATATATTTAGAACTTTATTATCTACTACTACTACGTTCATTTACACCAGTTAAGTTGGATGATAGATTTTAGAGTATTTGGTTTTCTATTTAAGGTTTTCCTATTTTGGTGAAAGTGAAAGCGATAGGAAAATGTTCAATCAAAATAAATATATTATGCATGTGTCCAACTCGAGGTTACGGTATTTTCCATGTAAATGTACATACGTTTAAAAATAACGTTAAAAGGTAATTTTAACTCTATTTAAATAACAAACATTTAATCCTTAAAATACATTTAAAAAAAAAACGCATTATACATAACTTACATAACTCTTTTTGAGTGCTTTGTATACGGTTACTGAAACCGTAGTCAGCGACTGAGAACAATAATTAAGATGAATACACGTGTATACATGAGGGTTCCACTAATTATAATAATACCTAAGCAAATTTACGTTCTAAGGTTGATTACAGTTAATTAAATAAAATTTAATTGTCTGACGTAGTATGTATAATTATATATTATCTTGTAAATTACGCGTGAACTGAATTCTGGAATTTTTTTACACTCGTAATGAGATTTTTACATTTTAACCTTATTTAACAAGTAAGAAAAATCTTTTTGTCATTTAACCACCTCTTATTGTCTGTGAGTATACAGATAACGTTAGACAATTAAATTTCATTTAATTAACTGAAATCGATCTTAGAATAAAAATATCCTTAGCTGCCGCTTCTTTTGCAAAAGAGTTTGTTACGATAATTGACCAAACCAAATTATAAAAAATAAATAATTTTATGGCGCTTCTAAACGGGCCATGTTTTGCTGCAATTGATGGCTGCAACACTGTGGCCCGGCAACATTGCAAGCAATAGCAGCCACACTATGCAATATTGCAGTTATGTCCCGGCCATATAGCCAAACATGTTTTGTATACATATGGCCGATGTTGCCCCGATGGGTTGCCGGACGATTGCTAGGCTATCGAATTCAACTGCAATATTGCACAGCCAGTTCTATTGTTGTTTCAGTCACTCTCTTTGTTATGGCACAGTGTATCCTTTTCTACGCGACATGACGTTTGCTATGAGTGAAGTGTGCCTGTTGCTATATTCTGTGTTTTGCGATCAGCTGCATTTTGAAAAAAAAATCATTAATCACATAGGTAACATAATGTACACTTATGACTTATCAGTAAAGAAATACATATTAATGCTTCTAATTTTACATTTACTGCCAGTTCTCAAATCAAGGGCGTAGAACGGGAGAGAAGAACTGGCAATAAACTCTCCGCCACTCTTTTTAATTGCCTTTTTTTGTTTTACAAAATGTCCTCTATCAGCAGAAGGCATGGTGAAATAGGAGCACGCACTTACATTCTCGTGGGAACAACAAACACATAGTCGATATAACCAACATCACCGCATACACGAATTCAAGTACGACCAGTCACCACAAGCACGTTAGGTTACTACGTAAAAATGACTGCTTTTGACATTCTAGTAAAGTTCTTGAATAATTTATTATCAAGACTTATTTCTAGACTCAAATTGTCTACAGTTTCACTCCTATTTAAGTAAGGTCGGATCCACAATCTCTTCTTTTTCTGCTTCTTTTTTAAAACAATATAAGCTGCTGCGACAAGTGTGATTTCGTCAGCCATTGTTGCCGGTTTGTGTAGCTCGTTAAGGAGTCTGCATCATGGGCCATACTATTGCAGACATATTGCAACACATTGCCCAGCCATAGATTGTTCGGCCATCAGCTGCATTAAAATATTTTTCTAATGGCCGGGCAATTAGTTGCCAACAGTGCAGCCATCAATTGCAGCAAAACATGGCCCGTTTAGAAGCGCCATAACATAAATACTTTTTTAAATACTAATAATATTCTAATAAGTATTTCTTCACAAAGTAATGTTACAAGTTCATTACAGTAGTTGCATGTTGCGATTGACGTAATAACGCCTGAAGCTTAATTTAATGTAAGTGTTCTAAATGTAGAGATTAAAATGCTTTTTAGTTTTTTTATATAATTATATGATATTGATTTAAATTACTGTTTAAAAAGTTTTGCTTATTTTAGTTTAAATCAACATCTAAATCAAAACGGCATAAAAGAAAATATGCTTTTGTCGGTTTTAAACTTAGTTATTCTCAACTGACGGGTTGACTTCATTGACTCAAATTAACAATACATGTTCAGTCTACCATGATCATGCTTGGGAAATAAACGCGTTTTAATCTGGTTTTTTTTTTTATTTAGCCGTACCATATTCCCAAAAATGTATATTACTAAAACTCCTTTTAAAGTGCAAGAGATTCAGTAATATATATTGTGATTAAGTTGAAAAAAACTAATAAAGGAAATTTATTTAAAGTGTTACCGAACTGTATCTCTCACACCGGTGTAGTTCCTGACGTTACCGTCAGAAACTACAACTGCATACCATAATCCTCTGTCACATTTAGTGTCAGAATATTGAGTTGCTTTTTACTTGTCAATGTGTTGTGTTGTATACTTGTTGCACAGTGAGCCTGCTCCGTCAGCAATGAGCGCACTGCATCATTTTGGGGCAGAGATGTTGCGTCTGTCGCGCGGCTTGGAAGCTTCCGCTGCAGCTAAGACATCCAAAGGGTACATAGCACTTATTGTTTGCTTCACATATTAAGGCATACTTAGCGAGTCAATAAGTTTTAATGGCATTGATGTGAGACTTGGGTAATATGAAGGAAGTAGTTTTGTCCAATGAGATAGTCAAGTTTGTTTTGCTCAAAGGAGAAATTTCATAGATTAAATTATAAAAATAATAATAAATGAAGTTTAATATGCTGAGTATGTCTTGGTAAATGAGACCCACACACATGGCTTATAAGTGTATCAGATATTCAAGCTTGAAAAAATCCTTGTTGTAATACTAGAAATATTAATTTAAGCGCTGTGCATAAATAAATGCAAAGCGCCAAATGAGTTCAGTAAATATACAGAACTAGGAAATTTGGCTCATGGCACACACATTTTCACAGACCCGCTGTTTAACTGATGTTTTTAAGCATTCAGTGCATTATACAATAATTAGATATGGTGTGTTTATGGTCGCTACAACTTATCCTTAAACGTAGGATGATGTTAATAAACAGCTTGGTACACAACCAGGGTTCGAACACACGACCCCAGGGTTAAAGAAATACGCTTCAAAGCAACGCGGTTCTTAATGTTTGTCAGTTTTAGAGTAGTATTCCGGTATGAGTTTAATCATAAACAGGTAAAATATTTTTTTTATATCTTTCACAGAACAAACATATCCGATAAAGGTGGTATGCTTACACCAGGCTCGTTAAGCGTGTCATCCAGTTCACCGTCATCAATGTTACTAGACAAAAGACGACCGTCATCCACATGTGATCCTAACACACCACTACACCGAGCTAGAAGTGCTTCTGACGATGAAAGCAATGATGGTCTTCTAGCTCCAGTCCCATTAACAGCAAAATCACGAAGTTCTGAAGATGGACTACTTCTGCCTCCACCTTGCACTTGCCCCTACTTTGGCTCAGACTCCACTCCCCCGCGGCGAACTACAGAAGTTATAATAGTTCCTGGTGGGGATATCAATGGATGTAACGGTTATCCTAGGAACGGAACTCAAACCTCTGAAGATTCTCCCAACTTTTTTAGACGCCCAAGTAGAGGTGCATCTTCTATAGTGACCTGGGAAGAGGCGAGAAGATTTCGACGTGGTTCAAGCTTTGGCACTAGGACAGCTTTATCCACGCCAGTAAGAACTATTCGAAACCAAAGATCAATCAATTGTCGTCCTCAAGGCTCAACACCTACACCACAAAGACAAGCGCCCAGAACACATCATTCAAGAAATTCTAGTGTCATATCACGAAATTCATCTCGACATGGAAGAATACTGCGCCTAGAACAGAAAGCAACCAAAGTTCTTGGTGTAGTTTTTTTTACATTCGTTGTGCTATGGGCGCCATTTTTCATTCTGAATATGGTACCAGCAGTATGTCCAGAATGTGAAAAGAGAATACCGATATGGGTATTCGATTGTGTACTTTGGTTGGGTTATGCCTCATCTATGGTGAATCCTATTTTCTATACAATTTTTAATAAGGTGTTTAGACAGGCCTTCAAAAAAGTGCTTTTGTGTCAGTATTGTAAAAAAAGATAGCCAGCACCCTGGGAGCGTATCCGACCATCCTCTGATCCAGGACTTGGAGCGCTCTCAGTAAATAGAAACGTAAGATCTCAATTTGTGTGAACAGAGCTTTAAGTAAAAACGCTTTTTAGGTAAAATTAGTACGTAGTTTTAAGGATTTTTTTTCTAGTCGTACTCTTTAAGATATTGTTTGAGTCCAATTTTAGTTTTTGTAATTTAATTTATTTGGTGTTAATTTATTGTTATTTATTAGTTTACCAACGCACAAAATAGTTTTATATTTTCTACACTAGTGTAAACACAGACTACTGGTTGCTACTCAACTGCGTAAACGGTTTTGAGGTATACATATCAGCCAAGCTACCGTGTCCTGCTGTGCAAACTAGACTTAATTCTAACGCAGGAATTAAGAGCAATATTACTTTATATATGCAGCATACCACAAAAAAAACTATGAATTTTCCTTTGTTGGGTAACAGAAATTATTAAATTCTTAGGTGAGTTCTTTCAAATCTGGTAATGAGACATTTCTATTGCCTTGATTAAAAATATCTCTAAAAGAACGTTCTATCAGCGTATATCATTGTATTATCTAGTAAATGAAATAATACCGTATTGTTATGTAAACACTATTAATTAGCAGTATTGTTACAAAATGAAAACTGTATTATTCTAGTCACATTAATGAGTCGCGATGAATTATGAATATGTAATTATAGTTAGTAATATTACTTAGATTGTATGTCAGTTAAATGAGATTCCTTTATTGTAACACGATATATGTCTTATTCTGAAAATACGTATTATATTAATTTAAGTATATTTTAATAAAATATATGTCGAATTAAAAATCCTGTGTTCTGTCTGAAAACAGCATATCTCATGAAATGAGAATTTCGTAAGAGGAAACTTTAGGGATAAATATATCCAATATAAACAAGAACCAGGCGTGTAAATAGAATTTCCTAACATAAATATGTACCTACGGTTTAATGTAGAACAGAATATTTTATTAAAATAAAGTTGTAAATTTTATACAATAGTGTAAATGTCACGCAAAATTCTATGAAAACTATTGTAAAAATAAGTATAAATTACTAAATTAATAAACGGATTTGATCGTAATAGTTTTTCATTTATTTTAGTTTAATTAATAAAAGCCATAATTCAAGTTTATTAAACTTATTGCCCTATATTGTCATTTGTATGTTTTTACGTTTATATTTTAGGACTTCTTGCATTTTCCAATGGCCTGGTTTTTCCTTAAAAGGCTGAGTGGTAGCGATTGCTTCTTACCAACGAGGCCCTTCATGGCCCTCTTCATATAGAAAGGCAATATAAATTAATAGTAATTGGAGTCTTTACGCCTCGTGAGTTTTTTTCCAACCAAGAATTTCAATTCGGAAACCCGATTCTTTGGGGTCGGCACGGACCAACTGTCTCTCCTTTGCGATTATCTATGTGAATGTACTGTCGACAATGTCAAGCAAAGTTGAAAAGTTGCAAAGTTGTTTAGCAGTGTTGGCCTTGTGGCTCAAGCGTGTGACCCATCCTTGAAGTCGTACGTTAGAATCAGGTATGTGCACCAATGGAAATTTCTTTCTATGTGCCCAATTAGCACTTGCTGAAGGCAAATCGTGAGGAAACCAACTTGTCTCAAACCCAAAAAATAAAACAGATCGAAAAAACGGATGAAATCTGAGGCAAACGCCCCTTTGGGGTTGTAGCGCCACTGGATTATTTATGATTACTGTCAAGCAAAAATTTATAAAGACACAAAGTATGATTATCCTGTAGTCTTTTTTTATTTACGTGAAACAACAATTACTACAATATGTTTGGTCAGAAAAGTTCAAAGACAAACAGGTAAAGGCTAGCATAATTTTTTTTAAACAGCATTATTTAATTTGTTTAATTGAGTAAATTGACCTTTTACTCAAAATTGCCAAAAACCTAAAACCAAAATAGCAAAATGAATGAGCACTCTATTTTAAAGCCTATGTTTTTAGCCAACGCACCTTTAAAATTTTATACTAACTAAAATATTCAATTATTTATTTTTTATAATGCTTGCATATTTCTTAATTTATCTAAATTCAACTTAATGCCAGACATAGACTTATAACCAAACTTCCTATGCATTCTTAACAACCTAGAACAGTTAAAACTAAATAAAAAGTATCGTGTTCGATTCAACTACGCATAAAAAAGAATTGCAAAACTTGTATGCAAACAGCCATTTGACACGCAAAACAAATGATTATCATTTCGTCTATTTATGACGTAGCTATATATAATATAGATAGCGCCATCAGAAATAGAAACATCGATTATCCGATTCGAGACCTGCCGTAATGAAGAGCTGATGAAATTACACCATTAACTGAGACTTCGAATGCTTGACAGCTGTAAAGCATTGAAAATAAGTTCTATTTTAATCGGTACGGATTGAAGCGCTTACAATTATGAATTTCATAATCGTTCTATCTTCGTTACGTTTGATTGTTTACGATAAAATAATGCTACGTTTTTCTATAGAGTACCTAAAGGACGGATGTAGCTATGTAGTCAGGCATAACAGCATGTAAGGTCCCATACACAACCTATAGTAAAGCATATGTGGGTACTATCATGTACGGCCTTGCTGTATGCAAGGTATCACATGTTACCTAATCCGCCAATATATTATTTAATCTTATTAGTGAGTTATGCACACTCAATAACATCAATATAAAAAGAAAAAAATTACATATTAAATAAGACTTATATTCGTGTTACAATTTAGATAAATGAGGTAAATATAGCCAAAAAAAGCAGCGTCGCAAAAGTATCTAGTATGCTAGGTTTTTTGTAAACCTTTTTTTTAAGAGACAGGAAGCAAAGGAACAGGCGGGGCACTGAATAATGGTGGACACCTGCAACGCTACGGACTAGCGGATGTGATTCTGTGGATGTTGTGGACTTATCGGGGAATGGTGCGCTCTTTTCTTGAAGGCACCTATGTCATATCGGTTTGGAGATACCTCTACTGGCAGCTGGTTCCACAAAGACATGGTGTGCGACATAAGTGCCTTAAAATGCACTGTATGTCGTGGATCGTCAAGATGGAAAGGATGGCATTTTGCATTCTTCCTCGACGTTCGATGATGGAAAGCTTAAACCTGTCTCCTTCCCAGAATTGCTACAATGTAAATTAATATTTTTTATTTTTACATTAACAAATATAGAAAAGAACTAATTGTAATTATCGCTTCAATTAATTCGGTATCACAAGTAGGTATTTTTGAAATGTTAATTAAAGCACAGCTACACCAAACAGTCTCAATGAATTATTAATTGAAACGTAGGGCTGCTTCTCATCACTATTGTCATGAAAGAATAGGTTTTTATTAGCAACGGATTTAAGAATAGGGTTGCTACTTTACCAATTTATTTTTTATATGATATCAACTATAAATCTTTTTATATACCTTATTCTATTTAACTATTAAGCTTTACGCGAGCAAGTTACCAATCTCCTCATTTATGATCTAATGGATGACCTGCATCGAGGGTTAAACGCCAATAGCGAAGAAAAAAGGGAGACATGGAGGTCATGGATCGATTCCCGGTTTAAAAAATTGCTTAGTGTTGTAAAGTGTACAGGCGCTGAGTGAGGAAAGTGCGCTAGACGCTCCAGGTGCTTCATAGGTGAGATTTAAAATGAAGTTAAATATATATTAAATAGCTTACAAGATAATAAATTTGTGACACAACAGTAGGATACTAACGGTAAGTTATATTTTCTTGATTTGTGCTGACAACCCTACTGTAGTTACTGTATTCGGCGTTTTTGATTGAAAACACACTCTTTGATTATTATCAAGAATTTTGTGTTCCAATAATGAAAATGAAGAGAAACAATGTGTCACAGTTTTGGAGCAATCATTTCATTACAGCGTAGCTATTTACTAAAAGGTTTTTATTTGTTTTTATATGTCCAAATTGCTTAAAGGTAACGTCTAACTAAAAATACCTAGCAGAGTGAGCCCAATATTATTGCCGGTGTACTCAGGCCAACAACAGTTAATAATTAAGTTTGACTGTGTATTTGCGTGTTGTTCCCACGAGAATGTAAGTGCGTGCTCCTATTTCACCATGCTGATAGAGGACAAATCTTAGTTTCATCTGATGTTTAAAGATGCTGGCGCCCATGGACACGCTGCAGAGTCCGTTTGCTGGTGTTTCAAGATATGGAACACTTTTTTCTTAAAGCACCCTACCTCATTTTGGTTGGAAAAACCGGAAAAGGTATGATAATATAACTTTATTCATGACAGAAATATGGTTGTGACAAAATTTGTCTAACGCTAGTCCCAACACTAACCCCTCTGTTGTAACTACATAACAATTATTCCGTGGCACATAGTGCTAACTATTGTCATGAAAGAATAGATTTTTATTAGCAACTACTATAAGAATAGAGTGAACGGCCAAACCGATTTCGCTAATTCTTAATTTGGTGTATTTGTTATTGTCAGGAAAAAGAATTGTAAAAAATTAAGAAAATTGCCTGGTTAATAAGAAAATTTAAGAACACAACCACCTTTCAATTCAAACTTTTTTTATGTAAACTTATGGCGTTTGACATAACATTGACAGAATGCGTCCTGCAAATATTGTCAACTTCACAAATCAGCCCAGCAGATGGCGCTGGACCATGTCTGTCGGGTCCGCTAGTCAACTATATTTTTTTTATATACCTTATTCTATTTTACTATTAGGTACTTATTTTATATTAATAATTAATAGTAATATTTAAAAAAATACTCAGATGAACCTCACCAGTGTGACGCGAACACGCCGCTAATCTATCGACAGGACTAAACTAAATCTAAGTACTGTTGTATACAGTACGTAAGTATATAGACATAATATTCAGTACAGGTACGAGTATGAGAGTTTCTTTAATAATAAAATATCTAACAGATACGTGAGGCTTATCTACTCAATGGATCAATATTAATTGGAAAAGTTTGTTATGATTTCATCTCAGTACCTTCGTAGTAATACAAATATGGCAAAAGCACTATCTTAGGCCTGTTTTTTATTTATTTTTACAGCCCATCGGACCTTGGTCTGTTCGAACAATAACTTGTGATGTGTCGTTATTTGTAGAATTTATTTTCAAATTTTACCTGTAGTTTTTCTTTTCATTTTCTTTATTTATCAGCTGACACGACTTCCAAAAAGAAATCTTGGCCTCTTGAGAGAATAGAATGCCACCGAACGATACCTTTAGTTTTTATAAAGAACTATATAATAAAATTATTATATGGGATAATGTTTCCTTTGCCAGAAGGCTAAAAGTGCCTTATAATACAACCTATTTTCAAATTACCTACGGCTGTCAACATACACTAAGCGGGACAGCGTTACTACAACTGTACAACATAATTCACAATAAAAGGGCTAGTTACTGTTAACCTTTGAACTCAGTACTTAGGAATATGGCCGTAAAACTACCCTATTTTTTGCTATAGTATTTAATACATATAAATTTATTTTTGAGCAGTGTTGGCCTAGTGGTTTCAGCGTGTGACTCTCATCCCTGAGGTCGTAGGTTCGATCCCCGGCTGTGCAACAATGGACTTTCTTTCTATGTGCGCATTTAACATTCGCTCGACCGGTGAAGGAAGGTCGTGAGGAAACCGACATGTCTTAGATCCAAAACGTTGATGACGTGTGTCAGGCACATAAGGCTGATCCCCTACTTGCCTATTAGATTTAATCAGGAAACAGATTCAGAAATCTGAGACCCAGACCTAAGAAGGTTATAGAGCCACTGATTTATTTTATTATTGTTTGTTAAATTATAATATAAAAAAATATATTTATAATTAATATTCCATTACTCTTCTTTAATCACGTTACCTGGTCATGTCAATGTCGCCACGGGTCCTTCACTCACCTGGTTTTGGCAAGCCTCAGCCGAAGAGCCAAGAACCTGTATTTAAAAAAAAAATGTGTCTTAGTATTAAAGAATAAAAAGGTATTTATTTAACAATGTTAAGAACTGAAGACCGTTTATAAACTAATTTTTTAATGTTACAATATAAAACTCGTTTTCGTTTTTACAAACAAACAAATGTGCCTAAATAGCCGTTAAATTAAATGTCCGATTAGACTAATTGACGAGAACATATACCTCCTCTATTCTAATCCTTTGGGTAACAAAGCTTGGAGCTTTACCTTAATTACCTCGGGCCCTTCAAAGATTTCAATTATAACCGAGACCAGTTGCACACTGAATAAAACATGACACTTGATTTTATACCCCGTTTTTAAGAGTTTGTTAAGTTGTATGAAGAGTGAGGTTAATTGAGGTGAATTCTTGATTTTGTATAAACATGATATTCTTACAGTATTTTATAGAAAACTAGTTTTTGTAATGCATATCAAATAGATTCCATATTAATCGTAAAAAACTGAATCTGCTATTCGTATTTATTTCTTATGACATATTCAAATGTTGTAGGAACTTTTATAATAGAGCAGTCTTACTAACAAGAAAGTAAACCAGTAGATTATCTTAATATGGTTAGAAAACAAAATCTACGACATTGGTTAATGAGAGCTTATCACCTACTTGATAAAAAATAAAAGGATGTAATCTGAGGCCACTGGATTAATTTGGATTTCCCCTTGGATTAAATCAATTTACATTTGCGATTTTTTTATAAAAAAACATTGGCTGTAGGTGTTATTTCTTCGAGTTTCTTTTAAATAATTCACCACAGTTATTTCTAAAAATTAACTTAATAAAACAATTTATAAGTTATGCCTTATTGGTTTTTTGGTTGACCCACGTGCCAATAAGTTGGTATAGAATTACAATGATTTTTTTTGTAGTATCGAATGATCTGCCCTTGACAGATATAGTAGATCAACATAATCCTGACAGAATGAATGGTACTGTCAGATAGATACGTCAATTGGCAGACTACAGAAACAATATTTCATTCGCGATATCCCCTCTCTGATTTATATCTATCGTAAAGCTTTACAATGAATTATAGAAATGGAACATGTACTGAATTTATACAGGTATTCGTTGGCAACGGTCAAATCGTATGAGCATTTATTTATGTTGTTTTAAAAACAATTTCTTTGAAATGCCAAGACCATATGTGGCTCAATCGTGGTCGTCAAATTTCACGCTAAGTTTTGACTATTTTTCTTACAATAATTTAGTCGTCGTATAAACGTCTGATGATGCATCTCTACAAGCACTGGAGCCAACCTTCTCTAGCTAAATATACCAAGGCGGATGGGGCGATCTGAGAATGGCCCATTAAGGGTCATAACAAATGATTCATGCCCGCGAAGAACTAACGATGAACGATACGTGGGCAGGCAAGGCTCCGCTGTTATCGTGTCCTGTCGAGAACAAGTCCTGGTGGCGGCGTAACGTCTCAAGTCGCGCCACGGATATGCATAATGCATTTCCCACATTAAAAAATTTAACTAAAAGAGGAATGAAAAGTCAAAAGTAAGGATACACAACACTAAAACAAATGATAGTGTTAAATATATTTTGAACTGTTTTAATCTGTATAATTTTATTAAGTATAGCAAATGCTTTGTTAGAATAATGCCTATATATTTTTATTAATAAACCCCACATGATTTTCTCAATGTTTTGCGAACCAGTTAGTGATTTTAGAATATAGTATTAAATCACTAATATATTCTGAGATCGTCAGCTACATGTGGAAACACAAAAATCTGTGGAATTATTAAAGCATTTGGTGTTTGAACCTGCATACATTAATTTACAATCAAAATGCGATCGGAACCTTTCTCGTTTGAATCTGTTTCGGTGGCTTACCTTTGTTAGTTACTGTGCTAAGGTCTTTGAGTTCCGTGAATATTAGAACCTATTGGACCTTGTGTGCTTTTTGCTGACATATTTATTTATTTAATAACCAACGTATTGTTTTGTTATTTAATACCGAAAGCGTATGTAACACTCCATACTTTAAATGTTTTTACCTATATATACGTTGTTACATAGGCACTGTAATTGTTCAGAGGCTAGATTCTTTTTATTTCAATGTAACTTAAAACCTAAATGTTATGCAATTAAAGTAATGGAATTTCCTAATTTCCAAGACGCATTTTGGGTTTCAGAGTCATGGGAGGTAGTTCCTACTTATTATTTATTATGTATTTTTGACATGAGTACGTCACATTTAAATATTTTTTGAACGTATAAGCGGAATTAATTACATAAAACTTGAAGTGTGGAGAGCTGATGATGTCATAAAGATTTATTTTAATACATGTATGTTAAAATTGACGTAATACTAGAAGTTCATAATCTATTAGTTATACTATTAAAATTCTTAAAATTGAAGGTACATCCAGAAAAATATATAAATAATCATGCCACAGTTTACGGCCGAATCGTAACAGATTTTACGAACCCGTCTGAAATTAACACGCAAAGGGTTTTACTATCAGACCGGGTTTTAAATCAAATTCAACACATTAACCGTCTAATGCATATTTTTAAACAATAACAGTATATGCATTTTATTTTTATATTTATGTAAAGTCGACAAATTTATACTGAGTCGTCGGTCAATAAATGTCACTGACAGTAGGAATGTTTACGCAATGCTACCCGTAATCGATACTTAGCTACCTGCGCACGCGGGGTCTTTGCATCTAAATATTTTAAGCACATAGATCAAGCACCACCTCTGATAACTAACCAACAGGAAGATGACACAGATGGGGAATATACAGGTGAGGACTGTTGAAGAACTAATTAAATATCCCTAGAAAAGATAAATACGGCCTCTTCAGGGCCACATTACGATCTATACAGTTTCTCTATGATTACGTCGAAACAAACATTTTATCTTACAAATTAAAAACTTTTATTTTCAGATAGCGAAAAATTATTCCTATTAATACTTGACATATTTGAGCATACCAATCGTACCTATGCCGTTATCGATATGCACCTCTACAATTCCTACGTACATCACTACTCCTCTCCATAAGACCTGTAAGTGCGAGAGAGACAGACAGATAAATATGATTTATGACCCGAAGCCTCAGTTCATAATGCGTCGGCTATAGTAAACAGTAACTACACTAAAACAAGTATCATTCATAAAAGGCTTGCCATGGCCAGCTTACCGTAGACATATGATTGCATTTTGACTTTGTCGTTCAGAACAGAGATTTATCCTAAGGATTATTATTCATCTCTCTATTAAATGAAATAGAAGGAAGAGAACGTTATTAAAAATTATTAAATAATTTTTGCAGTAATTTTTCCCATGTTTAAAGTTCTTCGAAGGCAAGGAAGACATATACTCGTAGTATATGTCGCTCAAAATGTGTAAATATATTCAGGCTTGCAACTTGCAACAAGATTAAGTGTCCGTTTCGAGAGGACGTGAAATGAATATTGGGATAAAGTTGATATTGGAACGAAAACTTTTATATTTTCCTTTTAGTTTTAAACATAGTTTAACGAGCTTTAAGGTAGTTAGAATCTATCGAAGTTTGAAGGAATTTTATATTTAGCGTAATTTTGCAGGTATGTAACTTATAGTCGTAGTTTTGTATTGTTCACACTGAGGCGCGTTTTTTAATATTTAAAATTAGTTTAAAGTTTATCAGAACATTATCTATAAGATTCTATGAGATATAAATGGTTTAAGTTTTCCTGATTTTCAAGGCAAAATACACAATACTGTCAAGTAACTCTTGATAACTGAGTGTTGTAACCAATTTAAGATATTTAACAAATCGTATTATAAAATACTTGTTGTAGTGTGTATTTACCAACCTGTTTTCTGAGTTCAATAAAAAAACTTGATGTTTTTAAAGCTAATTAATGTAATTTTTTGCATTCGCAATTGAAAATAGAATTAATTTATTTAAGACTAAAAGATAATCAGAAAAATAAATAACTTCAAGACGCGTGGGTAAGCATTGTGCTTAAAATAGAAAGCTTTATTTAAAAGATCATTAAGCTCAGAATGTCTTTTTAAACGTGGACTAAGGTACCGTGGTTACGATCTTACTTCCATTTAGAAACAAGACGTGAAAGATTAGTAACATATATACATGCTTTAGACCATTTTATACTATGCCCGAGAGATTCTATTTAATTTTGAGTGTTTTTATTTATCTATTGTTTCCTCAAAAATCAAACTTAGTATAAACTAATCCATAAGGATTAGTTTAATACAATGGTAGTCCACCAAATAAATCTAAGATGATATTTTCAATTGCTACGGCGTAGACTAAAGTCTCCCCGTAGCACTTGCTCAATATAAACTTATACATAATGTATGTTATACATATTGTATAACGCGGTGTCAAGTTCAGTCCCCAAAGCAATCCATACAAATCAGTGAGAAATCCATCTACGTCCCATTTCATGTATATCAGGGGGAGAATGATATGCATTTGCAAATTATGTTACGGACCGACTTCGCAAAGGTCTTTTTAGTAACGTTATTGCCGTGACTCTTTAATTAAGTAAAGACATTTTTTTATTAAGGATTTTATTCCCATTGATACAGTTGGTACCGTTAATTTATTTATTTGAAACAACAAATATCCTCACTTATATATTAAAGCTACAATTTTAAAAAAGTAGTCACGTTAAAAAATAGGCTATTTATTTTATCTTTTGAGCGATAGCCGATGAAGAATAGTGATTATTGAAAGTTCTACGTCAATTATTACATCTCTCAACATAAATGTTGTTATATATTATCATAGATGATAGATATCGCACAAGATAGACAGCTAACCCAGGAGATATCCCATGTTCGAACGCGACATTTTCACGTCGATTATCTTGTAAAATTAATTAAAACCACTACTTCGATACTTCACTAAGCTACATTTTGCTTTACATATTTTTTTTCATTAAATTTAATTTTTCAATTTTGTTAGATAAAACATATTCAGTTTTTAACACATCTACTACGCTTTTAGTTAAAGGGTGACATATTGACATCGAAATAAGATCATAGCAGATTGCTTTCAATTAGGCAATTACAGGGTATTGAATGTGGCGTAATGGACAATAATGCTGTGTACACATCGCTGCCACGTTTGACCCGAATAGGTAATCCAATTTAGCTAGGTTACCTTGTTAAGTGTGAACTATGCGCATATTGGCCAATAGACGCGAAGAATAGCTCTTTGAATATATGGTCAGGACGTGATGAATACATTGTGTTTATATTGTCGAAGTGTTCACAATCCGTATACAGTCTAGTTAAAAAAAATGATAAGAAAAATGATAAATTTAAATTATGTATTTATATATTTTTAACACAAAACCATACCGGTCAATACCTTTGAAACTATTTGAGTCTAAACAAAAACCATTTCTAAGCTGCGTTTTAATTAAATAAAAGTACTCAGCGCAACATTGCATAACTCGACATTGCGAGTGCTTCAGCAATAGCGGTCAACGTTTCTATGTAAATAATAAATTGGTGTTTATATCCGTTAATAAAGCTAGTGTCATACTTTTAAAACAAAGAATATTATGTGTTTTTAATGTGAAACATCTATAGCCGCACGTAAAACCGATTTTGGCGTGGTGACGCATGCCGTGGCGACGCGTCGCCACACTATATGATGGTATATATATATACAGTCTATATGCAGTAGTTTTTACGGTGTGTGTATTTCGAAGTCACTGATTAAACGAATTAAGTAGTCACGATGAACGAAATGATTATTCAATAAATACTCATCGTTATCTGGAAAAAAATCGTAATATTTTATTTTATCATTATGACATATTTAATTCCTATCACAATCTGTTCTTTTCTGCATATTACTTTTACAAAATAATGTCGATGTTTCACATCTGCCAGGCGTCACGTGACGGCTCACATTTTTGTTTTTATATTATAAAATTATCTTAATTCAAATCATCATACCCTACATAATATCAATTACAATATTATGAACTAAAAATAAAAATGCGGGACAGTTCTCAAATGCATTAAAGCCCAAAAAAATCACATTACAGAAATAATTATTATTAATTTTATATACGACATATGTACTTTATAATTGTATTACACCAAATGATTTACAAAAAGCAGTGTTAGGTTACAAGGTTTCTAATAATGTGGTGCTTATGAGCTCCCTCTGAGTAATTTACAAGAAACTTAAACCTTTCTAAATAATAGATTGACATGCATGTCAGTGTCAAAGCAAGTGGAAGTCTAGAATTGTTACAATATTGCTAAGTGGATCTTTTGACGTCAATTGCATATCCACTATTGCATAATACTAATAACTATCCTTCAGACATAGGACTATCACAAAGCACTTAATAACATAATAATTATTGAAAAAATACAGGGTAGCTTTATAAAAGAAGGGAATACAATTATTACTTATTCCGAGCCAATTCTACTAAGGGTTCTTTAAGAAAAATGCTTACCAAATTTCCCGGAAACTCGTGACACTTTTTTTGGCAGTGAGTGTCCATATCCAGGAGGTACGCCTGATGCTAAGTGCATCAGGCGTACCTCCTGCCCGTTTGCCAGTTCTACAAAAAATATATTCATTTTAAAATTGTCTTATTTATTTATTGTATTCGATCCGTGTTGGGAAAATGTCTTCAGAGCTTCTCATCCCTGATGTCTTAGATTCGATCCCGGGCTGTGCACCTATTCGTATTTAACACTTGCTCGTACGGGAAAATAAAACATTGTAAGGAAACCGGCATGCCTTAGACCCAAAAAGTCGACGGCGTATGTAAGGCACAGAAGTACTTGGATATTAGAATAGACTAATTATCACGAAACAGACATAGACATCTGAATATCTTTTGATTGCATTAACCTACTTCAATAAGGACTAATATTTAATAGGCTAGACATGTGAAAAGAAAATACACACACTCCTGCTTCTACCAGAAAGTTCGCGAGGGATTTTGACTGGGTCGGATTTTATGGGTGATCGGATAAACCATGTAAGTATAATGTTACCAATATCTCGAATAAAGTGCTTTTTAACTCAGTCAGTTCTTTAAGTAGACAAAAACAGTGTTTATTACTTAAAAAGGTGAAAACATATGCCACACATAAACTAAATGTATATTAAACCAAAACTACTTGTTATTTCTTTGTTATTTAAAAATAGCAAAATAATCGACCCTATTTTAAGTGTGCCTTATATAAAATTCACTTCAGCCGAACGGTAGTTTAAATATGAGAAATTGTCATATGTTGATATTTCTAATTTTAACGAACAATTATTTCTAAATATATGTGTTCGATATAGGAAAATATATAAATATTAATAGAGAGAACAAAATGTTAGAATAACATAATTGTATAATCACCGTTTATATATCGCACAATACTCACATATGAAAAAACCAGAAAGGTGGATCTTACTATTGCTTATTAACGTTTTCTCGAAGGATACGTGTTTAAGTTTTAAAACCTCGACATCCCTAATGCCTTGAGAAGAGCAGAGGACAGCGGTGCAACAAGTCGACGTATCGTTTAGGGCTTTTCAAGACAGGTACGACCTTCTGTAATTAAGACTACTTTTTCAACTTTTACGTCTTGATCTTGACAACAAATATTTATCAATATTCAGTAAGCACGCCGGGTAAAAGATATTGTTGATTTACCGATTTTTTCCGCGAGGCTTTTTAAATAAATAAATTAAGTTAACGTAGAATGTCTACTGTATTGATCGTATTACACTTATTCAAGATTATCAAAGTGGTTATTACTTTTATATATGTTTTATAACATCGAAGTTACAAAACATTCATAAAAATTTCGTCATTCGACGACTCATTGGTCTAGTGGTTAGTACCCCTGACTGCGAATCCATGGGTCCCGGGTTCGATCCCCGGCTGAGACGAACATCGATGTGATGAGCATTTGGTGTTGTATTTAGGTCTTGGGTGTTTAAATATGTATTTATATGTCTATCTATCTATAATATAAATGTATATCCGTTGCCTAGTACCCATAACACAAGCTTCACCAGCTTAGCATGGGACTCGGTCAATTGGTGTGAATTGTCTAAAAATATATATATATAAAAACAATGGCGTAACCACCTCTAGGTTTGGGCCTCAGATATATTTTTCATAATTTCTTACTATGTAAGCAGGAGATCAGCTGTCTGACACATGCCGCTGATTTTTAGGTCTTAAATCATGGATTCGTCACGACATTTTTCTTAAGAATTCATTATGCACATAAATAAAAAGCCCATTGAGGAACAGGCGTGGTTCGACCGCACGCAATCACAGCTGAAATGCACACGCTTAAAGGCTCATATAAAACACGTAAATATTTAATTATTATAAATCATAAGAGAGTTTTTTATATCTTATTTTAAATTAACCTTATACGCCCTGATTCAATATGGTGGAGATCTTATTTAACCAAACATCTTTACATCTGGCACCATTTCGGCTTGCAGTATCTTTTGACATTCTTACTCCAGCACATTTGATCGATAATCCTTGTCGTTGAGCTGAGGTTTTTACCAGTTATACTCGTGTTTGCTACCTGTTCCAGACTGTATCTTCAGTAATTAAATATCCGTATCCCATATCTCGGACACTTAATTTGCTAAGTGGAGTCGCGTTTGCGTCCCTCCACCGCACTCGCAATTTCAGTTGCTCTTTAATTTATTTAGAAAATGAGCCATGTCCTGTTAAGACATTAAAAAAAATTGACATGTGTTAACGGTCCTGTAAGCTTTATGTCTAAAATCTTGAAGGTGTCGATCTTCCACGATACTCTAAAAAAGTTGGGAAAACGTTCACTCTCGCCCTATACTTTTAAGTTCCAGCAAAATTGACATTTTTCTTGCTGACAGTTGAGTTACTGAGATTAGCAAGAATACTACTCTGTCTACTTTCACAAACTTTCAGACAACCCCATTAATACCTCTCAAATCAACATTCTTGTAGTAACATACGGAAAAACAGCATAAAATTTAAAACCCTATTTCTAGCAACTCATTTTCATAAATGGTCTTAGTTTCCAATACTACGCCCTTTACAGGGTCACCTTGGAAAACATGAAAAGATTTTTCCACGTTAAGAAGTAACTCATTAATTCTCGCGAATACAAGTGTAGACGACGGATATTTAGCAATGATGAATTATTACCTCAGGCTTTTAGGCAAATGCATTGAACTTATCAAAGCATAAATTGAAATGCGAAATAAATATTGTCGGCTTTTATAAAAAATAAATCAGTGGCGCTACAACCTCTTTAAGTCTTGGCCTCAGATTTCTGAATCTGTTTCATGATAATTTTTTAAATCTAATAGGCAAGTAGGTCATCAGCCTCCAGTGCATGACACACGCCGACGACTTTTTGGGTCTAAGACATGTCGGTTTCCTCACGATGTTTTCCATCACCGTTCGTTAAATGCGCACATAGAAAAAAAGTCCGTTGGTGCACAGCCGGGGATCGAACCTATGACCTCAGCTACGGGAGTCGCAGGCTGAAGCCACTAGACCAACACAGTCGGCTCTTATACTTTTTAAATCTAAATAACGATCGGTTTCAAATCACATATAGTAAATAGCTTACTTCAATGTTGTATGAATAAACTCTCATATAAACATATAATATAAATTTATTTAAAGAAAAAACTTTTTACCGGATTAAAGTTATGTATATTTATAAATTTACAATTATTTAACATAATTTTAAATTTATCCGACGTTTCGCGTGCTTTACAGCGTGCGTGGTCACGGTGACTGAAGACAAAAGGTGTTGAATGTCAAAAAGTATCACATCTGTAGAGAAAGTTGCATTACCGCATATTGCATACCAACTCCGGGGAAATAAATACAGATAAATTTAAAATTATGTTAAATAATTGTAAATTTATAATAATTCATAACTTTAATCCGGTAAAAAGTTTTTTCTTTAAATGTGTAAAGGTTATGTCAATCAAAGACAATACTATAAATTTATTTATTCACTAATCACTTTCACTAATGTCTGAGCCAAATTACACACGTCACTTGACTCCTAATCCTGAGTTCGTGCGTTCCAATTTCGGATCTTCACTTCGGTTAATGAACTTCATACTTATACTTAATTATTTTTTTCTACTCTTATATGGATATAAATAGTGTTTTTTAAGTAATTATGATTGTCGATTAGTAGTTAATGCCATCAAAGACATAACTTTAAAAAAAACTAGCCTCGCAACGCAGTTCTACCGTAAAAAGTTGTGAGATTCATGTAACCAAGTCGGTCAATTTATTCAGTCCCAAATTAGCAAGACGTTGTATCTTGTAGTGACGAAAAAACCTTATACGTTTTAAATAAATATATTGACTTGGCCATCGCATGAAAACACACTGTATCTCACAAGTATATGTTATATGAAATTAGATTGTTTAGTGAGATGTTTTAGTTTATATTTACACAAGACTATTTTAGTGAGCAAAATAAAAGTCAACTATTCTAGTTTTCTCCTTAATTAATACACTAAACACTGTATTCTAAATTTGAAGCTTCTATGTCTCTAAGTGTTGATGATCGCTCAGTCCGTGAGTGACAAAATTAATAAATTTGACTAGTTACAATTATTAAAGTACAGGCTTACGATTCTGTAACTCACTTTTCGAACTCACACAGCGGTTTTCGCAGCGGCGGTCGCGCTCAAATCAGTGGTGAAGCAGTCATTTTATGATTTGGCATTCTGATAAGGAGGGAGCTTATAGTTTATTGTTTTGCAGAATGCCAAATCGTAAAATGAAAGCACTCGAATGAAGCCTAGAAGTAAGTTTTTTTTAAATTTAAGAATTAATAAAGTACCGTTTAAGAATTTTGTTTAGTACTGCCGACAACCAAATATTATTTTATGATGTTTAAAACCATTCATATTAATATATTTAATAAACTCATTAAGAAACAAACAAATGTGAAGAAAAAACTTTTCAATCAAAATCCAAATAAAACTTGCAAATTCTGTAATATTCAAATGATATTATGAAAAGGCCGTTTTATACATGTGATCAGCCAAAATTTTCAAATAAAACATTTAAATCGATCGGAATCCCGGACAAATTTGAAATTCATAAGGCGTTTGATACTCTCTGAGAGGTTTGAATAAAATTTACTTCCAATTTTGTGTTTAAGCATTACGAAAAAATCTCCGCGAAAGAATAACCGCAACCTTTTTCCTAGATCTGCATACGTCTTATCCTTCTATGTATGTATATGTATTTCAAAGGGATTGTTTATAAAAAGTATCGAGAGACAGAATATGTTTCATTCCTTATTAATAACCTCTTTTGAAAAGAATATTCTTGATCTTATAAAGCCTATCAGGTCTGTGCCACAGTTGCTCTATTCATTGCTCGCGCTACAAATGTTACCTTCAGTCTTTTGACCTACAATTAATGTTTTGTTTATCGAACAAATTGGTGACGTATACTTTAGCACTAGAAGCTAGTGTGTACCTCCCTGATTCCATTGGCCCATATTACATACAGTTTATATGTCAGAAAAATTTAATTAGACTCTATTACCGATTGCATTATAACTGTCATTCTTGCGCCTGCTCTCGTGATAGTGTGGTAATGTCGAATATTCATCTGTGTCTATATACACACTTGTGCACATGTCCAATCCCACTACATAAAATCCGCTATTGCAGAGTCAGAAAAGAAAAAAATATCAAAACATAAAGGTAATATAAGATGGATACCACCCTGTATTAAAACATTATCGGTGTATAAACTTTACGATTTTATTAACTTTACGAGCTATTAAACCTTATAATGAAATTCCGTGAAGAATCAATACTTCAGACATTCCCCAAATAGAATTAAAGCCTTGAATCCTTAGGAAATTAAAAATTCAATAAATAGATACTTTTATTATCAGTAAAGTTCGGTCTTCATAGTTCAGTGATAATGGTTTATTAATTATTATCAAAACCCATTATTATCGAGACCCAGGACGGGTCCTCTATTTTTATTTAAATAACTATTTATTGTACTTATACAGTTAAAGAATTTGCTCCATTTGTGTGGTTAAACGCACGTATTTTATAAATATTTTTTTATGAAATACGTGCAAGCAAAAAAGGTTTAATAATATTTCACCAGTGAAACCATGGGTACTGGTTATACATACACAATTAAATATAAGAAAGAACAATTCATTTAAAAAAAAAAAAATATAATAGCATTCAAGAACCACAATAAATTAATATTTCATTATTATACATAATAATAATACCTAACAATTATAGATAAACTTTTAAACCTAAGTTGTTTATGGAAGCGAAAAATTCAAACGATTCAAAAATTTCCCAAAGGACCAGACGCTGTCACAAAAGTTAATTACACCTAAAAAACTTGAAGCTTTATTTTTACGTGAACTTTTGTGGAAAGACTATAAATCTGTGTTGATTAATAAGCCCATTTAAAAAAAAGAATCCTTAAGAAATCTGTCATTCAACATTATTTTGTTTATTAAAATAGTATTGTATATTTTGTGGCGTTTATTACTGTAATATTTACAAGTAATACGTTGATAAAAATTCAGGAAAATGCGGTTTTATTTTACCAACAAACATACCATCTTCGAAGTGTTTGCTTTGCTTTTACGTAACTTCAAAACCGTAGATACCGTAAAAGTTAATTAAATTGTGAATACATTTTTACACTTAAATGCAAGAGTTTACGCTCATATAAAATAATGTAGTCGTGTATTCAAACATTGTGAACAATTTTGAATTGGAATTTCGAGTTTCTTTAAAACTACAGGCATTATTCATGATGCGAAAATATTACTTTCTGAATAGGACTTGACATCTATTGTGTAATGGTGAAAAGTCCACGATTGAATAGTAAAAATCGTTTGATGCTTTCAAATACTTTTACGCAAATTCTTTAGATATTCAATTCGCTGTTCTTTGTTTTATTATTCATTGCTTTCGTGAATATACTTGGGTAAAAGCCTCTTATCAATGTTTTATATTTAAAATATTTAGCATTATATAATTCTGATACTTTTTAAAGAAAAAAGCAAATTCCTATTATTATATTAATTTTATTTATTCTAATTATTTAATTATAAGTTGTTTTATTTGTGTGTTGCGGCAATTAAAAATATTCAAACCTTTTATGGTTACTACAATATAACAGTAGATTTTTCATTTGTTTTAGTAGTAATATAAATGTTGTACACATCACAATAAAAAGCACAATAGGCGTATTTTTAAATCCATGCTTTTGTTTTAGCCTTTTTAAACAAATCCAAAATTACTTTTCGCGCTTCGAAATGCGGGATTTAAACATGATATACATAATTATCATTTCAATGAATATTGTAGTGTTTCTGTAATTATTGTTTTCGTGTACTGTTTCAGTATACATTTTAAAATAAATATAATGGGTTGCTCGATAGACGAAAAATATGGCACAGAGCGCCCCACGCTTTTTTACAATAATACCAGTATTTTTTGTTCATTACCGTTTTCAGCCTAAATTAGGAATTATTTTACACTTTTTAGTTTGATGTGCTTTAAAAGCGTGTTTTATAGTTTTTTTAAACTATATTTATTTTCCACTTTTTAGTCCTAGCAGCAATACGTGTTGTCTCAATTTAATCGTATTGCTTTGTGGACTTAAAAAAAAATTTCATTGTTTTTTCGAGATAAACCTATGAAATTATTATATTGTCGCTGGTTCTTTATAAGTGTACAAAGTTTGAATTAAATCTGTCCGTTTAAAGTGGGTCAAAATCGAGTCCGAAGGAGTCGGTTACATACATACATACATACATACAGGTGAAGCTAATATGAAGCGTGTAACAATTATAAAATACAACAAGCTTGTGTTGTTTTTCTTACTTAATTTCTATCATATCAAAGTATTTTTGTTAAGATGAAATCCTCAAACTCCCGAGGAAGTATTTAAAATACTTTAATTTTAACCTTAAGCTTAAAACAATTAGGGTTTCCAGAACATTTCCAGGATTGCACTGCTTTTTTTTTCAATTTGTAAATGTATTAAATTCAACCGAAGTGTAAAACAAACTTTCTTGCAAATCTGCAGTTCTATGAAAACAAATAGCGGTAATGCGATAGGAAACTTGACACTTTGTGAAGAAAATGCGCAGCTGACAACTTTGTTTTATTCCTGTTTGCGGTTATCTTCAATTATTTTTTATATTCTTTTATTATTTTTAAATTTTGAATTGCTTCATAGCCTAAAAGACTTTATTATAACGTATTTATTGTGGTTACTAAGATTTATGGTTATAGAATCTTTATTTATGTTGTAACTTATTTTTTTCCCACTGCTCATAAGTGCATGAATAAATATTAGGTCCTTACATATGAAATTGGCGTATTTCGTACTGGCCACTTTAATCACGATGTTCTCCTCTTTGGTAAGGAATTCCAAATTCAAATTTGTACAGCTATTTACTCATGTATTTGTGCTTCGATGACCGTCATTCATTTGTTTTTTTCTGTTTGCGTCACTCATTTTACAAAAACGAGTTCCGACGTGGCACTAGTGCTGCGGAAACGACTCGAAGGGTGAATGATGTGTATGGCGGTCATGTTGCAAAAGAAAACACAGTTCGTTTTTGGTTCCAACGTTTTCGTTCTGGAAATTTCGACCTGCAGAACAAGCCCCGTGGACGGCCTGAGACCCAAGTTGATAATGAAGTATTGAAGGCTATTGTGGAAGCGGATCCATCGCAAACCACGTCCGAGTTATATATAGCAATTTGTTCTAAAGAGATTTAAGCATAGTACAACTAGACATTCTATTGTTTCATAGTTTAAAAATTGTACACGCCTCACTTTGTTTGTGTCACTTCACATATGGTCTTAATCAAAAGTGACATCAGTATGATAGTGAATAACTATACACTGTGAGTAGTTAATAGCTACAATTTAATTTAGTTTTCGTTGCTCAATCTCTTATTACACCAACAGACTTCTTGAAGCAAATTAGATTGATTTTTTTAGACTGCAACATCTTAAGGTTACTTTATTTTGTTTTATCTTTTTACTTTATTAAATTGCTATTTAATTAACTTCTTAAATGCCAAGAAAACTATGTAGTAAACTCTATAGATAAGTTGTTACAAAGTTTAATATATTTTCTTAATATACACAATCTGGCTTTGCTATTCTCAATGACGTGCTTACAACCCGGTCGGTGCCCCAATAGATTTTTCTTTCCATGTTTGCAATAAACAATAGTTCCTTGTACAACAACAGAAACATAATACTAAAGTTTTACAATTCAATTATTTTGATTTTTTGTTTTGTTTTTTTGAACTAAACTGAGGACAATTATTATATTAGGATAACATAATTATGGGTACCATGAAGTTACAGGTTACTAACGCTTCCGGTTCGCTTGGAATTTTCAAATTTCCCACTAATATTACACGTGTTGCCGGATACGAGTCTCGCTAGAAGGAAGACGGTAGAGGAAATGAAAGCCTCAATTGAAGACTTACAAGAAAAAGACGCATGTGCCAATATACGACTGCAATAGTATGCTTACGCCAGAGTATACAATAGCATTGAGAAGAACAATCCAGGTTTCACACAACTGGACATTGATTTTAAATTTTTTTTCAGAAAGATTGATTTTTTCTAATTGTGAATCTATCGGAAATTGGTCTAGTCGTTTTTGAGTTTATTCGTTACAAATATCCTCTTGCTCTCTCTTCAGTCGGTAGCTCATGACTGAGCATTGAGGTCAGCAAGGAAACATCTGGTTGCACCGGTTTCTGTCCAGCGCCTCTCTTATTACAGTGAATAGTTTTGGGGACGTCTATCACTTGATGGGTCCACGTGGTTGGTGAACGGCCACTTTGATCTCTTGCCTTATGTTTACCAACCACAATCAATATTTCCAAGTTCTCATCGCCTTTACGCATTATATGGCCGGAATGCCTTTTTGATTTTACTAACACAAAAAGACAAAACTTTCATATTGATATGAAACTTTCTGTTGTACCCAGCGAATTAGGATATACTTTTCCCCTACGTAGCTAGAAAAATGTAATCTTATGCATCTAAGGATTGGGAGTTGCTGAGATACCGCTTACTTCCTCACTTTGAAAAATGCCAAAATGCTAATAAGTAATTAGTTTTTACTAAACATTTTTAATTAATTTAACAAATATCGAATTTATAACATTATTAACATAGTTCGACGTTCCGAGAGCCTTTTAGTATAGTAACTGACACAACTATTTGATATTGTAATTAGTCTATGGAAATGTTGCCACATTAACGCAGTCTACCCGAATAATAAATTTAAAAAAAATTATATCTATGTTTAAGGCAACAAAATGATTAATAAATAAATAAACAATACATTTAGTTTTGTTAGCTATTGTATAAATTACGCATGTTGAGCTATTTAGGCGATTTTTTAGTTTATACCTTCACAAAAGCACTCGTCCAGTAATGTTTATAAGCCTATAGTGATAGATAAGTTAATAATTGATCTCCTGTATCAGTACACATTGACGTAAAAAGGCAGAGATGAGTTGGAGAGTTCAATTACACCCGAAGCTTGGGATTAAGAAATAGAGCCTGATTGGAGCTCACCTAATTAGCTTGGAACCTTTTACTGTAAACCTTTTCAGCCAAAAAACTACCTTAGAGAATTTATTTAATTTATGCTAAAAATACTGTTCTTTACTCTTTATTTTCTGACGTATAAGGTTATTTAAGGTCTCAGTGTTATATGAAAATATCAATAATACATGCGATAATAGTTTTATTAATTACCATAACTTTTATTAAACGTGAAATTTATGGAATTAGAAGACAATTATAATAAGGGTGCGTGTACTTATGTACGCGCGTAAGAAGTTATACTTCTTTGGCATTATTAAAAATAGTTTTTGATTGCATGCAAATAATTAATTACAATTAAATAATCAAAGACTGGAAAAGGAGTCATTAAAGTCAATAAAGTTCAGTTTACATTTGAAAAATTAATTAAATAAATATTTATTATTATTCTCTTACATTAAACAAATAAAACACTATTTATCTTTAAAACATTTTTATTTCATTATACTATTTATTTTTAAGTGACTCTAATGTCTTCATCAGAATTTCGGTTTGTAATTTTAAATTAATCATTACTTGGTTGTGCATCTACGAGGCTTCTCCAAAACTACTTGCTTTCTGCAACAAATAAGAGAATATTAATTTAAGCTCTGTCCATGCAAAACTTAAAATTTTTTATAATTCATATTATAAATTTTTTAACACATTTATATAATTATATTAATAATATAATATAATTTGTAGCACATGCTACAGACCTGGATAGCAACTTTCTTTTATTCTATTTAGAGATAGAGATAATTTAAATATAATACCGGTGTCTTCCTTGTAGGTTTCTTTGGAGTTGTTTGGGGATTCTTGTTGTTCAGTTCGACATGATTTTCTTTAACCTTTCTTTAATCCTACAAAATAATGAAATTGTTAAGTTATGTTGTCACTGTTGTGCACACCTTTGTTTGGCTTTTTTAGTATTCAAGTTATGTCAAAACTGATTTATTACCTTGTCATTGTTGGCTTTATTTGCTTTTGGGATATCAATTGTTTCCAAAATGATTTTATTTGTAATAACCTGAAATATATAAATAACATCTATTAATTTAAGTATCATGGTGAGTGGTTCGCACTCAGGTATTAAGGTGTATTATACCCACTGTCCATTATAAGTGGGAATGGGCTCACTTCTGGCAGGACAGAGTTTCGGTACTACAAGTGCAACATGGATGTTTTGAGGTATTACAATATCTCTAACTACCCTGTAGGGGAATAAAGTAATGTTGTAAGCATATGCCTATGCTTGAAAGGTTGAACCTTGAACATCACCATACATCATATTTATAATTAACATTCCTACCTCGACACCATCACAATCAAATTCATTGAAATCTACTTCAAACCATTGTGTCTCGAGAAGGTGATGGTGGCTTTGTTCCACCTCCAGTTTTTGATGTTTCACGGCGATAAGATGACAACTCTTTTTTGTATTCAATTTAGTGCACTTCCACTGATTCATCAATTGTTTTTTGTCTCTTGTCCTTATATTTGCTAGATTAAATCTGATGTTTTGATTAAATAATGTGGTCATTTTTTTGAGATGCAGGTACTTATTAAAATGTTTACTTCTCTGTTATATCGCTCCAAGCCTTCATTTTCTCCTTATTAGTATTCGTGCTTAAATCTTTGTTCTCAATTATTGATATATAGGGTCGTAGAATATTTCTAAAAAGTTGCTGTAACAAACGCAATAAACAAAAGCAATGAATAATGGTTCATGTTTCAGTTTTAATCAACAATAATACTCGATAATACATACGGATAGTTAACCTCAATTGTATTGAAGCACTCAGGAAGGTTAGCACAGTTTTTTCACAAATATTTTATATTATTTCACAAATATTTTGTATAATGAAAATAACTAGGTATATAATTATTAATTTTAAACAATAATTAAAACTCCTATATTTGTTTAAAAGGTAAATGTCATTGTCAGATGTCAATTGTCATGGTCATTCAAAATTCTTGTTAAGCTGCTAAGCTAGAATATGCGTGAAGTTAGCTTCACGCATATTCTATTTCTTTTACTTGTAGTTTGTCTTATTCCCATCTCGCTCGCGCACGCTATATCACACTGCCAATTTTGTGTCATAGGTGCGCGCGCAATCGTAAAATTTCACTCTCATCAATTTTTCATAACGCGCCTAAAGAAGACAATTATAATAATATTTTTTTTGTAAGGTTTTAACCGCATTGTGCAATTTCTAACTAACCAATTCTACAGAATACAACTGCTGATTGAAATGAATGCGAAAGAATTAAAATGCTATGAAAATTGTAAAAAATTGCCGGTGATTAACTACGCGTAACGCGTTTTGGGCAGTTATAAAAAAAATTGTGGAGTGGAATTTAAATGTAAAAATATAATATTTATAGGTAGTCGAACTGAAACATTAAACAATATAATTATTGCATTTTGTTTACTAAACTTACTATTTACTAAGGTACGCACTGACGCTATCTATATATAAAGATCGCAAACAATCTACGGTCAAGCCTATTGCCAGCCCATTATGTTTCGACGAAGCTATTTGACTATGGACTGAATTGTTTACTGTTCCAACACAAATATTATTATTGAACTTCCAACAACAATTTTGCAGCGACAATTGTATCAATATAATAAATATTGGTTCGCTAGTATATTATTTGGGACTAGATTTATATGAAACGATTTGTATAACATTTGTTGTAACGATTTGTTGACACACACAGCAATTTTTGTTTAACATTAATGAAATTACGAAAAAGTAAGCTCCATGAATGTAAGTACACAATGGAGGATTTAACTAAAGAGTCATTTGTTTGAATGCATATAATTTCTTTACTATTTAAGATACTCATCTGTTTTAATATTAATGGTGACAGCGAATCCATTTATTTTAATATGACTTATTTGGATGTTAATGCGTTAACTAAGCAGTTTTTATAGAAATGTAGTTACAATATATATTGTGGACACACGTTGCAACAGATTGTACTTTGTAAAACTCGAAAATTGTCTATTGTATGATTACTTCTAAGCGAGCACAAAATCCTTTCGATATATGCTTCAACACGCGCCTGTGTTTGTTAGATATTGTGAGAGAATCGCACAGAATCAATCACACGACACACAGTCGATAAAAGAGCATTTTCAAAATCTTCTTACTAGAAATAACGTCATACTAGACAATTTCAAAAGGAATAAAGAAGTATAAACACGAAACATATAACAATTATTAGAAAAAAACTTTGACTAGGCCAACACAGTTCCTGTTATAATGATTAGCTGTATATACAGCTTATAAGAATAATAATCTAAAAATCACCTTGGAAGGTTTCTTGACTTCCCGTGAACATTTGATCAATAGCAATGCAAATTTTAAAACAAGTTCTATTTTAAATTGCTCTGTTTTAAACAAGTTCTGTTTTAAAATGCAAAGCTTGATGTTGTATTCGTAGTTATGGCGTTTTTCTACGGACGGCAAAAAGCTTATACTTAAGTTTCATGAAGCACCTACTCTAAGGATATATTAAAAATAAAATCTTTACACTATTTTCATGTTTTTGGAGGATTTAATACGGCGTTGTGGTCGTACTGTTACATATAACCTGTGGCATTTGACGTCGGTCAGATTATCTTTGTGACTACCATCGGTCTTGGGGTATATCACTGAATACCGTAAACGTATCGGAATTGCGTTAAACCCGCACTTTAATGAAACTCTTGCCCGTATTTTATCAGTAAAGTATTGTACGAGTTTTATGGGAATAGCTGGTAATATGGTACTTTTAAGATGCAAAAATAAGTTTGAGGTCTAAGGATTACGATACAGTTATTTAGAGAATTCTGACGTAATTAAGATGGTTTTAGGCTACAATGTATGAAGATCCATACAAGCTTTTCATGTTATCTTTTGTTAGCTGCTAAGGAAATCTTACACGGTAAATTTAAACAACTAATATTTGGAATATGTATGCTACTAGAACTAAGCTACTCTCATCGATGAGCTCGATCGTTTTAGGGGATTACGTAAATTTTTGAAGTTATACTTCTTTAGGCGCGTTATGAAAAATTGATGAGAGTGAAATTTTACCATGCGCGCGCACCGTTACACAAAATTAACAGAATGAAGTTGGGGTTGGGTTTGAGTCAAAGGCACCTGAATTTGATGATACTGATTGTGCAGGAGTCTCGGGGACCCTTGATTGGAACACCTCCAAGTGATTTTAGCTTTCGGATAGGCGTCAAAGTATTTTTAAAAAAATTTTTTAGCTTTTGTGAATTGTATTGAAATTTATAAACAATCCGCCATTATCTAAACTTTTCTATTGGTTACAAGAGATGTGACATTCTCGATTTCTATTGGTTATAAGTGATGTGTCATTGTCGTTTTCTATTGGTTATAAGTGATGTGACATTTTCGGTAAATTAATTGGATCGATTATTTTCTCATTTGTTATTTTTAAAGTTGAACCTAATCGAATCGATTATTTCCTCATTTGTTAATTTTAAAGTTGAACCTAATCGAATCGATTATTTCCTCATTTGTTAATTTTATAGTTGAACCTAATTTAAGCATTACTTGTGAAATGTACATACATTACATTAACTTCATGTTTTAATTAATGTATGGTTCCGAAAATTATTAAATTATTCAAATAGTACCCAAAACCGAATCAGAGCACCCCACTATCCACGTGGTCTTATCTGCCTTACCCCTAGAGTGTATATAAATAATCGGAGGCGCGGAGGAAGAGCAGCCCCCACCCGCCGTAACAAAGCACAGGCATTATGAAAGCTGTAGCGGCTGAGGCTGGTCGCCGAAGGCGACCAAAAAGCCGAGGTTGCGGAGGCTTGAATAAAATGCCTGTGTTTTGGTACGCAAGGGTGGAGGGGCTGCATTTCCCGTAGCGCCGGAGCTGTCCACAAAAACAAATATTATTTAGATTGGTTAGGTTAGAGTTAGTATATGAATATTTGGTCGCCGAAGGCGACCAGGACGCCGAGAAGCCGAGGCTTGAATAAACAATTACTATTTAGATCGGAGCTGTTCACAAAAAAAAATATTATTTAGATTGGTTAGGTTAGAGTTAGTATATGAATATTTGGTCGCCGAAGGCGACCAGGACGCCGAGAAGCCGAGGCTTGAATAAACAATTACTATTTAGATCGGAGCTGTTCACAAAAAAAATATTATTTAGATTGGTTAGGTTAGAGTTAGTATATGAATATTTGGTCGCCGAAGGCGACCAGGACGCCGAGAAGCCGAGGCTTGAATAAACAATTACTATTTAGATCGGAGCTGTTCACAAAAAAAATATTATTTAGATTGGTTAGGTTAGAGTTAGTATATGAATATTTGGTCGCCGAAGGCGACCAGGACGCCGAGAAGCCGAGGCTTGAATAAACAATTACTATTTAGATCGGAGCTGTTCACAAAAAAAATATTATTTAGATTGGTTAGGTTAGAGTTAGTATATGAATATTTGGTCGCCGAAGGCGACCAGGACGCCGAGGAGCCGAGGCTTGAATAAACAATTACTATTTAGATCGGAGCTGTTCACAAAAAAAATATTATTTAGATTGGTTAGGTTAGAGTTAGTATATGAATATTTGGTCGCCGAAGGCGACCAGGACGCCGAGAAGCCGAGGCTTGAATAAACAATTACTATTTAGATCGGAGCTGTTCACAAAAAAAATATTATTTAGATTGGTTAGGTTAGAGTTAGTATATGAATATTTGGTCGCCGAAGGCGACCAGGACGCCGAGAAGCCGAGGCTTGAATAAACAATTACTATTTAGATCGGAGCTGTCCACAAAAATAAATATTATTTAGATTGGTTAGGTTATATAAATATTAATATACTAACCGTATATTAATATTTTTTTAAATAACTGTTCAACTGAAACTCAAAATCGAAAACAAAATCGGATTTAAAATCGGATTAAAATCGAATACTAAAATAATCGATTTTTTCACTTTCACAGAATAGATTATTTTTCACATCTCTATTCTCTACTATTCATTGTTTAAAGTATAAACGCAATCGGCCATTTCGAATTTGGATTTTGCCAGAACAGTGTGTGTTCACAGTGATCAAGTGCAAATTATAAGTTAAAAAGCCGTTACTTTTTAGGTTTTTTATTTTTGCGTGAATGTGCGTTATTTTATTAGCATTTTTTTAAAACTTGGCTTTATATACTGTCTGTAATATATGTCTAGTACAGACACTGATTTCTTGCGATCATTTTCAAATTTCGTGTGCGAATGGCGTCTAAAAATAGTGGACATCTTAGGTTAGTATATTAATATTTTTTTAAAATAACCTGTGTTACTTTTTACGTGAATGTGCGTTATTTTATTATCATTTTTTAAAACTTGGCTTTACATATATACTATACACTGATTTCTTGCGATCATTTTCAGATTAAGTACTGTAAAAAAAAAAAAAATTTTTTTTTTTTTGGTTTCCGACACCCAAAACTTGTGGGGGGTGATTACTACACCCCTTCTCCCCCCCTCCCCCTCCCCCCTCACCCCAAATTTAGGTACTTCTCTTTCACATCTTTACCTGAAGTTGCCCACAGAAGATGCTACGGCATTGGACATAATTTTAAAACAACATTCGAATAATAATAGAATTTATGTTACACTACACACAAGAGAATAATAATAAATACTTATTTATTTAATTTTTCAAATGTAATCTTAACCTGATTGACTATAATGACTCGTTTTCCAGTTTCCAGTTCACTCGTTTATTATTTAATTGTAATTAATTATTTGCATGCAGTCAAAAACTATTTTTAATAATGCCAAAGAAGTATAACTTCTTACGCGCTTACATAAGTACACGCACCTTTTTTTTATGTTATATTATTATTAATGAGCAGTGTTGGCATAGTAGCTTCAGCGTGCGACACTCATCCCTGAGGTTGTAGGTTCGATTCCTGGCTGTGCACGAATAGACTTTCTTTCTATGTTCGCATTTAACATTCCCTCAATTTTATTTATTATCAGTAAACCTTTTTAGCTAATAATTTTATTACTACGACACAGACGCATTTTGATATGAAATGAAAGTGTTTTAATTTAAAAAGAACATAAAATGTTCCTAAACGAATTAAACCCATGTTATTACTAGATGGAAGCCAATTTTATATTGTTTATGATGTACTGTTTTTTAGCTCGTACGCAATATTTCAAATAGACATATTCTGCAAAATGAAAAATGAAAGTGGATACCGAAAGATCACAAATAGATTACAAAAAACAGATTTACTACAAAAAAATACATTTACAATTGTTTAAAACAGACACAAAAGCTGGAAACAATGCTATTTGATTAAACGCGCTCAATAAATTGCATCCCGGAGCGAGCTTCCTGAAAGCTTGTTTCAAAGTAAATAAGTTTTCTGTGTGACCTTTTCTTAAGCTTTACTTAGCGAAATATTGCCCTGATGTAATATTCAGTTCTCAATATGAATATTTACTTCAATTCAGTGGAAATAAATTAGCGCATAAATTAAAAAAAAAATCATACACTGCTTATAATACACTCGTCGTAAATATAATACCACATCGACATACTCTAAATACCCATGGCATCCCATCATCCCATTTCCCTCCTTTCAGAGAAACATGTTTGGGCCATTGGAGGCCATATTGAGCATTCTGATTGACGAGCTAGGACTGGATATCCAAAGTTATTTCTCTCACACATGAAAAAAATATTCCTTTAGTTTTATAATTTATAAATGAATCGATGTTTTTATTCTCTCTTTGTGATTGTTATTTGCCTATAAGTACTAGTTACATTACATCTTGTTTTTTTATGTAATGTATTAAACATTATTCCTTTTTGTGCCGAGCATTGGCAAGTTTTTGTAAATAAAATAAATACAAAAAATATTATTAAGAGCTAGTATAAAGAATGATTTATTGTTACAGCTAACAGTTCTACATTTTACGTAATATATAGATGTATCACAGCAATGGCGTCACTGTCAGCTGTCATTGCCATTATGTCTCAGAGATTATAAATTAATATCGTCAAAGTCAAACCAGATCAAAACGTTTTATAATACTTTTTTTCAATATTACTAAATCTATAAATTAACGACTATTCAATGGTCGATAGTAAGTCAGGTTAAGGCTTTAGCGTTCCATTTCATCGTTATCTACTAGAGTACCTTGTATGCTTGTTTGTAGTAGAAATAATGGAAATTTTTAAACGTTACATTTACCTAAAGGTCATTCTTTAAAAAATATTAAGCGCTCTGAAGCCCGCGTTCGTGATAATAAATGCATCGGAGGTTTGAACATTTTTAAGTACTTAAAAGCATTGTAATCATAGTTACGTAGGAAAAAAACAAGACACTTATAGATCGTTGTCTCTGAAAAAGAATTATGACGCGCGTGCTGTGACATTTATTGGAAATATCTATGCTATTTTGATATAGATAACCTTTTTGGCGAAAAAGTGGAGTTCTATTGGTTTGACGTGTGCATTTGACATTTCTATATCTGTCTGGCTTAATGGATTTTGAACGGATACATCACTTTGGTTTCAGTTATTTGGAATAGAAAATGTCGGAGTTAACCTATAAATGAATATATGTTATAGTGTAGTGAGTATATGGAATAGTGTACTTGTGTATGTAGTTAAAAAAAAGGCATCCCTTGTTATAATAGAGTAAAAAAATACAATTATAAACAAAAGCCTAATAAAAACATACGTATGAAACGCTTGATAAATAAAATCTAAAAGAAAGTGACTGACATGATTTTGATAAGAGTAATAATATTTTTGTTGGGATTCGAAGCAAAAACTAAATCGTTAACCATTAGGCCATGAACAACATTCTTACCTTTTTTAATATAATATTATTGTATAAGTTTTTATTTGTGTACTTACTCAATTTTCATATATTTATTTTGGCTACTACAAGGCTAGTAAAAAAGGAAATCTTACGGATCTTTATATTCATGCATTCACTTTGCCAGTCATTGTCATTGTTTAGGGCTTGCAATGTAAATAACTTGCAATGTCTTTACAATATATTACAGTAAATCGCCTACATGTCACAGTTCATGTTTTGTTACACTTTCGTTGAGCTATAAATTCTTGGAATAAGCAACGATTTCTTAGCACATTTTAACTTTGACGTTGTATCTTGATATTTACGGTTATTATAGATAGGTTATTTGTTTGTCTTTATTAGTATTATATAATAAACAAAAGACAATCATTTCTAACGCACCTAATTTCTATTAGACAGTAGCTGATGTCTGCAATACTTTACTAATTCCTTTGGCAATGAATATTACAAATTTAACTTGGTGACATTTATAACCACACGAACAAGGTCACACATAAGAAAAAACAAAAAAAGGAAAAGAAACAAGTTATAAAAATTAGAACCTATATTATATGGCCTCGATAATAGCTGTGATGGTGCACAAACATAATGCATATAATTAATAAGTTTACAAAGATAAATACATATTACAGAAGAATTACAAAGAAGTTCATAAATTATAAAACATAGCAATTGAACCTTAGTGAGTGATAACAGAATGCCCTTCCAGTAAACGGATGGGCGATCCGAAAAAATATGAAGATTGTTCGGATTGCACATTCTTTTTAGTGGAGCAAAGAACCTTAAATTAGAGTGCTTAATGTGATTTAAAATGTATCTGATGACAGAGTAAAGTAAAGTAAAAAATCATTTAATAATATAGGTAACATAATGTACACTTATGACTCGTCAGTAAATAAATACATGTAATACTTCTAATTTTACATTTACTGCCAGTTCTCAAATAAAGGTCGTAGAACGGAAGAGAAGAACTGGCAATAAACTCTCCGCTACTCTTTTTAATCGCCATTTTTTTTTACAGAACGTTTGTAAGGAGCTGCAACTACTACACCATGTTCCACATGACATATCAAGTAATTAATAATAATAACATAAATTAAAAAAAAACAAAGACTGGTCCTCTATCAGCAGGAGGCATGGTGAAATAGGAGCACGCACTTACATGCTCGTGGGAACAACACGCAAATACATAGTCGAAATAACCAACATCACCGCATATACGAATTCAAGTACGATCAGTCACCACAAGCAGCACCCGTTCACGAGCATATCGCCATTATCACCTTATATCTTGTCGAAATGGAGCATTTTGACAAGATATAAGTCCCGCATATTGTTGCATAGTTTATAAAGAAACATAGCATCCAGCTGATCCCTAAGACAAAGAAGTGGCTTTAACTTAGAGTGCTGTAGACGACGGCTATACGATGGAATTTTTATTAAGAGGTTCTCTTTAAAAAACAAGTGTTAAAGAAAACGTTTTTGCATGCCCTCCGCCGATTTTCTGTAGACACACAATTACACAACTTTTGCATGATAGAATCTAAATATCTTAAATTAAATATTGTATTTAAGTTAAAGGGATAGGGATTTTAACAATTAATGCTTTCTTCACAACGATAAAATGGTAATTAAATGTGTATCATAAAACAAGTTATAAAAACTTATATGTGTAGACCAACATAATAAATACATATTGACTTCTTTAGGTCCTGCATTATAGTTCACATCGAATTTTCCTACACATTTTTCTTTCCATGTAATTTGTAAATTACTAATAAATAGAAAATATCTTAAAAAAATTCGTCGTTACTTTCGTGTATGAAAGAATTTATTAGTAAATCTAAGGCCTAAGGACACTTAAATCGTTATAGCATTATGTATCATGTAATCAAATTAATTCATTAGGGGATCAAAGAAATAAAATTATTGTGGAGTCCAAATTCCAAACACTTAACGATTATACCTTGATCAATATTGTCGAGCCATTCGCTACCGCGAGTCAAGATTTATTACCTTCGAAACCCGGTGTTTAAGCGCTATAAAATTTAATTTTAAAGTTATCCTTGCAGAAAGAGTTGGAATACTTAGCGTTATTAAAGCGAATATTTTCAAACTAAATATTCTTCTCAACTGAAGTTCTTGAGAATTTAATTGTACCGAAACTGAAACTGATAATCTTATAATGCGAATAGCCTACATAATATATAATTTGTTACGTGTTCCCTTTATATAAACCTCAAAATTTATTAAATATTTTGTCTATGTCACTCTTGTATTGTATAAATCTAGTACTGGTTGATATTTAAATATGGAAACATTACCGGATGTCTAGACAGCCTACAGTGTACATAAATAGACACTTCTAGGAAGTGTATAAATATCTTTGTAGTGACGTAAACAAATTCAATGAATCAGAAAACTGACATAATCTTATTGAAAAATCGCAAAGTTCGTGCTACGATTCTATACAGAGATTTACAATATTAATTAGTTACACAACACGGGAGGCCCTGATCTACTTCCTAGGTGAATACCAGATGACCAGCCTTATCGTAAATCTGATGCTTTTAGGAACAAAGTATTATGGTATATATATTACACAATAAGTCATAAAAATCTGTTTTTGTATACATAAAGGAAGAATAAGAATTTACAACCATTGGCATTAAAAGGGTAAGTTAAGGACCGCAATCGACCACTTTAGGTCTTACTCTGTGTCCATTCATACACAGATAACTTTGTGCAATAAATAAAAGAAACACAAAACTCATCCATTTATTGTCTTCATTTATTCATTAGGGGTAGGCAATCTGCTTTGTATTATTAGTAATTTTCTGTGCTCGATATACGACGTAAATTTTTGACCGATACCATATAATATATTCCTCATGAACTTCACCTACTACTGGGCTATCTATATATAACACGATAAAAACTAAACATTAAGTTTGTTAATAATTAAGTACCATAGTAAGAGGGTGTTAAAGTTAATTTACAAAAATCCAAAAACCTTCGAATAGTTATTTTTTAGAAGCTAAATTTGCTAGTACGCGACATCTAGCTCTAGAAAGAAGAGAATCTTTGGGCCTACGGTGTTTGTTGATAGTTTATGTAGTATCTGTGTAACTTTCATTTTCAACTAATTTTGTTTCAGTATGGTTTATATAATACAATAAGAATATATGTGTTGTCCACACAAATCAAATCAATTAAGAAGACAAAAATAACTTGATTTTTACAATGTATATTGCCTTACAACCTAAACACAATACACATCTATGTAAAGGAAAAACTAAAATAAACTGTAATATTATATGTATAATAACATACTGTATAATATAGCATTATTTGTACAAGATGAACAAGCTGCAACATTTCATAACTTATATTCGTTCCTCAAGATCGTGTATTAAGGTAATACGACGATATTACCCAGCGACCAATTCGTTTTGATCCGCTGCACAACTGATGAAGGATTCCCGTATTTTAAATGTAAAAAGCCTTGATCCTTTCCATGTATTGTATGAATTCTGAAGGCCAGACAAGTTAATAGAGATTTAGGTCTTCCTTCAATAAATCAATGTCAAACAAATTCTAACTTCAACGGAACGGCAATGATTAAACGTGTTTTTAGATAAAGGCATTCGCGAACTACGTGATAAAAATAGTTTTGGTCAACATTACAAAAGTAATATCGTGTAAATCGACTTCGTCGTTTCGAAGAAATTTATTTATTGCTTCGCAGTTATGAATTTCTATTTCGAACTACATTTATTTCTTGTTTCGCACCATATAAAAAAACCAAGCATTTTTATACATTATCAGCGACAGAAGGTATGTTTAGAAATGAAAGTGTGAATTTAGATGTATAACTTATGTTCTTTGCGAGTGCTACAGATTTAGATAAAAGTTCTTTAAATGATATATACCCGAGAGACTCGCTGTAAAGCACTGATAATTTAAGTTTTTATGTTACATAAATATATAGTATGTATAACTCACCGTGACCACGCACGCTGTAAAGCACGCGAAACGTCGGATAAATTTAAAATTATGCTAAATAATTGTAAATTTATAATAAAACATAACTTTAATCCGGTTAAAAAGTTTTTCTTTGAGTATGTATAACTTTTAGCTTCTATTAAATGAGCATCAAGCTACTTCGAAAACAAAAATAAGAAATAGAATGTAAAACAACGCACTTAATAATTTATTTTAATATATTGTGTATGATCTGAAGTAATTTATTATACTTTTGCTTCTATTGAAATCAGAAAAGACCTTAATACGCGTTGCAGACCAAGAGCTAAGCTACGTTAGTTTAGCTTAGCTCGCATAGCTGACGCAATTTTCCATACGTCTGTGCAGACCGCAAATTATGCGAACTAAGCTATGTGAGCTAACTAAAATATGCGAAGCTAAGTTAGTTGTGTATGCCGATGCGCAGCTACACGAGCTAAGCTAAGCCCCTCCCGCTACCCCGCACACCCTTTGCACATAGTATGCAACACTGACTGAGCTTTGGGTTAGCTGTTGGTGTGCACGCTATTTATTTCTAGCTTGGCATAGCTTAGTTTAGCCTTGGCATAGCTTAGTTTTCGGTCTGCAACCGGCTTAAAGGTTATATTTATGAAAAGTAATTCCGCGACATGTAACATAAAGAAAGAATTCTTTAATTGGCCTACTACGTACTGAAAGTCTTGAGGGGTGTAGTGTGTAACCCAAGTGTACTCCAAGAACTGGGTTTCTTAGTACCTATGGGATATGTGCGACGGCAAAGGCCTAGGTTATTTGCGATAGTTTAAGGAATTAAATATTATGACACTAACTGGTCAATATATTCTTGAAGCCTTGTTGTATGTCCAAAAAAATATAAAACGATTTTAAAACAAATGGTGACTTTCACCAGTATAATACGCGAAATAGAACTAATTTAAGTGTACGACCAACCAGGCTCCAAAAGATAAACTACTCCTTATATGGAAATTGTATTCGTTTTTACAACAAACTCCCAAGCGAAATTAGAGAATTATCACTAAATAAATTCAAAGCCCTCGCTAAACGGAAATTAATCAATAAAGTTTTTTATAAATTTGAGGAATACTTAAATGATCCTAATCCTTGGGATTGATTTGGTCCAGTTCAAACAATTTGTATGACAATACTTGGCGATTAAAAAGAGTGGCGGAAAGTTACTTGCCAGTTCTTCTTACCCGCTCTACGCCCTTGACTTGCGAACTGGTATTAAATGTAAATTTACAATTAATTTAACTTGATAATTCATAAGTGTAATTGTTTACCTACATGAATAAATATAGTTTGAGTTTGATACCAAGGGCAAGAACCAGTCTGTTGCAAATCCCCGTTATCAAAGACGTTGCGCCTACTGCATGCTGTCTCCGACACTATCGACACATTTATATGTTCGCAGAGTGAATTCACAGTAGTGATAATGTCTATATTATATGTTTAATATTATATATGTACTTTATTATATTTCATTTAAATGTTTCTCGACATTATCGTATTGGCATAGTCTGTAAGGATAATATATGTATTTCTGTAATAAAAAAATAAAATTCGATTCAATTAAGGTATACCATCTTTAGTATAATTATTTCTTTATCACACCAGTGCCCACTTTAAAGTAACATCAGTTAATTTGAAAATAAACAAACGAAACAAAACATTACGACATTCGAGGCCAAAGTTGCGCGTGACATATTTGACACAATTTACTTATATAAAGTTAGTATAAGAACCCTTTATTATGCAAACTTTTGGTATCGGAATATAAAGTATTAATTATTTGTGTATCATAATTTAGCCAAAGAGCCACGTATATCAAACAATTTGAAATATTTCAGTATGTATAAATGTCGGTGATGCCTTCGTTAGAATGAACTATTGTAATACCCGGCCAAACATCTTACCATGTAATTTAATAACTTCACAAATAAACAGCTCTCAACCTTTAAACAATGTTTAAAAAAATCTTCCAGTAAAGTATTTTAAATTTGTCGATTGTCTTTAGAATACCTCCTCCGTTTGGTTCAATGGCATTTTAATATAAAGTTTACTTGAACAATTGAACTTGCTAATGCTTAAGCCACTTTTGGGTATATTTGTGCTAACTCATGGATTAAATAAATAATTAATGATAGGAAAGGTTGTTGACCTTTTAATTTTTTTATACAAAAAATCGAAAATAGCAACCGTGCTAGTAGCTTGTAACGATGATACATTACCAAAATTATTTTATCAAAAAACTTATATTATCAGCGCCTGTAACGCAAACCGCATCGTTTCAATGAAGCGTATAGCTTATATATGGTAGTTTACACTGGCCATATAAGTTTTGTCAGGCTATTTCGTAAATTGATCTTGAAGTGATCAGTTTCTAGATATTTCCTTACGCATTAAATTTAGATTATGCAAATCTTATTTCTCGAAAAATCCCTCAATTTCTGTTTACATCTCGAAGGAATCCACCGCGCTTCGTGGCTACGTTATTGGATCATTGCTCATTCCGATCACGGTTTTAAATAGAACATGGGCTTATTTTCTTCGCAGGTCACGTAGGGTTAAATAATAAGTAATATCATTATACTCGTGTTAAGTTATATTCACAATACAATTTTAGATAAATACCTATGCCGTTATATACTGAAAGAGCTCAAATATTGAGTGTTACGACGAGTAGAATAATCGATATTGAATTTAATCTTCGATACCTATAACTATTCTTGTTCTGTAAATTTAGTTAATGTTAAATAAAATATTATGCCATTGTGAGTTTCCTAAAATTTCAATTGCCCTAGGAAAGGAAGTAGGCTTTGTTTGAACACTACGCCTCGAAGTGCAGTGCAGCTCATGCCGGATAAGTTTGTAAAACTGTCCTTCCTGCACCTGCTCGTGACATTTCAGACAGTATTAGTTATACTACTACTAAAAGGGACACTTGTGTCGATGGGCATACACAACACATAAACTATTAAAAACAATACAGAATGTGACAGTGGAACACAAATTGTGCCAATCACAATTGCTCCGTCCACCGTAGCGTCGACCTTCATTAGAATACTTTTAAAAAATTAACTTCTTGACGTAATATAGTAGTTTTCATAATTATATGTGACATTTTTGTAGAGATAGAGTATTATTTATTCTGTAAGGAGTTAATTGATTTTGGAATTATATAATTTGGTGTTTTTTTTGTTCTTATTATCGTTTCAGCTCCGTGCGCGATGCTGTTTTGTTCGTTTTACGGTTTGGAAGAAAAAAAAATTCACTCAGAGTATACATTTAAACAGTGCTAACAACTTGCAATAGTCTTTCTATTGATATTTTATGTAAGTTGATCTATTTCTTTTAAATTCTCAGTTGTATAACTGTATTTATCCGTTCAAATTAGAATTGGATTTGATGTTTAGTTATTAAACAAATATGTATCAGTATATATAAATATGTAAAATAACCAGTTAATATACAGTAACCCCTTTTCGTTTCTTATTATTAAGGTAAATGGTTGTCCTTTAAATGTAAGTCACCCTTCAGCACACAGTAACCATGATTACCTATTATTATTTAAGAAAATTACGATACGATATTTCAAATATATATTTAAGTAAAAAAATCCATTTTGTTTTGAAATTATATTTGGATTAATTATAAATATTAACCAGAGGTCTATGTTATCAAATAAATATTTTAAGCCCCTTAAGCAAAGATTTTAACATTGTATTTTCTCTTAAAACATACAAGAGCGTTGATTCCAAAAAGTTAAAATTTTCGTAAATCATGGTCGCTCTATAAAGCGTGGTTTCCGTAATTGCTCGAGAGATTGCTTCATAAACTCAAATATTAAAAATTGTATTAACTTATTTGCGTAAGCGGGATATAAACCAGTAAATTTAATACTGGAGTCATAATAATTTTCTTGCCTGGCTTTAGGTTTAAAATTTAAATTATAATATTCTGTATATTTTTTCTATTTCTTTATATTATTTAAAACAAGTGAAAACTAAGATTACTTTTTCTTAACATGTAATGAAAGGGCATACTGGCATATGATGAAGCGTGATTGAGTGACCATAGCATTTGCGTATCATCCGCGGGTATTACGCGATTATGAGTGCGGACATTTTAGAATATTTTCCTGTATAATGCTTTCTTATGACAATTCGCCAATAAGTTATAAATACATTAAAATTTACTGGTACTAGACGTAACACGTTTATAATGTTCAATGCTCTCACTAGACGCTCACATTTTGTTGCCTGTTACATCATGAACGGATATATATATATATATATATATATATATATATATATACATACATTATATATATATATATCGGCAAAACGTTCTCGCTGCCAAGTTTTCAACGCTCCGTACATGGCACGCTGTTGGTAGGACGGATTAAATTTTTTAGCTGTCACTGTCCTAGGACGGTCTTGGTATAAACACGATGCAGTGGGTAGACACCTTTATACGATCATATAAAGTTTCCTATCAAGTTTTATTAATGTGGTTGAGTGGCTAAGTTTTAATTGGAATGTCTCTTCAACCATCGCTCAAGTCCTTGTCTCTTGTTACATTAACTAAAGGTCCAGTTAGGACCAAAGTTTAAGTACAGTTCACAATAATTATTTTTGCATTTGTGCCCCACAAACTGAGTCGAAGTTATTTATCATATCTCACTCATTACTGCCAAACTTGCTTGCTTGATTGAGGTGCTACAATCCTACACGAGTTTTAGATGCGTTTCTTTGATCATTTTTATTTTTTAGATAAGTTCTATGCCCGACTCATGTCGTAATTTTTTTTGAGTTTTACACTTGCTGATTTCCTCAAGACGTTGCCTTCACCGTTGGAAAAGTATTAGTGAAGACATACAAAGTAAAATCCATTCCATCAAACCGTGAATCGAACGCACGATGTTCGGGTTGAGAGACGCACGATAAATCCACTAACAGTACGCTTTGAGTGAGATCTTACTAATAAATTTTCCCACGAGATCGTGCGTGCTCCTATTTCACCGTGCCTCCTGCTGATAGAGGACAAATCTTTGTTTTTAATTCATTTTATTATTATTTATTACTTAAGATGTCATATGGAACATGGTGTAATGGTTGCAGCTCCTTACAAACGTTGTGTAAAACAAAAAACTTGGCGATTAAAAAGAGTGGCGGAGAGTTTATTGCCAGTTCTTCTCTTCCGTTCTACGCCCTTTATTTATGAACTGGCAGTAAATGTAAAATAAGAAGCATTTCATATACATATTTTTTTGACGTTCATAAGTGTACATTGTGTTACCTATATGAATAAATGATTTTGACTTTAATTTTTGAAATATTATTCTAAATTCTATACAAAAGGTGGGAATGGTTTCGTTTTTCGTTGAAAAATTTTAGGTAAGTAGATTTTTTGCGCATAATTAATTGCTTAACATATATGATTAGCCTATGCGACCTCAGGAGTAGAAAATCCCCCGTTAAGGCTAAAGATAACTTGGTAATTTGGCATCCGTGCTAAGTTATAATCATGAACATAAGTACATTTATACTTTATAAAACATTTCTTGTAAGAAATCTTTTATTACGTGTTCTTGGCAACGAGTAACAATTTGTTACAAGTACGTGATCATAAACAAAAAATAAAGGAAAATAAAAATGGCTTTGCGGCTGTCCCACGCATCTGTAGTAAATAAATTAAAATAAATTACACATCTGTGTACTGGAATATCAATGTTTTATCTTGATATTTAAAGTAGAAAGATCGTAAAAAATAAGAGTATATACGTGTCTTCATGAACTAAAAGAATTAAATCAAATTTCCTACAGATACCGGCAAACTTTGCGCATTGTAACTTCACCAAAGACAAACCAATAATTATTATTTGTCTTTGATGGCACTAAAGATTGTTTATATTGAAATTAAACTTGTTTAACAGATAACCATTTTTTTTAGATTACGTTCAAGTTATACGTAAGCTGATTTACTGCAAATTATCCCCCCACCCCTTCCTCTTGTCAGCAAAAGCAAGCAAAGCTCTCAAAAATAATAGAACATGAATGTATTAATTTTTTGTAGGAATCCTCGAAAATGCATTTTGTTTTCAAGCATAGACAATATGTGTACAAAAGTAAATAATTACTGTTGACGTCATCACCAAATTAGAAAATCAAAGACAAACCCCCAATAGTGCTTACGTAATACTTGAACGGCCCCTAACCGTGGTCAGCGACACCAGTGTAATATGTTTCTATGATATTAGAATAATCTTTTTTTTTTTTTTTATTATGGCTCTGGCATTTGTGCATTAGCCAGCGTCAAGTATAGGATTTTTATAATTCGTTGTTTTTGCCTTAGAAATTCGACCGTGTCCTCCATGTACGGTTTAAGCACTCGCCCGGTACCCGCACACCCCTCCCAAAGGCCGAGAACAAATTTAAATTAAATTAAAACTTGCCCTCGAACCGGGAATCGAACCCGGTACCCCTCCCCTCACCTAGCTGCCACTTAATAAGACCGCTAGGCTATGAGGCCCCTTAGAATAAACTTATTAATGCTTATGCAAACAACATGCCCACATTTATATGTAACCCAAATAGCGTAGATTAGATATTATCAAAGTAGGTTTTATAAAAAGGTTTAATTTCACTATACATTTTAGGGTGAGTAGTCGGCGAAGTACTAAAACTGTGCCAAAATGTAATGTACCGTAAAAATGCCTTACAACAATTTGTACGGGATTTTTACGATAATAATGGACCGGAAAAGGCTAAGAACATTTTCTAAAGAAACTTTCCTACACAAAATACAAGTTTAACAAACATTCTTAGTGTTTTCTTGAAAGACTTTGTCATTTATTGTTTCATCGTTATTTAGAAACTGAATTATTTTGACATTTGAAATGTGTGAAAGTGCTATCAACTTATAGAAAGTAAACAAATTATGTCGAGTAATGTTTTCCTTCACCGTTCGAGCAAATGTTAAATGCGCATATAGAAAGAAAGTCCAATGGTGCACAGCCGGGGATCGAACCTACGACCTCAGGTATGAGGGTCGAACGCTGAAGCTACTAGGCCAACACTGCTCATTTAATGTAACAGTTATTATAAAATATAAAGAAAAAGATTAGACTGTCCTAGTTCCTCTATTTTAACCAACTTATCGATAGCTTTAAGAAATTGAATGGTTTGTACACAGCCCTTTTTTATTAAGTCAATCCTTTAAATTATTTGGTAATTTACAAAGCATTATTTCACATCGATTCTCAATTCACCAATACAGTAACACTTATTTTTGGCCACTTTTAGTTATTAAGTGAATAATTGAAGACAGCTCTTATCAAACTCTCTTAACAAAAAACAATTATGTATCAAATCTATACGAATAAAAATTGCTTCTATTACCACCTCTTTTGTCTCTATAAAACAGTGAATGACACAGTATCTGCCTCAATAACGCATTATTCGTTCATATACTTATATTTCTTACTACAAGATGTAATTAATTGTTATTTTGTGACAATAAAATGTAAATTATGAATGAGTGACACGTATTAACTGCTTGTAAATATAATGCATTTAAAATTCACAATGATTCATTAAAAGCGCCAGCGTCCGTTTACGAGTTTTCCAAAATTTGCCGACAGTTGAAGTATTCTCCAATTTAATTATCGCTTGGTGCAAATTGCAATTACTCTGTTGGGTGTTCTCTTGTAATTTAGTTTAATGTACTATTCTAATTAAGTAGTTTTAATTTTTTATCTTACGTAACATTTTAAATGTCATTAATTGTTCTCTCGTTAAAATATTATTATATTACTTTTTATATTTCCTTTGTAGAGGCGGTCCAACTTTACACTATGAAGATAACACCATTCCAAAATATTAAAGGCCATGTTACATGGTAAGGTAATAGCACTCTTTTAACAAAAGTACATCTTCATCTCTTTCTGACAAATTGTGTTAACACTATGATCAAAAGAGACAGTTGAGAATATTTGTAAAAACGGCACTAAAACCTTTAGTGCCAGTGAACATATTGCGAGTGACTATTAAGAAGTTTTGGTAAGCCAATAAATTATGTAATCAAATGGTTCGCCAAATGGCGGCAAGGCTCTAATTGCTAATCACTAACCAATCGTACTAGATTTAATGACAATTGACATTGGAGACGAGACAGAGACAACGATAAGAAGTCAAACAGTTTAAATAGGTTTTGACTAAAACTCATTGTTCCAAGAGAGAGTCTATTCTTAAGAAAAAAACACCGTAACATGTGCAAAAAATAAGATTTGTTCTTTTTTTAAATATATTCTGATTTCAAAATATATATCGCGCTGTCTTTTCGTATTTTAGGTTTGGAGATTTCATTACCCTTTGAAATGAGCACAGGTGAGAAATACACAATTGGAATAACAACAAAAGGCTGATTTTTACAAAAAGAATTCGGAAACACAAAGATTAAAAGAGGGAACTGCTACGGTAATCCCGCTGTCAAATGAATAGAGCTAGCTACGACGTTGGCATTTCTAACGCACTGTTAACTCGTGAGCTGTCTCCGATATGCACAAATTAAATATAAGGACTTTTTTGAGTACTTTTTTTTTTTTATAGAACAGGGGGCAAACGGGCAGGAGGCTCACCTGATGTTAAGTGATACCGCCGCCCATGGACACTATCAATGCCAGAGGGCTCGCGAGTGCATTGCCGGCCTTAAATATATATATAAGATAATTTTAAAGAACTTTATGACAGGTATGGATATACCAATATTCTAAATTAACATGGCAATCATACCGAATAGCTGACAATAGGATATTGTTTTTATACACATAACACACTTAAAATGTATATACCTTATATTTTTTTTCGTTCCATAATTTTTAATTTTTTCTTTTTGATTATTATGTGCTTCGTTAGTAATAAATTTTATGTTATGTTATGTTAGTATAATCAGTAAACAGTTAATACTGCTGATGAATAAAGTAATATAAAAAATCATTTTCTCAAAATACTATTTTCAAGTCCGTACTGTTGCACATAGTATTGTCTTTGATTAACATAACTTTAATTCATTTAATAAAACACTATTTTGACCGGATTGAAGTTATGTATTATTATAAATTTACAACTACATATATAAATATACTAGCGTGCGTGGTCACCGTGACCACGCACGCTGTAAAGCACGCGAAACGTCGGATAAATTTAAAATTATGTTAAATAGTTGTAAATTTATAATAATACATAACTTCAATCCGGTCAAAATAGTGTTTTATTACTATTTTCAATAAAATAATTAATTTTGGTGCCAAAACCTAACAGAGAAATGTTTTCTGAAAGCTATATTAAAAAAGGTAAATATAACAAAGAGATTTTCTAAAATTGTATTGATTTAATTCATATTTAAACGACCTTTCTGACTGTCATTGACATCTTGCTTTCCAATGAAACTTAATAATGTAAAAAAGTTAGCAAATTTTTATAATTTAGTCTTAATAAAATAAGATTTTAAAAGTGTTCTAAGTTGGATTAAATTACAGTTTCGCTTAAATGTCGAACCCTCTTGAATATGCTATTTTAAATTTATATTAGAAAAGAAGCGTTGCGATCTCAACCCTAACGATCCCTAGAATGCACCAATGATTATAGAATATAATGCGTAATTAATACAGGAAACTTAAGCGGGCTATAAGTTAGGAGGCAAGGTGAGCCAAGCGATGCACATGGGCTTTGCATTTCTCTAAAAACTTCGTCGTTTTTATTGTTTGTAATATTCCAGTGTAATCACCTGTCAAAAATAACATTGACACAGTTTTCACTTTTTTCACAGTAACGCTTGCATTGATAAAAATATTACTTTTTCTATTTGATTATATTTAAGTAAAATACATCAACATAAAAAAAAACAGCAATTCTAAATCTTACGATTTAATATTTTTTTAGAGTTTAAACCCCAAGTTTAAACACTCGGGTTATCAAGCCCTTAATGAGATTAATGCTTCATTATTTATATACTATTAACGATAATTTGACGGACCACTAATAGTGTGACTGTAAACTGATCAATTACTAACCTAATTAATATTTTCTTATTTTTTATTAATTCGTTAATATTTGAAATAAGATACAAGTATGTAATAATATTAGTAGAAAGGATAAAAGAAAAAATAGAAAATTGATATCATAAACTTGTCATAAGGTACCATTCACAAAGCGGGTGCTTAAATTGGAGAATCGGTTTCAGCTTATTGAGATCGGCTTATGTTTCGACGAAATTTGCTAGAAATAATTGATACAAGGCCGTAAGAGTTACCTACTTAAGTAAAATTAAGAATTTTGGTTTTAAATCTTAATATATAAAACAAAGGCGGTTTTATTCGAACACTTTTAATTGAAGAACGGTGAATGGTTATCGTTTTTAATTGTAAAAAAAGTTAAATTTACTAAAAATATCCAATAATGGTTTTCGTAACTGTCAAACATTTAATATTCTTACCGTCGAAACTTTCCCCTCAAATAAAAGAATGTATTTAAATAAAGGTTTTGAAATGATAAGATATATCAACAATATATAAATCACGATAATTTCCATTTTCCTATCAGTTAGTACGAAAATTAGGGATACGATGTGGGCAGTAGAGATTTAAAGGAAGATAGAGAAGGAGCTACGCGGAAAGGGACGGAAAGTGAATTCCATAGACTTACTGCAGAGACCTTAAGGGATTCGCCAAGAAAAGAAGAGTTATGTAATGGGAATTTAAGGATCTAGTTATCCGAAGAGAGTAGACTATAGCGATGGGCTCGTAAATTTTAAATCGTTTTTAAGATAGGAAGGATTGAACCTGTTCTTAAAAACGATCCTATAGATCCACATCCAAACATCCTAATGGATAAGAGATGGAGAACGTGAGCATTACGTCGCTGACGAATGGGTAAACAGGTTATATTTTATTATATTACCCGCTTACGGAACGCAGAGAGTTTAGTTCAGCTAATACGTAACACAACGTTATTTACATCTAGTATAATATATAAATCGAATTATTAACACTATCAAACTCGCCGTTTCCAGACGCCGACTCCAGGATTCATGATATTTAACTACAATTTGACATCACTGCTGCATAAACTGCAAAATCTCGGCTACAACTATAAATCAATGAACAACCTGATAATCGTAAATTACGTATCGGTTCAATGTGATATACTACCTTACTTACGACTAACGGTCGTTAATTTTATAGCCATCCACATATAAAGTTGTATAGAAGCATTATTGCCCTGATTTCTCTTGCGTGTCTAGCGAGGTTCACCAGAATTTGGGGCGTGTCCCACTTCGCAATTGATGATGGAGCTACAGTAGAAAAATCCTAATACCTTGAATTTTGAAACATTGCCCACTAATGGCTTTTTATTCAGACAAATATATTTTTCTGTTCATAAATAATTCTATATTTTATTATCATACGTTAACAAACAAAATTTACGGTATTAAAACTAACGATAAATTTACGTATAAAATATCCCTCTTAACCTGCCGATGTCTGACAAAGCTTGTAGATTTTTACTTCGCCGAATGATACCGCCGCAAGTACTAATTAGGCGTAGAAAGAAAAATCAGTGCTCTGATGGGATTATGATGCAATGCCCTCAAGCTTGAAAGTAACTAGACTTACCGTTATAGTGGTTATACAGATTTACTTATTTATGTGCCATGCCTTTTGCGTACAATAGAACTTATAATAATTATGTTGGTTCCATCGTCCAATCGTAGTGCTAAAATTGATAAAATTTGTCAAGTAACTTGTAAAAAACATACCAATAAATTTACTTGAATAATGCTAGGATTTCAACAGTTTAAAAATTATACTTGTGTTTAAATTATTCCAGTGTGTATATGTATGTATAGCACATTTAAGAATTACTGTTTGATAAGGAATGGTCGTACACAAAAATCTGCACGGGTTCATTTAGCCGCACATGTTATTTATAAAGAAATTTTCGTAAAAGCTCTATTGAATTAGGAATCCATTTTATATGGGCACAACGCCGTATGTAGTTGAGAATGTAGCATTTGGGTAATCGTATGAAATTTCGTCCGCCATCACATATTCACGGCATACGTGTGGTATGGTAATAGTCACAACTGCACAAGTATTTATTTTGAAAAAGTTGGCGATTAAAAGAAGTTGCAAAGAATGTCTAGTCAGTTCTTTATATCCGTTCTACGCCGTTCATTTGAGAACTGCTAGTAAATGTATTTTTATTAACGTTACGTTACATAAGTATGCATATGAGCTATATTTATATATTTAGAAAAACACAATCCTATCCTAACAGGTGATCCTAAATCAAGAATAATAAAAAAATCACACTCGACATAAAAAACAAACATAAGAAATTAATCAGGATATACAAGCTAAAAAAATTACATAATAAAAAATTAACTAATTATTATAGGCACTTAGTAGAACTCTTGTCAGTTCACTCAATAGACAACAAATACAGCGAATCATATGTGCCCTTTATAGAAGGTTAGTCCAACTAGACCAGGGCCGAAGCCTTCAAAAATGGTAAAAAATCAAAAAAAAATACAGTAGGATGAAACCATTAGAATGTGGTCAAAATGAAAGGGAAAATAAATTACGGTCGATCCGAGTTCGGGAAGTGGGAGGGGGTGAGTTTTAAGGGTAAAAAATGGTTTATCTTGATTTCCGGCAAAACTACAAGTCCTATGGAAAAAAGTTAAATGGCAAAGTTGTACGTAATAAAAAGATCTACAACTTTTGTATTTGCAATTATTTCACATAACCTCAAAATTTAGGTGAAAAATTCAATAAACCAACTTTTTGGTTTTTTATATACATATTTTTCAAAAAAAAAATCTACGAAATTTGGTGAAAACTTACCTTATTATGTCCTAAATACACTGTACTTATAAAAAGATTAACGTTTTTGAAAAAAAATATAATGAATAACGTAATCAGAATTAAGTATCTAAATTCGATATTGTGATTTACGTATACATGTATATTTATATTGTATGAGATTTTCCTTTTTTCATCCTACTGTAATTATTTGGTTTCAAAAATTATCGACTCTGGTCTATAGTTGTGGGCTCATAAAGTAATGACGGACGATGTCGCCTTCTGACGCACCCATCAGGAACATTGAAGCTAAGACGCTGTAGTACTGTCAAATTGCTGCCCTTGTCATGTAACAATTTTATTAAGTACATTGCAAGCGCAAGCTCTTTGTAGCCCACAGATACAAGAATAAATATGGTCGGTCAAAAGGGTAGACAGTGTACATTTTAAGATAGCTTTCTGCTTTCTTAAACAACAAACAGCGCCAACTTAAATTCCCATTACCTTTTGAACCAGGTATAATTTGAAATTAAAATATTCAATTTCATAGAAATAGTTTTGACATGATAATACAAGAATTAAAGCTACATATTGCGATTCGATATTACTAAGAAATAAATATATAGAAAATTAAAGTTTATTTTTCCCTGTTTTGTTACATCAAATACTTTTAAATATTATACTTAAAAGACTCATTAGTGGAATTATTTCACAATACATAAAAATAATAATAATGTAATTCTTGTTATATTCACATTTAATATCTACAGCAACAGATTATTCACCGTATAACCGAAGCAAAAGCAATATACGTTTTCTATTTGGTGTTTCATGTTCGGAGTCAAGGAGCGAAGAGGACCCTTGAGGGAAATACCGTGTTTTCGGAAAGGTTCGAGTGATCCTTCAAAACATCTATATTAATACCCATTTGTTTTTATTACGTAGGAAACTTTATCTTTTTGTGAGATATAAAACGTATATAAATAGGATAATAACATATCGAGGCGAACTTTTACCGATAATGTTTGTCTTTCAATCTAAACACAATAAATTACTATAGTCTATATATTAATGACTAAATAATTGTACTACCACAGTACATTACATTATGTAACTTTAAAATGAATTTGTTTTATTCCTGGTCTTATTTAAATTAAGAATTTAATTTTATGACGGCTGAATATTCACACAGAATAACAGTAAAATATCAAGTCACAAAGGAGTTTCCTCTTTTTTACTTTTTTAAGCGCGAAAGCACCATAGATGTTATAAAATCTATAACAATCTAAGCAAAATGATTTAGCCTTTATGGAAAATGCATATAAACGATTCAGTGCATTTGTCAGTATGTTATGTACGTATTTGACTTACGTTTCAGTAAATAACTAAATTAATTTATTTTAATTGCATAATTATTCTCTTATTTCTGTTTATTAGGTACGAAACTGGTAGACCTATTAAAATAAATGTAAACTTAGTACTATCACAGACTAATCGTCGTGTATTATATTCGATACTTACTATAATTATATGTTTCACAACAGTCATAAATCAGACACAGCCTCCATTAATACCGTAAATACATTTTTACTACGTAAGCAGACAGGTCGGTTATATAAGGAAACTTTTGCGCAAACTTTGATACAATAAATTATTGTTCTATATTTAGATTGTATTAGTGATGCGGCCTATTTTCTCAACGCCTATGGGTTATACAAATCTATTCAGATAAAACTCGGTTACTTACTTACTCGAGACTATAATTTGTGGGCCATGTCTTTCAAACATAATAGTTTTACAGCCTCTTAAACTAGATTTAAGTATAAGGTACGTTCTATAATATTGGTAATTACTACTAGTCATAAATATTCCTATAGAAAAGAACTTCAATGAAAAATTATCTTTCCTTCTTTTTAATAACGTATGATTTAAAGCAACGTTAACAATTCTTATTAAAACTATAATCGAAACACTTATAAGTAAACAGCATATATAAAAAGTATATAAAATTTCTGATCACTTCGTGAATACTGTAACATAGGAGCAAGGAACGAATTTGGATAAATTAATATAATTATCCACTGGTGCAGTTCCCTTTGAGCTGAGCGCAGGCATTAACTTAATTTAGTTGGTAAAACTGCGTTTGTTCAACGTCATTAGAGACTTTACTAGAGGCGCTAGTTTTAGTTAAAAATGGAAATTTTCGTAAAACCCTATTATAGGAGGAATAATTTTCTAAAAATAACTCCTAAATGATGGCACCTTTAAACAAATTGCTGAACAGGCAAAAGATAACAAGCATTGTCCCCCTAAATATTTTGCCAGAGGTGGCTGTTGCGATCCTTTATAATAGATATGACAAGTTACTTATGGATATTTTTTTAACCTCCGACGTAATGTCGCCGAGCAAATTTAGTGAGCTGAGTTTTACATCATACGATTTTAGTTAAAATACAGAGTGTAAGATTGTTTAATTAAATTTAGTAGCTATGTGATTTCTTACTTATAGTACAAATTTATAAACGAAGGAAATTTCCTAAACAGTGAATGATCAATGGACTCTAGTAGCCAACCATCATAGACATGATGCAATAAGAAAACGTTATTATATTATTACAAGTAGAATAATTACGAAAGTAAAATGAATGTCAGTAAATATTGATCAACGTTCGAATACACTATTGTAAAATATCACCAAAGAGACTTTGAAATTTATATTTAAACCAGGCTTTAAAACCTTGAGTAGTGTTGGCTGATTGGCTTCAGCGTGCGACTCTCATCCCTGATGAGGGGTTCGATCCGCGGCTGTGCAGCAATAGACATTTCTAATACAACCCAAAAATGTCGACGGCGTATGTCAGGCAAAGAAGGTTGATCGCCCACAGACCTAAAAGGTTGTAGCGCCACTAGTTTTAGTATATATACGACTATAATTATATAATTATATATATATATATATATATATAGTATATATATATTATATATATAAATACTATAGAAACTATTTCACACAAAACATAAACTTACGCTGTCACACTCGCTAACGTCGGTTAATTCCACAAAGGTTAAATGAAAAAGAAATATAATTAATCGTTGTCGTTACCTGCAAACAATGTTTATGAACGAGTAGCACATTATATTGTACGATAAACTTTGCCTGCGTTTCAGTTTTGTGAAACAATGTATGAAACTTTACATAATTTTACGTAGCTATAACAACTTATATCGTTTTATTTTAGTATGCTAATTCTTCAACACGTTCTACCCTTTCTTCACAATTTCAACATTGTTATTCTACGAGAAAAGTGGTAGTGATATTTTAGTATGTAAAATTTTATAAATTGGATTGATTTATGATGAAAAATGCTTTCATGTTCATGCTTGTGTAGATAAAAATAATCACTTAAGTAAAATGTATTTTTATGTAACAAAAAATATAAAACTGCATACTTACCCTCATTAGGACCGGAAAGATAAGAAGGCTCAAACGTTAAGCCTCGCCCTTAAAAATTTGTCATAGAGAGTTTATTTCGGCCTGCTTAAAAGGTGGTGCGTTTAATTAACTATAACTCATTATAAAATTTAAATACACAAACATACAAAGTTTTAGCAAATAAATTTGTTTTGTTTCAGTATCTATACTATCAGCGTTTCATATTAATAAATTCTCTTAAATGATAGAACTTGGTCGTATCTCTATTTATAGGATGCTATTTGCTAATGAATAAATAAATAATCCAAATATTGCTATTTTGCGTGAAAGTGTTTGACCTAAAATACTAGTTATCTAAGTTTATAAAGCTAACTTTACATACACTTTTTCTATGTTTCTTTACCATTAAAGTTGTGTTAAAACCCCATTTATGTATTCACAGTTGACATTCGAAAACACAAGGGTTTTTTATGCTAGTTTAATTTAGTTGTAATGAAATGACGGTTAGGACTACTTAACTTAAATCTTTTAGAAGATTTTTAAATTGTAAAAGGAATTTCGTTAGGTGTAAGCGTATCAAGGAGTTGGTAAACTTATTTAGAGGTTAGCTGATTACACCAGCCTCGTCACAAAATATTAAAGTCATTTGATAAAACCTTCTACTTTGAGAGAGGATTGCGGAAATGTAATTGAAACGTTATATAATTTTTTTTTAAATTTCTTTCAAAGTTCCATTTACAAACAATATATTGATGTTAGTATAGGGAATAATTTATAGATACCGCATATGCTTCGATTTTTTTCAAGTAATTTTCCGTGCTTTTGATTTCAGTTTGGGACGTCGTATCAGTTCGATACACATTTAAAAATATAAAATTAACACGTTTTTCAATAAAAATAATTTAAGTTATAAGTTAAATTTAATAAAACAAACTCGTAGTTACATAATGGTCGCGTCTATATTAATCACTGAATCATAATTTTAATGACATTTCAATTACGCTGATCTAATAAGTAATAATGTAATGTTAAATTAATAATACTTTTAACGTTTTGTACTAGAACCGAATGTTAATTAAGCAAATTACATATAAAACGAATTTACATTATTCACATAAAATGACATTTAGAGTGCTTATATCCGTTAATGAAGCTTTATTTAAATGTGTAACACTCGAGTCAACCGAAGACAATTGTGTTCCAAAAAGTTAATAAGTCCTTAAATCTTAGCTTCTCTGTGTTTTCCATCTGTTTTTGCATACAAAATATAGGAATCAGTTTAGTATTTATGATGTTAATAAGCGACCTCCCATTTCCTCATCAGGGGCCGTTCAAGTAATACGAAAGCAGATTTACTGCAATTTATGTCAGCAAAAGTAAGCCAACCCTGTCAAAAATAATAGTACATATAAACGTATACATTTTTTGTAGGAATGCATTTCGTTTTCAAGCATAGACAAAGTGTTATGTGCAAAAAAGTAAATACTACTAACTTACTGTTGAAGTAATCACCAAATAAGAAAATCAAAGACACACAACCCCCCACCCCCTCTCCCCCCATAGTGCTAACGTAATACTTGAACGGCTTCTCCACTTTTTTTATAATAGACAAAATAGTTACAAAACTCAAAACTACCATTAGAAAGACCCGGAATTATTGTATTTCCCAGTCGCAAGCCTTTCTTCTATCTCGAGGAAGCTGTGACTGAAAGCTATTTCTATAGTCATAATATCGAGAGGACGCGGAATAACAATGGATTGTAAGACATTATTAGCCTCATCCCACGCCTTTTCTCTGGAATGCTGTACAAAGGTCAGAGTGTGGGTGGAAATACGACCAAATAATCAGTGGGTGTGTTTATAAACCGTAAATTTATTTGCTTAAGTGGTAATATTCAAGTCACTATTTTTTTTGCGTGCGTTTGCCAGTAGCGTAATGTTCTGTAGTTCATACTATTTCGTTATTGCCATAATAAGTGAAGAGCTAAATAGTCAACCAAAAATTTTTAAACAATAAAAATGTCCTTTCCAATATTAATTTCTATCTAAAATCATAAAAGTCATAGTCATGGGTATGCTGTGCAATGTGCATGCCTCACCATAGTTTATATTTACTAATCAATGGCAAGTTATTTGATCAAATATATACAAAAGAGCCACTAAGACCGAATAGCTAGTAACTTATTTTTATTACTACATACATCTATGGCGCTACAAGCGTAGGTCTACGCCTCAGATTTCTGATTCTGTTTAATGATAATTTTTCAATCTAATAGGCAAGGGGGTTTAAGTCAAGCCGGTTTCCTCACGATTTCCTTCACCGTTCGAGCGAGTGTTATCATGTGTATGTGTTTCACGTAGAAAGAAAGTCCATTGGCTCAGCCGGGGATCGAACCTCAGGGATGAGAGTCGCACGATGAAGCCACTAAGCCTACACTGCTTCTATTACTATTAAACCTATTAAGGAAAAATAAAAAGTAAAAAGGAGTCTACGCATTAGGTCGTTAGGGCACTTCGTACACCCCTCATTGAGAAGATTTTTTTCACAACACATGACACATATTTTGTTGTAATGCAAAGGGAAGCCTGCAAAGCCTAATCCTGTGATGATACATTTACGAGTTACTGTAAATGGCGGTTCTATGTACTCGTAGTAACACAAACGTTCCCTTTGTGAAATTTCCTATGTCAACCAAAGGATCGCTTTGAACGGAAGCGGATTCACACCGAGTACCTAGGTACATCAAATTTACAAATATTGCCTAGAAAATTCCCTGCTTATGGATGGGTCAAGAAGTGAAGAAAATTTTTTATTTCAGTGAAAACTGTTAAACAATTTTAACTAAAACCTTGATTATATTGTTAATGAAAAAGTAACAGGTTGTTCCGGTTTCTTACCGGTTTGATCTAATTTTGTACAGGATGTATGAATATTGCGAATTTAGTACATATGGAGGAATATGCTAAAAATAGGTAACATTTAAAGCAAGCCTGTGAAGGTTAGTTTTTATATTGATGTGTCAAAAAAACATTAAAAGTAGTCTATCAGCTAAACATGCAGCTCTAAAACCATGGAAAGCTTTTCGAAACCGCTGTACAAATTAATAAGCACCTGTAAAATAACAAAAAAAAATATATCATATTTTTTAGAACCCATTATCTTGTACAGCACAGAAGATACTTTCCTATACCTATAAATAACTTAGTTCTTATTCTAATTATTTCAAGCCAACATTGAACTTCGAAACATATCTTATAACTTCGTACAGAAAACATGTTCAAGTATGATTGGCGTTCTTGAATACGGGCTCAGCTGTAATAACGGAGCTTAAAGGTCTTTTAAGCTTCACTTATATGTAGTAAAAAATTGCAAATTTAATTAACGAAACACATGTACACCTAAAATTAATTAATAAACCACAACAATTCATGGAATCTCAAACCTAATCGTCGCGGTACAGCTAAACCAATTATTGTATTAATACATGTCAATAATTATTATAATTAGATTGAACCGATGAAGCCTCAAGCAGCGATTGTGAACCACAGACTATAGATAGATAAGTGATCACAGATTAATAATAAACCATATTATTGTTATGTAAGATTAATTTATGTTATTATTAAATTAAAACTTCGTGAAGATAACCTTCGTATGGTATGAATCTACTTCCGTAAGTATGTTATAATTAATTAATTCCGATATTCAATTTTTATTAACATTTTAAAAATCGTAAGACGTTCGTAATTCAAATATTACGAAATGAAATTCGATAAAATAAAAATAAATCAGTGGCGCCACAACCTCTTTAGGTCTTGGCCTCAAATTTTTGAATCTGTTTCATGATCATTTTTAAATCTAATAGGCAAGTAGGTAATCAGCCTCGAGTGCCTGACACACGCCGTCGACTTTTTGGGTCTAAGACATGCCGGTTTCCTCACGATGTTTTCCTTCACCGTTCGAGCAAATCTAAAATGCGCACATAGAAAGAGTGTCCATTGGTGCACAGCCGGGGATCGAACCTACGACCTCAGGTATGAGAGTCTTACGCCGAAGCCACTAGCCCAACACTGCTCAAAATTCAATAAAACATAATTTTAAACTCTTGTGTAAACTCCTGATTTTCACTGATCCCTTTATATCCTGCACCACCAAAATATTTAAATAAAATAACCAGAGCTGGTAGCTCGTACATCTAATCTCGGCGAGTCCAACTTTCTCTAGCATTTAAAACCGCATGAACTTTATAAATTAAACTCGCATAGCTGTAGATACAGTTTGAGTTTAGCCCCGGCATCTTTTATTACGTAGCTTTATAAAACGAACCTGTACGCATACCACGAAACTTATGTGCAATTCTGACTCCCATTCTGGCTTTGATGATGTAATTAACGTATCACCCGCAACTGTATTGAAAAACTACGAAATATGATTTCGTCGTCTATCGAATTACCTTTTTATAGTATAAGATCCCGCTATACAACGACCTTCACCGAGATGCTTATTTAATGAAACTTATTTTATATTTAATTTAATATGTCAATAAATATAATCCATATGGGTTGCCTAGCAAATTTCAGTTCAGAGTATGTTTAATTAATATTAAAAAAAAAAAAAAAATATAATTTGCATGTAGTAAATTTTTTTGAACTTTTTTCAATCAATATTTTTAATCAGGGTAGTATTATATATGTATCACTATAACCTTCTTTTATACTAAAGATGTATATATACTTTAGTGTCACATAAAAAATATACACATAAATAATTAATTGATTAAAAACAACCTAACGTTTGCATATTCTATGGGCTTCATACGTTCGGTGAAAGGTTTAAAAAAATATATTTTTTTTAAATTAATTAAACATACTCTGGACTGAAATTTGCTAGGCAACCCATATGGATTATATTTATTGACATATTAAATTATATATAAAATAAGTTTCATTAAATAAGCATCTCGGTGAAGGTCGTTGTATAGCGGGATCTTAGACCATTAGAGAGTGCCTGCCAGTAAGTATCGAGTCAATAATTGGAAATCAGAGTAGCTTTTACAGAGTACCAATAAGTTAGTTTTTGAGCGCCGTCGGCCTATTATACGAAAATTGTACATTTCAAAAAATATTGAAACAATAAATCATGCCTTTATGTAAGAAAGCTTGATTAGATTCGTGAAGAAGCGACTCATTTGCATTCTAAAAACAAAGTCGTGTCTGTAAAATATACCCGCAAATGGAATCATATTCAAGTATTTAAGCGTACGATTTTTAACCCTAATTCTGTATGTATGTTATTACTATGTACGCACTTAACAATTCCTATTCGGGCAACAGTGTAGAAAAACATAGGCAGCCGACAAAACCTAGAAATGTTGGCCATGGAAAGACACAGAAACAATAAAAAACCATCCTTTGGGTCGTTTTAGAATACATCTTTGCTATGTTAAGAATATAAATCATATTAATTATCTGAAGGTTTTAGGCGGCCAATTTTAAGATTTTAATGTTTTTTAATGCAACGTGGCTTGGCAGGTGACACTTGTTTGTTTACTAACGTATAAACAAGTAATTACTTATCCTTAAGAAACTTCTAAAGCAAGTAATTGCTCCCTTAAATTATATAGTCCACTACTTCCCAAAATAAAGAACTCTTTACTACTTCGTAAACAATTCCAACCGTTGACAGTTCTCACTTAAGCCATTTGTTTAGCTTATCAAGTGGGACAAAATCATTATTATCTAATGTAACCACTTCTTCTTAAGGCAGTAGTTATTCTGGACTACATATACGGTGTCAGCGCTAGATGCTGTCTGAACGACATGAAGTAATTAAAGGATGTCTCTTTGAATTGAATTGTGCTACCAGCAAGCTTTAAAACAATATTGATTTGTTTTATTTGAATTGCGATTATATACGTATAATAATATATTATATATGCCCGAGAGATTAATGTATATCTAATAATAACTATGGAGTCATTATTATTGAGCCGTGTTGGCCTAGTGGCTTCAGCGTGCGCCTCTAATCCCTGAGGTCGTTGGTTCGATCCCCGGCTGTGCACCAATGGACTTTCTTTCTATGTGCGCATTTAACATTCGCTATTATATTACTAAAGGATCATGAAACAGATACAGAGATCTGAGGACCTAAAAAGGTTGTAGCGCCATTGATTATTTATGGAGTCATTATTATTTTCGACCATTGAATAGTCGTTAATTTATAGATCTATCTAAAGGGATTTTAACTAATTTGACTTTGATGTTATTAAATTATAATGAAAATGGCAGCTGATACCGTCGCCATGACTCCCACATATACATTATACCAATATTGAATGGAAAATGGAATCGGAAAACACTTTTGCATTAAGAAAATGCACGGCTCATTTCCTGTCTTTGTACGTTTATGTATGCTTTTATCTATTGATTTAAAAAAAAGAGGATTTGGGAGACCCAAAACTTGTCAAATTAGATGTAAGCGAAAATGGTACGAGTAAAACAGAGCTTAATTGTGCACTATTTAGTTTTATTTTATATTATCATTAATATTCAAATTACATTTTAATAAAATATTATCTAGAAAGGTTTTCATAATATGAACGTTGATATTTCAACAATTTTAACAATCTCATTGTCAAAGGATGGCGGTGGTTGTTGAACCGCTTTGCACATTTTAATCATCAAAAATTCTTTGTTGAATTGAAATAAATCTGAATACTTAGGCCAATGACATTGTTTGACGAGTAATACGTAATCGTAAATATAGCGTAAATACTAATTTAAGGTATTTAAAAAGTTACATGAATTTTTTTTTCACTTATAGAGTAATACTATAGATCAATACTTTCTTAACTTTTTATCAAAATGACAGAAGAACCTTTTCAATTTATTAAAATGTTGGTTTATTCTAAAAGTCATTTTCTTTGATCCCTTACGGTTGCTTCAGAACGGTTCCCAATAGACATCTATTATTTACACACCGAAATGCTAACCTGTTGCTCTTAAAATACACAAAATAAGGAATGCATTATTACTATTTATATTCTCTTATTTATTAAACGATCAAGAAATTTGAATATTTGAATGGCAACCATCTTTTACAGGTTTATTAATATAAAATTATATCCTACAAAAATTATTTTTTTTTTTTTTAATTTAATATATTTTTTTTAAATATACTATGTGATATAATAAATAGTTTCATATTGTTACAGTTTTGACGAATATAACGAATTGGTAATCATTTTCTCCAGTTTTCTTTACACTTGCGACATCTATCTTTAGAACATGTAATTATCTTGAATTACGCTTATTTCTTTGAAACGATGGGTCTCTTTTCTTTGTTTCTATTATCAAATAAAATCAAAATTCTGGCCTCTTCCATATTATATTGTAAATAATATTTGAAAATCTTTTCAAAATTCTCTTCTGGTTTACAGTCATACGAAAGGCATTGTATTTAGATAATATTGTCAAATCATAGATGGCGCGTTCGCACATCGTATATAAACGAATATTTCTAAAAGTATAGGGTTGAGTATATAAAGTAAAATATATTTACAAAAAATTTATTATAATAATTAGTAGTCCTTGTTTTTGGAATTCTAAAAAACCTGGCTCTGAAATCAGAAACCATTACATAAAAAAATAAAGATCATAGATATTCTTCCACTCCCTAATTCAAGTGACGTTTATCTATTTTTAGTTTGTTATGGAATACTCAAAGTTTTATTATGGTCTTATAAGATCGATAACATTAATATCCTTTAGTATTTCATTTCCTATAGTTTTCACTGCATCACTGAGGATTTGGTTGATTTCATACTGAAACAAAAGTTTCTTTCATCAGACCCAATTTTCATATTATTTGCATAAAAATATTACCTATATAACTTAAATATAACGTAAGGCCCTGCAGAACAAAATCTTCAACTTGTATCACAAATAATGAGCATCGTCAGGTCAAGTACGTGTGTCTGACACCAAAGGAAATAATACCACTTCACGATTGACAGACCAGGGGTCAGTGGTACGCTCTTTAGTTAAAGTACTTACATACTTGACAGCCCTTTCAAGTGGTTTTTGTTACTTAAACAAGTCAATGCATGAAAATTTAGATGGACGTCTCTCGAATGATACTAGTAAACAGCCGGAAAGTTTCATAAAAATCATAAATAAATGTAAATCGACTCTCACAATGAACAATAAATACTTCTCAAATAATTACTACTCAATGCAATAAATACCTCAAAGAACGTCATGAGCTCAGGTACAAGGTTTCCAAAAAACCTTGAAATAAACGAGCTTGCGACTTCGTTATACCACATACCAGTGATGGTGGGCTGCAAAATAAATATGATTCAAATATATCGTTAAAACTACCAAAAAGTTTACTGTTTGAACTGTGTATTAAGTTGAATTCCTTTTATGCGAAAACTTGCTTTAATATCTTGGCTTATTAATGTATATTATTAAGAACATGTGAACTAGAAAGAAACATACATACAGTCTGGCAGTCTGTACTATAGCACCACAGTAGCTCTACGAATCATTCTTTAATCTTTTACACAATGTATATGTTGTATTATGTTTGTAGGAGTAATTCCCGAATACTAATTATCTTAATATAATCAAATATAAAATACCTGAAAATCTCCGAGACTGACTTGAATTTCACAATCATTAATTGTAAGGAACATTCCATTATTAATCCTCAGAGATGTACTCAATCTTCCCTTGATGCGCGGTTTTACAACGTTTACACTGAAAGAACGAAAGGATTAGGATCCTGTTAAAACTATTTAGTCGCTTTGACAGCGAATAGCAAGAAAAATTAACATAAGAATAATTCTCGTAATTCGCTGTCAATGAATTCAAATTAATCCTTTAGTGAAACTGAAGTTTTTAGATCTTGAAGATTAAATAATATACTTAAAATAAATGTTTTAAACAAATATTTTTTGTAGAGTCTATCTAAAATAAATCTCCGACAGGGGGATATTCTGTCAAATCTCAAAAATGAAAATGCAGTGGCGCTGTTTTATCTTACGTTTTAATTATTCCCCTCCTACCTGAGGAAAAATTAAAAGTAAAACATAGATTAAACATTGGCAACATTGAATGCGCACTATCGGCATGTAGTACTATCGGTCCGTACTCTGTAACTCTATAACTTCCAAAATCTACAGCAATACCCATCCTGACGTTTTTGTACGCAAGTTCCATGTACATAGTACTCTTAATATCAGTAGCGCTAATGGCAACCTTGGGATCATGCTATATAAAACCTTATTATTATCTAAGTCAGTAATATAAGGATCACTGTGGGATCGCTTTTGAATGTAATATAAGTGATTCATTTTCTCGGTCATCCGTACCAGAGTCGCCTGCGTACAAGCCCCACTGGAAATTAGCCCACGATGGCTTATTCGTCTAGGAGATCATATAAATTTCACGCACAAAGCATTAGAATTTGGCGAATGTATTTCAACGTAAAAAAAATCTAGTCTTCAATAAATTAATCGAATAAAAATATACAATACTTTAAATTACACGTCGGAATTTTATTTGAAGGTATATATTTAAATCGTACCTCATATTTCCGCCTCCAAATACTTGACCGCCCAATACTACAAAGTTCATGTCATAGCTGTCTGAAACAAGAGATAGCATCAAAGAGAATATTGGTAACAGAATATTTATTCTCAAAACAACCAAGAAAATAACTTCTCTGAAGCGGATATATATTGTAAAGTTATACTTACTTGTATTTACATTAATTTCCGGTATATGTGTGTCAAAGCTCAAAATGTATCGTTGAAAGATAATTCCCTCTATGGCAATATTTAATGTATCAAACACAAATGTACTCAAATTATCAACCCGTGTCTCACCAATCTTGATGAATGATCTGTAATTAATGATGAATAAATTCTAAACACACAAACTGCTCCAGTCAAGAGATACTTTAATTAAAATACCACCATAATAAAGTGAATTTAGGAGAATCTAAATCGTTCCCAACAGCTAAAGCTATTGTTAACTTAACTTATAGAAATGGTATACAAAAACAATATCGCTATCGATATGTAAACGGCAACAATGAAGTTGCTATTAATTTAAATTCAATAAATACACACGTACTCCGGTGTTTCGAAAATATTTTCACCAACTTCTATTTCCCCTATCCTCAAAGGATCCAAAACGGGAATATTTTCAGTTCCATTCACCATAACATCACGTAATTGATTAATTAGATCATTTAAAATTCCTTGGAGAATCCTATTTCTTTCACCAACACCTGTTAAGATTTCACAATTAGAAGATCATCAATATAGAAATAACGGCTAATGCTTGTAAAAAATGAAGAATTCGCCTTAACTTTGAAAATTATTAGTTTTATCAATTACACTTACGATTCCCTTTCAGAGCCTCCTCCAATCTTATTTTATCTATTTTTAAATCTGATGCATTTACGAAACTCACAAATACCAGCAAACTAATAGTTATAGCACGCATCTTTGCTGAAAATAAATTTTACATAATATTATACATTATTATTACTAAAGATAGTTTTGTCATAATGGTCAAGAGTGCGGCCCTCAACTTTGGTGTCGTAGTCAATCCCTGTGGTACACCAAGAAATCCTTGAAGCATTGAGTTGCCATCAGATTGAATAAATACTTAAGGAATATCTTTTTTTGTTATTTTCTTTTAAATTACTTAAGGAAAATAAAAGTAACTCACCAATAAAGTATTAAATGTTATTCCTAAATGAATTTCTCAGATACAGTGATAAATATTAATTGATGTAAAACAATCACATCCAATGTTATCAGGGATATACATTATCTTAAGATAATTAATAAATGTAATTAATGGATTGTTATAAAGCTATTTATTTTACGTGATAAGAATTGATAATCTTGATATGTTACAAGTATTAGCTTTGTTGAATCGAATAAGAATTTTATCAAAACGCTATTTTCTTTAATGGGCAAAACAATACACGTGTTCTGCTTCCATTTAACTTGAGTACGATCTCAATACAAACACTCAATATTGAGTGTTCTTTATGTTGAACTGTACTTTTATTTTTATCTTTGTTTTTGTTACTGTCTTTTCCTAATCTCAGCACTATATTGTATTCAAGTCAAGAAATTCTTACGAGGTGGAGGTTTTTCGCATAGGGCAGTTTATTTCCAACCCTTATACTCACCTTATATTAAAGTGCTCTCTTTACTTAAAATTTACCCTTATATTATTATTTTCTTCGAATTTTTATAGTATCTAGTTATTATGCATCATTTATTTTGGGGTACATGAATATCGTTTATCGTAACTTAATTTGTATTATGCGTGGTTTCTAACATTACGATACAATAAATTTAACGAAATTGAGTTTTATGTTCCTGTGATTATAAGTTTATCTTACACAACTACATTTTTAAAGTTAATATACTCGTACATGGACAAGTGCCTCGCGTCTGCGGCGCTGACGCTGGCTGTAGGGGCTGTGTGAAATTCTATTAGTTCCAATGGGCTCGATTTCCATGAGATTGTTTTTAAATACTTAGTAATTATCTATAGTAATGCAGCCAAAATGGTTGTAAGTTTAAGCATTTAGATCAGATCTTAATGCAAAGTCAAATTACATATAGGTAAATGCCCCTTATATTAAAAATAGTAAAATAAAAAACAATTTGTTTGATAAACAATTGTATTGTTATGACATATAGGTCTATAATTTCTTAGTCGATAGTCCGTTTGATAGCAAATATAATTAAATATATTAATAGCTTTCAATTTCATTAAATAACCCAGAGAAGTAGCTGGGTTTTAAAACTTCATCAACAATTGCCCGAATTGTGTCAGTGATGAACTGGTTGATTGAATCCTGTAATAAAATTATAAAATATATAGTTGTTTGCTTTGATTTATTGAGGAAAAACTAAGTTTTAAAATATTTGGCTTTTGTATAGTTTAAAAAAAAGTAGTGGCCTAACAAGTCTGCCCAGCGGTAGACTAATTGATATTTCCTACGAATAAGAATTCGTAGGAAATATCGCGATGTTTGCCCTTACCGTAAAAGCAAGAGCTTTTACGGTAAGGGCAAACATCGCGAGTACACCAGCATGTCTTAGGGTAAGTCTCCCGTATCTCAAAAACGTAACACATGGGAGTAATAGATCTCGCCCAATTATTAAATAGAATCTAGTAAAATAGACGCCGTGTTTACACATAACGGTCAAGTTTAATAACGTAAAATATACTTAAATATATATCTATAAAATGTACCTCAAAAGTTTTTAGCAGGTAAGGAATGTCTTGGTTGAAGAGTTTGTTGAAATTGGCTGATAGGTCCTCTTCCATAACCGTCAAATGAACGTTTGACTGAAAGATAAAAGACAAATCTTAAAAATGTACTAATAAGTAAAGTATATTGCAGAGGAAGGAATTTGCTCCTCTTCCGACCTAAAAGGAGGATCCTCGACCAGTCTCAGTCTATCAGTCAGGCCTATCAGTTAGGCCTGAAGGCCCCAGTGGCTAAAGTCGAGGAGTTCTATATCCTTAGCGGCCGAAAACACATTGTTAATGCGATTCTGACATCTTCATTCTTCATACTGTTTGTAAGTGTCGCTACAATTGCAATACATTTAGCGGAGTGTCCAGAACTTAATTTCTACTTTTGTTAGTGTTTTAAGTATATCTCGAATTTATTTCTTTGTTATATAAATACACATTCCTGTTTGGGGAACAGGTAAAAAGTAGTTACCAGTACCGGTTATATCAATAAAAATTAGCAAATGTGTCCCTAAATATTTTTCTTTAAATTAGGGTCACCTGGATGAGACCGTTTAGTGGAGAATGAGCAATAAAGTATAAATAAATAATATCAGATCTTACTGTGATTCTGTCCAGGCGGAATTTCACATTCAGACTGCGAATGGAAATACCAGAAATGATTCCAACATTGACGCGGACTTCACCAGAGAGACCGACGCCATCTATTGCCAAACTGAAAAGGGCATTAAACAAAACAGTGTTAAATTTTGATAATTTTTTCAGTTAGACATGTTAATAAAACTTCATTCTCAGGGAAAAACGTGAATTTATAGGAGCTGGTAACCTGTTCATTCGATTATTAATATTATTAATTAAGAAAATGACTAACACAAAATATATTAACCACGATTAGCCCATTCCTTCAGGAACACTAGTTAATAGGAATAATAGTTAAGAATTCAAATCAAATCAGCCTTGAATGAATATTTTTATAAAATTTGTTATCAAATCAGATATCGATCTTTTCCTTCAGACATCGTACGACTTTTTACTAATTAGAAGTCAAAGTCCAAATAATTCAGGAAGATCGTGCATGATGTTTACTTCTGTTGATATAAAATACTAAATAGATAAAAAACCTTTGTTTTATTTGTTGCCCCGATAATTACATTGTAGCGCGATGTAATGATCTGGCTTTCGATATGGACACTTCAAAACAAAGAGAAATTTCGAAACAGATTAACTTGTTCAAACAAAAACACTTCTAAATATTGTATTCTTTTATCATGTGGCCCGATAATTTTACACTCCTCACGGTCTTACGGTTTCAAGCAGGCCTGTATGAAAAACATTATCTATCTAAATTATATCACTAGTTATAGTTAAGATATAAACTGTAATCTTGGTTATATAATAATTGGAAGTGAAAGCTACATATAACATTGTTATAATTTTACTAAAATATTGTCTCAAACTCACCTGCCTCTAAAATCACCGCTGTATCTCTCTCCGAAAACATTTGCTTTCAATCCCGAGTTCACTAAAAACATACACAATTTTATATTGCCGTCGGAATTTTGCATGTGCTCCAATTTTTGCGTAAGTTATATAAGTATACTAGCATACTCGGGCAAGCGTTGCTGTGGCTAAGGTTTTTGTTATATTATAATATGATAGTAAACTATTCAAGGGAAACGGTAGGAGAACACCAGTCATGGAGACCACTATGCTTGTTTGGTGGTTATGCCATTAAATTGTAGCTTATGTGAAACGTTGGTACTTTCAACACAGCGCCATCTGTTAGAATTGTAAATGACAAATAATAAACAAGTAATTTGCAATAAAATAATATTGCGGGTATAAATTAAGATGTAAGCTATCCTATCTTTTAAGTTAGATATAACTGCACACGGTGTGCAAATTTAAGTGAAATCGGTAGTACCAGCATATATAAAACCATTTGATCGTATCTGCCCTAATCCGGATTTTCAAACTTACCTACGACCAACACGAGATGTGGAAGCTCAATATTAAAGCGTAACCTGTTCTGAAGCACTGAGTAGTCCATTTGTCTAATCACGATGTCACTGGCTCCAATAAAACTGAAGTTATTCAGGAATAACCTCACATCTACGAGGCTGTAAAACACAAAAATATTTACTTATAAAATTGACATTATGTTGTATTATTTATTTATTTAAAGAAAACATAAAGTAATAATATAATTATGGATGCAAAAATTATTCACAGTTAATCACTACATAGTATAAAACAAAGTCGCTTTCTCTGTCCCTATGTATGCTTAAATCTTTAAAATTACGCAACGGATTTTGATGCGGTTTTTTTAATAGATAGAGTGATGGAAGAGGAAGGTTTATATGTATTTTTGAGGTTTCTAATGTGATGTCGTAAATAATTACATTTTTTTCGCTTACATTGCAAACGCAGGCTGAACCCAAAAGATTAATCAAAATATCCAAATTTAACGCGTGCGGGCCACGGGCAGTAATGAAGAAACGAAAACTACTGGATCGATTTTAATAATTTTTCCAGTGAGTGACTAGGCTATATATTTAATACCCGTACGAAACCGGAGCGGGCCGCTATGTTTTTATATACAACTTTCACAGTGTATTTAGAATCAGGATTGCACCCGTGCCAAGCCGGGGCGGGTCGCTAGTTTTTAACATAAAAACTCTTATGTCTTATAGTACTGGTCGTGTGCAACGTAATATCCCAAATAAGAATTAAATATTTAAATGTTTCACAATGAATGGGGCACATTTTATTAGCTTAAAATGGTAATATAGAGCCGAGTCTTAACGCTAAGTACTCGTATGTCAAATCTAATATGTTTCTGACATAATAGTCAGACTTTGCGCTATTTCTTGACTCTGAATGTTACCCTAAGATCGTAAAGATACTTACAAAGGAATATTGTATTCAAACTCATAGGAATCGATGATAAGCGGGTCCATTCCATTTTCTCTAATTGCATTTTGTACTTGTCTGATGATATTTCTTATTGTGTTTGTGATCAAACGTGGCTCTTTGGGTTCTGAAAAAGTCACTTAAAAATTAACGTATGAAAACAGTGCCGGTACTCTATAATAGCGATTCCATCTTCAATATTGAGTTTTTGTATGACGTTATCATAAGATTACAACATACATCGATGAAACTATATACATCAAAATCGCTATTGGAAGGGAGCGACGACGCTTTGTTTGACACAATAAAATTCAAAAATTACGACTTGAAACTTAAAGTAGGTACCAACACGAGATAGTAATCTTTATTTTACCTCTTATTATTAAAGCTGCAGACAACAAAGAAAATGATAAAAAATAAATAATAATATATGATGATAACAAATAGTTTTTTAAATAACATCGTTATAAACCCTGATATTAAGCTATAATTCTTATAGCAAAGTAATGTCGCCTTCTCCTGTAAAAAAAGTTTCCGAATTTTATAAATTCTTACCTACGTTTCGAACTTGATTAGTACAGTCAAAACCGCTTATAACAACATCGGATACAGCGACATATAGCTTACAACGACGAAATTTTATCGATATTCATCGGCTATAACGACCAACCGCTTCTTGTCTCAGCAAAACAAAACAATACAAACGATTTTAAATCTTATTTATAAGCATTGAATGAATATTAGGCATATTATGACCTACGCACTTTCTCCCGCCTCATCCGAACCTCTTCCCGGCCATTTGACCTTGCATACTTTACACATGTTTAGTTCGCTAATTGACTGCGTGAGTAACAGTTTGATTTAAAAGTTTTGTTTCTTTTTTGACTCCTTTACATATTATAATAACATACCATATTATAACCCATACCTACCTATAGATAGATAAGTATGATAATATAACTATGTACATACATATGTACTGTACTTGTGTATATGACATTGCTTATAACGACTATCGGATATAACGTCGGCAACTATACGGTCCCTTCAATGTCGTTATAAACGGTTTTGACTGTACTAGTATTATATTGATATTATTTTTTACGATTACTATCTCAAAATAAGGTTAGTAAATATGAAACTTTTTTTTACCAGTGTTTTAAAATAATATTATGAGAAGCAAGCATTTTTATTCTCATTTCATCAGCTAAGCCTTAGTTTGAAATCTACAGTCAATAAACCCCTTCAACCCCCTATTGTACTCTTAGTTAGTTTATAATGTTTAAGTAATAATAAAAAGCACTCACCAACTTCATTTATCTTTTGTGGAAGAGCTGTGGCGCCGGCCACAAGCAGTGCGCACGCAAAAACGACGAATTTCATGATTAATGATACACCTGCGAGACAAAATTATACATATATATATACTTACATATATTATATTAATAGTACTATGACTGATTAGTTGATAGAATTGATTGTGAAATGAAAACTCCCTTGAAAACAAGTGATAAATTGTTGATTTTGTTCTCGAAATTATATCAATAACAAAATGAAGAACTTTTAAAAAAAATTGCAAGAAGTCAAGTTCTGTTGGCGCCTTGGTATATGAATAATTATCAAAGGAAATACTTATTATTAAACGTACTAGGTGTCTAGAATTTTATGATAATAATATCACTGAAACGAGTGCAAAACAGTTTTTTTTTTAATTATATATGTTTATTATACTATAACTTACCAAATGAAATCGTATTATGCGTATTATTGTTAGATTAACCGTTTTATAGTACAGCCGATATCATTTTAATTAATTAAGATAAACATTATCAATAACAATTAAAGGATTTTATAAAAAATTGATTACGCTGTCCCAGCGTACCTAAAGACAGCATACCTACAGTCCATCTAGAATATTACATTTGTTTTGACTGTGATTGCTGTAAAGCATTTCTATATAATCTAGGAAAATGAGCTGGCCAGTCTTTAATACACGCAGAAGTCTTTTTGAAGTGAAACTTCTTTAGGCGCATGAGGGTATAGTAGTTTATGCAACTGTCACATAATAGAGGGTATTAAAACATGAGCGTGGTTTTTTCAAAATAAGATTACACGAGTGTTTTAATACCTAATTATATGCAGTTGCATACACTACTTTATTTAATCCCATGGCTATAGGTTTTCAAATCATAAAATCTTGGTAACATTTGTCGTACGCTTTTCTTGATTTTTCTGGCAAAAGACTGTTCGTCAGTTTCGTAGCTGTTTCAAGAATGTCAGATGGAGTTAAATTTTCATCGGTCTCGTCGGCGTTGCTTGACATTTTTGCTACTAAAGTTTTATCCAACAAAATATTACTCAAATTCGTATGTACGAAATAGCGCCAAATTGGTCTTTTGGCTCGGAACCAGCGCGCTCACCACAAATAATTTGTGTAGGGTAGACCGAGGCGAATCGGATCACTTTTTCTTTGAGGTTGAGAAAATCATACTAAAGTGTTATATAATGTTATTTTTATTGATAAAATCGTAAGAAGTAACAATTAGCTATGAAATAAACATCTGAAAACTTAAATCATACATATATTTTCTCAATTAGCTATTAAAAACTAAAAAAAAGGAAAATATCCGAATCGCTCCAACTTTCGGGGTGAATCGGATCGTATACGACATATAACAAAATTTTAAGGTATAGTGTTAAACAACTTTGGAATCAGTAAAAATATATAATAATAAGATCAATTTTAATTATTGGCACATAATTCACATATATATGGCCCTTTTTTCTGTAAGCTCGTGAACGGTACTGAAAAAATCTTAGCAGTTTTACGTAAGGTCATTATTTCTTCTTCTGGACTTTATTTACAGCCTCTTTCATTTTTTCTTGAGACCATTCTCCAGCGGTCATGAAATAAATATGAATCAATAACCTCAAACATGTAATAAATCAGTTTAAAAGTATCATCCAATTCGCCCCTAAGGATATGATCCGATTAGCCCCATAATTAAGACTAATTATGATTTTGGCCCATTCGGTGTCGAGACCCTTGGTCCGTGGGGTCCTAGCGCTTTAAGGCTTTTTAATGACATATCAAAAAGGTTAGTCGACATCACAGGAGACCGAAGATCTGGCAGCTACCTCGGACAAAGAATTAGTCTAGCGATTCAAAGGGGGAACGCTGCCAGTATCTTCGGAACCTTGCCTAAAGGGACTCCTTTTAATAATATATTTTAGCTGTTTATGTTAAGGTTAGTTTTTTTTCCATGTACCTATATTATTTTAGTCATTATATTTTAAGGTTAGTTTTTTTTTTCAATGTTATTATTTTAGTTTGTATGACATTCAGTGTATTTATATTATATTGTTATTTCTAATTTGTAATATATTATAAATACTGTTATTAGAGGAATATCTTTAAAATTTAAATGTATGCTTAAATGTATATATATATATATATTGTATGTATGTAACTAGTGATTAATTTTTATTGTTCATATTACGTTTAATTTTTTTTTGCATTGGCCCACAGCGATTTTTGTTTAGTTTTTGTAATTTTAATATTTGCATTATCTCTTCGTGTATGTCATGTTTGCATTAAGACTTTTGAAATAAATATTTTAGACGTTAACCTCTAAGATTATACTTAAAAGCAAATTGTTTCTTTAATATAAACACCTTGCTTATGTCGGGAGGTACTCAGTAAATGGAGAGACACAAAATGCCGGGTGAGTGCGTTCTATGTGAATGTGATATTTGAATTATCAACAGGTTTCTTATTTTGATCCGATTCGCCTCGGTCTACTATACTTAGATTGAATTGAAACCTCCTTGGTCGAGACACATTGTATGTACTTTAATATTAAAAAAATTGTTTTGAAGCATTGTTTTGTTAGGGAATAATGTTTTAATTTTCTTAAAGATGTATGTAAATAAAATATGCCAATAAAAGTCTGTATTTCATTTCATAATTAGAATATTACCGAATGAGATTATACAAAAATTTTTACTGAACGTCACGAAGATATGAATGTTTTTGTCGAAAGGGAGAGAGCGATTGAGGGAGAGTGAGAAGGGAAAATAGAATTACCTTACAGAAATTCTATTTTGAAATTTCGTAAAGAGATTTTATTCAATCTTAGTATTTTATATTTTATGCAAAATAATTTATTGAAATCTCAAATGACGAATTGTAAATTAAAATGCCACGTGTTTTTATTAACGAAGAAATAAATTTAAAAAATTAAATTTGTTATATTTTGTATTAATTTTCGACACTTAATATTTTAATGGCAATTAAATTCCTAATATATCTTCCTTTTTCCCTCCCTCTAAGTCTCGGAAATCTAAAGTTTTAGATTTGTATAAATATGAACAAGAGTTAAAAATTAGTTTGCCAAAGAAGTTTCACTTCTCACATGTGTACTTTGTACGCACGCACTTTTTATTAATTTTATCAAAGAAGACGCAAACGAGCAGGTGGGTTACTTTGTATAAAGTGAAAACCGCATAAAATATTTTTATTTAATTGAAGTTCTATCTTCGTCATTAAATAAATGATACAAACTACTGATTATTAAAGTGGTTTTTATATTTATTTTAATATAAATAATTATATAATCAAGTAATAGATAATTTGGCAATGTATCTGTTGAGATACATTGTTAGCGTAATATATTTATCAATATTCTTGGCAATGTAGGTAGGATTTTTTTAAACTACCCTCATGAATTTTGTTTATAGTACTTTTTCTAGACACCTTGCATTACGGTTAAGTGCTATGAATATTATTTTGATATTAAAAAAAAACGTCTGCCAAGTTAAGGGTTTATACTATCACACAAATATTTACCTTATTCCTTTGAAAGCGTATCGGCATTGTAGATCTAAAAAAATGGTCGATTTGTCGTCGCAATTATTTGCGAATTTTTGGTAAGGATTTCTTCAACGACATGGTATGAATAAACGATGCATCTCAGGTGTAGGTTATCAATGGGCTGGCAATAAGAGCTCATGGTAGGCCCCAGATTTATTTTAAGGGTAAGTTATAATATAAGGTTTTCATAAAATCTCTTGGGATTACTTAACAAAGGTATCCTAGAGTTTAACTTATAATCCACAGTGAAGAAAAATTAACTCACTTATTAATTTTTACAAAACTTTATTATTACAGAAAATATAAGTATTTTACATGGATTAAAAAATGTTATATTTGGCTAGCAAGATACAATAATAGTTAAAAGATCTATGTTTTTAACCTGAATTCGACTCAAATATGTGAATGAATTTTGGGTTTTGATTTGATATTAAGTTCAATTACTATTTTTTAAATGCTAATAGTATTTATTAGCAATGCTAATCACATATCGGCGATAGCGACGCGAGTGAAATATTTAAGTACTTCAGAAATCGCGGTAACGCAAGTACGAGTTTAATAGTAATACAAACCTATTCTATTAAAGATATAACATAGGAAGTTAAACTTTACTTTAATGTCGAAGAAAGTGTTATATTTTAAATTACAAATTTAAAATGTACACAAATAGTATCCTTATAGGTAAGGGAGCGTTCAAGTATTATGTCACACAATTTTTGGAGATTATTGACACGCACAACCCCCCCCCCCCCTCCTCCCCCCCCCGTTTTTCTGTACCCAATAGTTAAACGTTCGTGACGTTTTCAAAAGGACCCCCCTTCCAAAATTCGTTACGTAATACTTGAACGCTCCCTAAGCACCACTAAAAATAACCTTTCAAAGGTGTTTAAATATTATATTTAACTATCAGCTTTAACTTTAGACGGAGGGCCGCCACCGTAGTCCTCTTGCCTCCGTTTCCTACCCTTTCCTCTAAAGTTCTTTCCCCTGTTATTTCCTCTATTCTTAAAGTTTTTCATGTTTTTACGACGTTTGGCCATTTCTTCAACAGTTTTTTCTAAATATGCCGTTTCTTCATCACCTTCAAGCAACTTGAATGGGATTTCTTTCTCATCTATTTTGACTTTTCCATCTGTGAATTTTTCGGAGAGCTCCTTTGCTGCATTTTCTTTGCTGAATCGCACCCAACCTTGTGTGTCGCCTTGGTTAAAATCAATATATGCTACTTCACCACCTGAAAATGTATAATCGTTATCAGTAAACAAACAATTATGTCGCTTAAAGTAAGCAAATCTTTCTAGACTCACTACTGAAGGGCAACATAATATTACAGATTTTTAATATGCCATTTATCAAAATCGCATATATATATATTATATTTTGGCAATCAACGTCCACGAAAACTCTTGCTTTTGCAGAAATTGCAAAACACTGGATTAAAATCGTTTTGGCAGTTTTTTCCATATATTTTCGACTAGGTTCGATATAAGTTTCAGTAGGTAAAAATATTATGAATTTTTCCACAAATATAAAATTACCTAGTGACGTCAGTGCATCCTTTATTTTCTCTCGAGTGAGGTTGTCACTACCCTCATTAAAGAACAATACTGTGCCAGTGGGTAGTTTGAAATCATCCTTTTCACCCTTCTCCTAAAATAAAAAAAAATATATATTAAAGTAGGTTTTATACTTTTACATATTGGTCTGACATTCAAGAACTTGAGGCTAACAGGAAATTTGTAAAATATATATAGATGATAAATTAGCTGTGAGCATAAAATAGCAACTAAATCGTCATGATCGTAAAACAATGTCGGATTTGAAAAAAATCCAAAATCCACTTTTTATCATATTTGCATACTACTTGACTTAATATTACGGCTACATAAAAAAAATACATGTGTTTTAAATTTCACATTAATCAGTCGGTAATGTGACGGATTTGATAGAAACGTGTGATTTTTCTAGAAAACTGTGTAATGTAATGTTATTGTTATTTTGTTCGAAACAAACCCTTTTGTTTGTATGTATACCAATTTTCATATTAACAAAATATGAATTAAAATAGTTATGACAAAAACTAACATGATATATTATTTTGAAATGGCTGCCCTGTAAAGTTAAGTATTTGTCAGATCCGTCACAATTCTACGACTATGACGAAAGACATTTCATAGACATATGAAAAGTGATTTATAACTATTACTATAATTAAACCGATGAATTTGACTCACTACATATACAATTTTATTTTATGTGAATGAATTGCAGCTACTTAGTTCTAGGAACAAATTTATTTCACTCAGTTTCTAAGTCTTTGACACAGGACAAAATTCAATTATAATTTCAATTTGACCCAATTTTCAAAGAAATTCCACAGTTTCATAGTGTTAAAAAATAAGAAGATTGCTTCACTACTTTTATTTTTATTCTACTATCTAGTGTTCCTAGGAGATTAACAGCAATACATTTTTATATTAAAATAATACACACCTCGCCTTTTTGTGTTTTTTTCTGTTTCTTTTCCTTATGAGCAGCATACTCTTCTTGTTTCTGCTTTAAATAATTATCTTGCCAAAGTATTAATAACTCTGTGTCATTATACTTTAAGCCCTTAGTCTCAATTAATTTAGTAGCCTGAAAAAAAAATGTATTTTGTACAAAAAATTAAAATTGGCCAGAATTATTTGACCTTGTTGTACTTGGCAGCCAAATTTGTTATGTAAATTACGTCATAATGTTAGTACCAAGCAAATGGATTTTTCCTTTCCAGGATGTGCAGGTGCAGGATGCACAGAAGGAAAGGAAAAATCACCTTCTAATCCTTCTAACCAAATCCATAATCATGTATAGATAGCCTAAAAATCAAGTTAACATACATGCTCTTTAGTCTTGAAGGTAATGAAAATAGATCCTTTGAAAATCTTATTTTTAGTCTGCCTGTCTTGATATTTTCTCATGATAACATTCTCAACTTCTTCAAATTGTTTTAGGAATTTTAGTATATCATCCAGAAGAGCATCTTTTGGAAATCCCTTGGCATAGACGGTGCGAGCAGTCAATTCCTTTCTTCGTTCCTCATTCATCTCTGGCACTGGCAATTCAGGGTTTCTACGGACTTTTTTTGTTGTCATCTGAAATCTAAACACAAATATTTTAAAAATATAGAATGTTTAACAAAATGCACAATTCAAGCCTATTTTATTAGTGATAACTGAATTTTTTAACATTCTGATGTTAAAGTATCAAAAGATAAAAAGAAACTGTTTAAATTTAAATCCAGACTTGTTAGGTAAATCAATAAAGAAGAAGAGTATTTGTTAGCTGTTATAACAATGATTTCATATAGAAACAATACATTTGCACTATAGAAGAAACATTTTTATTTTAATTAAATACAGCAAAATTTAATGAAATTAATTTAAATAGCCAATGCCCCTATGCTATTTAACTTGAATATTGTGCAGTAAGACTACTGTAGAAAATATTAAAAATGCAGGAAACTCAATAAAAAATTGTTTGTAATTAAGTTTAGTTTATAACAATAGCAAGTTGTTGGTCGGGCACAAAAGGCTGATCACTACGCCTAGTAGAAAAAAAAATATCAAGATATATAAAATCTGAGATCAAGATAAATAAAAATGAGAGAAAAGAGAGGATAAATAAAATAAATAAAAATCCAGGTTCAGAGACAATTCACTCAGAGAGAGAACTGATTTTGATAATGTGGCTATAGCCGTAAAGTGTGTGAAGCAAAGTGATTTAATGTTATTAAATGTCTGCATACCTCCAACAGGCCGGATCTTGATTTACCAAGGGCATTAACAATAATGTCATGATCCTCCGACAGCTTAGCCAGACGATTGAACTTTAGGAGTATATCTAAGGGTATCCATCCATCATCAAGCAGTACTTGATCTCGAAGAAATTTATCTCTTGGCAAATTTGAATCACCTGAAATACATATTTTAATGATTATAAAAATTGGATTGCAATAGCATATTTTTATGTGTATAATGTTTAAAAAAAAATTAAAAAAATTATCTTCTAGCATCCTTTTGTCATTATTTCTGACATAACTGATCTTTCTTACAATCTTAAACTTTTATGAAATTTGAAACTTGTTACCAAATGTGTTGTGACCATTGTGTGTTGTGTGTAATGCCCATGAGAGATTCAAAAAGTCATGTTATGCATGAAGCTGAAGCATTAAAAATCAATAATAATCCTGTATTTGAATTGGATTGGATCTCACTAATAGTAAATGTACTTTTTTGTGTATATTATAATGCAACAAAATCTAAGATTTAAACTATAAAGTGGCCGGGTGGATGCTCCATTAAAATAATTATATCTTTGATTTTTTAATTTGATGTGCAGATAAGTATGATATTCAAAGCATTTGAATAAAATCTCAACCAGCGTAACATCTACTAAACAAAGCTTTTTAGAAATATAACCTATCTGAAATAAAGATTGCAATACCCAAATCGATTAATGTTAGGGTTTAATCGAAAATCAACCCAGCTTTGTGAAAAAAATCATAAGATCAAAGATTTAACGGCCAAATACAAACACGTGTTGGCAAACAAATATCTAACCAAAGTAATATTCCACTTGACGAATTATAGCATTTTCAAGTTCTGTAATCTCTTCACTTCCCTCGCTCTGATTGTTTTCTTGCCCATTACTTTCAGTCGGTACTTCTTTTTCTTCAGTCATGGTTGAATACTGGAAGCAAAACGTAACGTGAAATCTAAATAAGAGAAAACATTGTTTATGTACTGTCATTAATTATGCTTCGATTATACGCATGATGCAAATACGTGTACCTTTAACTTTATAAATAAGTTTGATCCGTTATTATTTTGCTGCTAAGCAATATTTATTCCAAATGTTAAGTGAGTGCGAAAACTAATTCAAAGCTCAATGCTTGAACCACATGTACAATTTACAAAGCAGAAAGCTACAATGTATGTATAATGTTAGTATGTACATGTACATCTAGTGTGACCACTTACAACTTACCAATTACGGCTAACCAAAGAGTAAAAAAAAATATTTTACCGCGTCTAGGGTTTTTATTTTCAAATGGTTTAGTAGTACAAAAAGCAAACATTACCTTTTATTAGGACATTATTTATGAATGATTTATTTAGTTATTGAGTTAATCATAATGTAATTATTATGATTTCTTTTAATAAATATTACACATATGAAATATGTTCTGGTCTGGTTAGGTATTTTTAAAGTTATTAATTTTTGAAATACATTATATGATTTAAGCAACATTTAAATTAAGATACATAAAATAAGATTCAGAGTTGAAATACAGCCCAAAGAATGAATTCAAAATGAGATCAAAATTTAATACGTATATATTTTTTCTTTTAGTAGTAAGGAACTATAAAAATCCTACTTAATTAAATACTCCCTAAGTTTGGGAAGAAATCTAAACTTCTTATGTGTCGTAGTGTTTATGTTTGTAATGGTCGAAACCATGCAGCTAATTCTGTCATTTGCCTATCTATGACATATTAGATTATCTCTGAGGTCTGTGGCATTATCTTAAGATGCAAGAGAATATCATATTAATTTATGGTGTTGCTCTTGCATAAAAAATCGCAATAATTGAATCTTGAATTTCTCTTTAGATTAAATGATATCATCTGTAAATAATTAAAACAGCTAATTATAAAAATCTTATACATGACGCTGGCTAATGCACAAACCGTGCCAGAGCCATAAAGGAAAAAAAAAATGGTATCATGGATTTCTGCTTATTAGTAAGACCATAGCCAGAAATTTTAGTATATATTTTTATACGAATATTGCTGGTCTATTACTTTAATTTGTCTTTGCGGAAATAGTATAGGGTATATACTATATATAGCGTATAGGCACGAAAAATCAAGCAATCCCAGATGAGACTACATTAAAATAAGACATCTTAATAAGTTGACATCGATGATCACATACGGATGACGGATCACAAATGAATAACCTATGCTCTACTTGATCTGTGGTTTAAACTTTAAATATTAAAATGTATGGTCTATTTATTTGTGATCTAATGTTGAGGTTATAATTTCAAATGGTTAATTGATATTTGATACAACATACACAGTAAAGAATAACAATGGATTTAGCTAAATAACAAAAAGTTTTCAATAATTAATATTAGTGTCAACGGATTGTTGCAGTTTTGGGATACCCGATACAATGGGAGTTCGAGGATTAACTACATATTTAAATTATAATTCAAATATTTTTATGAAGGATTATGATCTACACAATACTAACTTAGTAATAGATGGACATAGCCTTTGTGCTCAATTGTACAGATCACTCAACTGCTTTTCCGCTTTTGGTGGTGACTACGATAAATTTGCTGCTTACGTTAAGACATTTTTTAAGAATCTAAAGAAATGTAAGGTTACTCCATATGTAATATTTGATGGTAGCTATGAAAAAAGAAAGCTAAGAACGGCACACAGTAGACTTCGTTCAAAGATCTATGGTGCTTCCCGCCTCGATCCAGTCACACAAGGATCTCTTCAAATATTTCCTCTGCTATTGCGGGATGTTTTCAAGGAAGTATTAAAAGAGTTGACTGTGATGTATACAATATGTGAATTTGAGGCAGATGATGAAATTGCTGCCTTAGCTAGGTATTTAAGCTGCCCTGTACTAAGTTATGATTCTGATTTCTTTATATATAATGTTGTCTACATCCCATTCAACACTCTAGAGATAAAACCAAAGCAAATTATTTACGATGAAAAGAAAGTCTTTGCAATGGAGTGTAGGATATACAAAGTTGAATATTTAACTAAACATTTTGGGGGTATTGAAAAGGAACTATTACCATTATTAGCAACTTTATTAGGAAATGACTTTGTTGAAAAAAAAGTGTTTTGTAAATTCTTTTCTCAGTTAAAAACCCCTAAAGGTAAAAAATCAAAAAATGAACAACAGCGCTGCATACATGGGTTGTTTCTATGGCTTCAAAATGAGACATTGGAGTCTGCTATAACAAAAATAATTGGTAGGCTTAAAAATCACCAAAAAAATAAAGTCTTTGCTATTATTATGAAAAGTATTAATGGCTACAATAAAAAAGAATGTAAATCACTGAAATATTTCAATTTGTCAAATGACAGTATTGATGATATCATTGACATAAAAATGCCTGAAGAAATGAATGATGATGATATTGACGACCAATCAGATGAGAATAGAAGTTTGTCAAGTAATGATGAATCTGATAAAGAGTCAAATAGTGGTTCTGATATTGAAGAAAGCCTACCAGAATGGATTGCTGAAGGCATTCGACATAAAACTATACCACATTCATTTATCAATTTATATACTCATCATTTGCATTTCTGTTCTCCTCAAGCTGAGGATTATTTGCAAGATGATGCCCATTACTGTATTCTACCAATAATAAGATATGCATTTGATATACTAACAGACTTTGAACAAGAACATTTTGTATATGTTAGTAGAGAGAAAGATTGCAATTACAAAAGGATATTTGTTGGAAAAGAGTATGCAGTTTCTAAACCAATAATCTTACCAATTTCACAATTAATTGGATCCCAGCTGCATGCATATTTCTATCATTTTTTTAAAGAAAAACTTCCTCAATTGAACTTTGAAGTTTTGAACCTGCTTCCCTCAAACTTTCAACTTTTTGGACTAGCGCTTTTATGGTGGGTTTCTAACTGTGATGTTTCAGTAGGCCAACTACAAAGCTTAATTATGTGTTTCACATATTTAGATGCAATTGATGAAAAAGTTGGCAGTACAAGAAGTTACTTTCACTTTAATAATAAGTTCTCTAATAAAATATTGGAACTAAAAGAGAGATCTGTAATGGAAATATCTGATGACCTACAAATGAATAAAAATAAAGTTCAATATGATGATTGTATAGTTGCCGCAGCCATTCTATTAAAAAACTTTGAAATAGATGAAACTATAAGAAAAAAGCCTAAAAGTTATAATTCCAGGAGAATACATACCTTTGCTCAGTTCCAGTGTTGCCTTTATGCAATAAACTCTTTAAACACTCTATGTGGTAGCCCATTCGAAAGTACAATCTATTCAAAAAGTTATAATGGTACATTCATTTACAATATGGCTTTGAAACTTGAAAAGGAGAGGGATCCAATGTTATATTTGCAGAAATATTTATTTGGTGCAACCAGTGTACTTAGCTTCTACAAAAGTTTAAACATGATAATATGTAGATTAATAAATGAATTAAATTTGAAATTTAAAGATTGTAGTATGGGAAAGAAAAAAAATAGAAGACGAAAAACAGATGAAGAAATAACATTTTTAATTAAAGAATTTGAGTCAGAAGTTAAAATATAGTTGATTAAAATAAAGTATGACTTTCATTTTTATTTAATTTATTTTTATTTATTAATTCATCAAAATTCCAATCCCAATAATACAAAATAACATGTTTCCTAATATTTATACAATAGAAACACGCCGTATTTCTTATTTCGTATAGCCGTTTCTTATTGGCCACCAACTAATTAGCTAACCAAACTACCGTAGAATTAACATCAAACTAAGTTATACCTAGTCAAATTTATACCTACATACTTATTGAAGTCTCAGCAAAAAATAAAAAAAAATCTATTTAAAATAGCCACCTTTGGCTTTTACAGAACCCTTTAATCTGTTTGGCCACAAATCTATAGATTTACGCACCGTAAGGGAAATTTCGCCTCTGCTTGCTCTAAAAACTTTTTAAGAGACTCAATGTCGCCGTGTCGTTTAGAAACTGACCATAATTTGAGGTCTGGGGTGGTCTTCAGCTCTTATAAAGTCCGGAACGTCCGAGTTTCAAGCCAGGCTTGGGTAGTTCGTGCCTTGTGAGTAGGTGCAGAACCCTGCAGGAAATTCCACGGTATATTTTTAAAAAGTGTATTGCTGAGAGGTTTCACAGCATGATCCAAGACTGTATCTTGATACACTTTGGCTGAAGTTTTCCCTCCTTTTTCACAAAAACATAGTTTTGTGACTCCTTGATAAGACACGCCCCACCAAACCATTACTGACGCATGATGATGACCATATTGAACCTTTCCGACCACTTGAGCAGCTTCTTTAGAACTGTGAGCGTACACTTTATCATTTTGCCTATTGTAGTGTTCTTCAATCGGGAAAGAGGATATTTCTGTGCTATTTATCTGCGTATCGCGACAGAAGGCGTTTTGATCGATGCACTCTCTTTAATTATTTGAAAAAGATTGATTTAGGACATGTCCTGTATATCGACGATAAGCACCGAGCTTCAGGATGTATAATACGCGACAGAGGCCTAGAGGGAACCTTCATTACTCGCGATAAGATTTTTTGCTTCCTAATGGGGTTTCGACAAAATATTCTGGCTTTAACAGCATAACAGCCTTTGTAGTTCTAACAGCACCGATCTTTTCTTGTCTTCGACAGACGACACTGTTGTTGTATCGGTTGATAGTACGATATACAAACATACGCCTGATACCAAGCTTTTGAAGTGTCTGGAATAGATGGCGCTGTGCTAAGACTTTTATTGAGGAAAATAATTTTAACCCAAATAAAGTTTAAACTAAACGCCACCTGCCACCATAGTAGACGTTCTTTTCAACTAATTTCGTAAAACAACAGGAGATGTTTTATAGAATGGGTTATTCTACTGCGAGGTCCCCTGCAACCCCAATGCAACGAATTGTTTTAAAAATTATAAAATAATGTAATGTATCTTTAACAAATTCGTTTAAATTTCGTGTACCCTCTAGATAACCTAGGCATCCCATCATTCCATTTGTCCATCCTTTCCGATGAACCTACTTTGGCCAAAACTTACCGATATTCAGATTGATAAACGAGCTAGGTCTGGATATCCATAGTGGCTCCCCGCATACTTTAAAATCGATTTTCGTTTAGTTTTTATAATATAATTGTTTTGTTTTATTTTTTTATTATCTCTTCGTGTATGTTATGTTTGCCTATAAGTGCTTGTCACATTAAAAAATATTCTATTGTTCTTGTACCAATGTATCAGTGTGCCGAGCGTTGGCAAGCTGTTATATCCAAATCCAGTGGCGGTACAACCCTAAATGGGTCTTCACCTCACATTGGATCCGTTTTTGTTATCTATTTTATATCATACACTAGTAGTTGATTTGTAGTATCCTCAGGAAGTTTTTACCGTACCAGCGAGTGGAAGTTGCGCACATAGACAGGAAGTCCATTGGTGCACAGCCGGGGTTCAAACCTAAGACCTTAGGAATGAGGGTAGCATGCTGTAGCCTAATCCATAGTTATTAAATATGAAATATGTGACGAAGTGTGACCGTGATAACGAATTTAACATTTTACTCTTGGTTTTTGTGTCAATTTCAGTTAATACTATGTGATTTTCATAAACATAATAACAATTATTATAACCGAAAATCTTTTCCGCATAATCATAGTTTACGTAAACTAAACTAATGGCCAGTGTCTAGTTTATTCAATTCACACACAAACATTTATTTATTTATTCAATTCATACATACACCTTACAATTTGGTACCTTGTCAATTTAAAAGTCACATTAATAAAACAGCAGTGCAATATAAAAATAATCACTTTATTATTTAATTTGTTTCGACTACAAGTCTTAATAAATTAGTGGCTTATCGTGACTTCTCGTTGCCTTTAACTTTCGGGGACGGATTAAATCTTTTGTTTAAACTTTCGCCTACGAAATAAAATAGGTGACCTATTACAACACTGCCTAAACAAAAGCTTATTCTGAGAGGCCAATTGAAGTACGCTAATACAGGGTACACCCATTCACCGGTTCGACCATAAACTACAAACAAAAACCCTAAATACGAGAACATAAAGATATTTATCATGGCTAAACCGACCATCCTTCTTGGGTAGGTTACATTAGACGTTAACATTTCTAATATTATAAAAACAGACACAAATGTATGTAAGGGGTGGTTTATCCATGGTGGATAAGCTTTTTCTACGCGTTCGGGAAAAATAAGTTCCTTGTCAACGGCGTATACACTCCAGAAAGCAATAGACACATAGACACCCAGCGGAAAAGCTAAAGTAAATAACAAATCTTTTAATTTTCGTATTAAAGGCGGATTACGAGGTGATGCTTCGTCTGTGCCAAAAACATCATTGGCTAAGGCTACCCAATGGTAAACTCCGTGAAGTACCTGTAAAATAAATAACTAATTATTTTGTGTACTACTTAGATTCACTGCAGATGTGATCCATCCATCATGTACACGTCTTGTCTTTAGGGAAAAAATATCCATAAAATAAAAATTACTCCAGTTGCTTAAAGGGACTTTACTAATTATTTGATAAAAATATTAATGACGCAATTTAAATTATAGTTGTGTTTAATGTTATGTGTACCAAATACCAATATAAGTAGTATTTTTAAGTTTAGCTATAAGACAAATTAGATTTCTATACTAAATTGGAGTTGATTATTAGGTATATTATATCAACGTGAACTGTGCAATAAAATTTTCGGAGTAAAAAAAATTCGAAATATTCAGAAAGTTTAGTTTCTTGTCTACATATATGCCCTTGGATTTCATAATTATAAATACATTAGGTAATATTATATGACTTGTAATGTATACTAATGTTATACAGGAAATATTATTTTTTGTATTTATGTAATAATTAATATACCCAAAGACCTTAGTTTTCGTTTATAGAGGGCTATTGAGCAAAGCCTTATTTTGTCTACAAAAATAGAAATCCCAACAAAAATTTTAAGTCTGGTGTAGACCTACCTACCACTTGACAGGTACATATTAAACACTTTATGACTTTGTGACTATGTTCACTATCTTGCCAATTTGAAGTTAAATACATAAACATAAAAATATTCTCTAACAAAAACAGGCTTATAGTTAGTGTATGAATAATAGAAAGCATTATTTTTGTATCACTATAAAAGCGAATATTTCATGTTCTTTACATAAATAGACGTTTCGAGCAATTTCGTCCCACCGACCATGAATTTATTAATCTAAGTAATGTTTAATATTTATATTTAATAAAAAAATGTTTATTTAAATGTGTTGTACGTAATTTACACCCTAACCTTCGCTATGAGCTTAAAAGTTATATCGCGCAATTTTGATCAAATTTAATATATCCCTAAAGCACATTGATATATGGTCCTAGCTAGATTAGATAAGGAGTACTTGAACATTTGCATGTACCGTCTACTTGTTTATCAAATAAATGTAATTTAAATTAAACGTTTCTTAGGGTTTCCAAGTTGCTTAACTTAAGCGCAAGTAAAGTCTAAATTTTATACATAAACTCGAAAATACGACGTGGGTATAGAAAACTGATCACGAACAAATGCCAAAAGAAAGATATATGAATGAAAAGTTTGAGACCAATAATACGTAAAGGGTTAGATTATTATTATTAGCGAATTAATTCTAAACAAATATTATAAAAACTATATAATATAATAAATATATAAATTCAAACTGTATATAGTTTGAATTTAAGATTTGTTAATAATTTCGTTTTAATAATGCTAATAATACAAAGTTATAAAAACCGATTAACGAAAAAAGGAAGAAACCTAGAAAAATTATGTTTTTGAGTAGTGTAAAGAGTTTAAGTTACTTAACTAAAAAAAAGTTTAAACACGTTAAAAAGTGACTCCGGTGGCTCATATATACGTGTTTAATAAGCCACAAGATCAGTCTTTTTTGTAAGTTAATAAATAAAGTTAAAATAATATCAGTCATAATTAAGTTAGTATAATATCATAAAAAACTCAGTACCTTTTCATATGCTGTATATAAACTAAAATCTTTATGACAATAACTAAGCATTTAATATAATTACTGTAATTATAATAAATATAATCTTTAAAATTTAACTACCGGTCAATATAATTATTTATTGTGATACTTACAAAATTCCACAGAGTTAAGAAAAGAATACGACTTTTAAAGGGATAGGTGTCCAGTGAATTTCCATGGAATACATTCACATATACTTGATCATACCACAAAATATAAGAATTTAATACAGCAGAAAAAATATGTAATAATGGTAATGCCATATTACTATAGCGAGCGTGCACGCACTTCGAATTATAATTTGTGACTGTGGGTCGACTAAAACCCGCTATTTATAATCGTCATTTAATAATAATTATTTTAATTGATTAATCTTTCCTCGACCAAAAATTTCTCGAGCTGCATTAAAGATTACAGTTGCGTTTTATCTGGACTTCAAAACAATTTATAGTTGCTTAATTAGGGATGTTTAAACTGGTAGTATTGAAGATATCTTCTTTCTATTTTTCGTCTAGGTAAGGTATCAATACCGATAAAGTAATACATCATTATTTTTTTAGGTTCCTCTAGGCTCTAATGATCATGATTGAGAAGTCCTTTCAATAAACAGATATTTTTTAAATCGGTGCACGTGTCTAAATAGTGATAAATAAACATAACAAAGATTCAGACCAATTGAGAACCTCTTTCTTTATGATGCTAATGAATAATATGTGTAACAAAAAATCTAGTAATTTCAATCTGTAATCACTAACTGAAAAATATTATGTTTTATTCTATGTTCAATGATTAAAAGTCTATATATTTCTTATGAAGGCTTATTAGGATAGTCAATTCATTAAAAATAATTATAATGGTTGCATGTATTTACAGTCTAGACATGATGAGACAAATATACTTTCAGTTGGTTTTTTGATATTTTTTATAGAATGCACCCTGTATATGACCGATTTAAAGAACCGAAAGAGAATAGCTTATGTTTTTTTAAGTATATATTCTCCGTCCGTGGACCGAGTATTATATATTTGGATAAAAGATATTCGTAAATATCCATATATTAGCCTTACATGATGTTCCTCCTCATTGCATCTATATTACACAATTATAAAACGTTTTATATAAACTATACTCTTTGTAATATATTTTCTATGATCTACCGATAAATATACATCAATGTGTCTTTTTCGACACATAATTGGGTCATTCACCTAACAACTATATCATAAAAGCTTGACCTATAACTGATATAGTTTTAGTTTTTATTTGAAATAAAAGGGAATGTTTTAATATTGTATTGCATGTTATAAGGGCATCAAGGGTAAGTGGTTTTTTTGATTCGGAGCAGTATTGGTCTAGTGGCTTCAGCTTGCGACTCTCATCCCTGAGGTAGTAGGTTCGATCCCCGGCTGTGCACCAATCTACTTTCTTTTTATGTGCGCATTTAACATTCGCTCGAACGGTGAAGGAAAACATCGTGAGGAAACCGGCTTACCTTAGACCCGAAAATTCGACGGCGTGCGTCAGGCACAGGAGGCTGATCACCTGCTTGTCTATTAAAACAAATGTTAATGAAACAGATACAGAAATCTGAGGCCCAGACCTAAAAAGGTTGTAGCGCCACTGATTTATTTTAAGTTGATTCTGAACCTTACCGAATGATAACTCGCTTGGTACATGCACAATGTTGTATGCCCTTGGTAGAATGCCTAGTGAACTATGGGCACCTTTAGAGTTTCGGGTAATAAAATATGGAATGTAAATCCTAACGGCCTTAAGATCGTTTAGATCGTCGGGGTAATGAATTGTTTCATGCATTGCTCTCATTCTCTCTTAAGAGGAGATTAAGAGGATGCCGAACACATGCACAGTACGAAGCTCAACAACTTGCCTATAAAGATGAACGAACAATAACAAGCGTCAAAGCGAGCCTCTGCGCTTACAAATCACTGCGATGACCTTGAAACGCGCTAACGTAGTCATTCCGTCCGCTAAAGATCTATACAACTTCTCGAGTCTCGACTTTAGCTACTGGCCATGCCCCGATGGCCCAACCACTTGGGCCTTCAGGCCCGCCGGTCAAAGGTTAGAATGGTCGAGGATCCTCCCTTTCGGTTGTAGGAACAGTACACCATCCTTTCTCCACACGAGACTTATTAGGTACATTGTGAACCTAATATAATAGGTAACTATCATTACCTAAGCCAAATTAACTTATCGCTTTAATCACAAAGGCATTTAGTATAATAATATGAAATTAGAGATAGTTGAAGACGAAGTCCAAAGTACAGGATTTTGGTTGTAACCGTATTTTTTTTAATACTTTGTGGCTAATCGACCGCTTGGTTGGTGGGCTCAGTTTCCGCACTTAGACTCTCACAACCGCTTATTATACTGTTTATAATTGTTAGAAAACTGTAAATAAACATTTTGAAGGAATCTTACAAATATAACAGACTAACCCAGTTGGATAAGAACTTGCATTAATTTTAGAAATTTTATTGAGTTTACTTCGTGTTAGCTAAAGTTTTACAATATCACATATCTACTCAGTAAGAAAGCTATACACATTAGCGACCTGTTTAAGATATCACAAACTCCATGGACTAATAAATCCGAACACATCTAAGATGAGACGTTTTTTTATTCCCGACGACAAAACGACGGACTGTGTTTGGCCAAGGCTTTTTTTTGGATTTAGGGGCTCCTTCCTTTATATTAAAATCTCCCGATCTACGAATTCAGAGATAGTATAACTATCCAGATATAAGCTTTTAAAATACATAAAAATTGTGCTAGTCATTTGGATTTCGGCTCTACTGAAGCTTAACTATATTATTCTGGCATGACTCTGAGGTTGCATAATTAACCCTGATAGCATATAAAAAAATGGAATTGGATGGCTAATAAATGAACGACCCAGTCAGTTATTAGATAGCCTAACGTTAACCAACATAAAAAGTAAGTTGAAAACTACTTTCATATGCATTTGTTGGGCTCCTAAACAAGACTGCTTTGTTACAATTATACACCACAGTGGTTTTCTAATGTAACCATGATTTACTTGTTTGACATTATTTTCTTTAATAGTTCAAATATTTTGCAACTGAAGTACTCAGCAAAAGCATTATTTCAGTTACAACTTACCTTTAAATCAAAGAACTTGGTTACGTTCTTTTAGTATTTTGAGGTATTTTTTTATCCAAGTATTTGTAATAAACAATCGGTGCAATTAATCAATCATAATAAATATTTTAAAAAATTGGTTACAATCAATTGAGATAAGAAAATTATTATAAAAACCTTTTAGGTTTCGGGATCATTTGACAGCCTTCTGTGTATGACACGCACTGTCGACTTTTTGGGGCTAAGACATGTGGGTTTATTCTCTGAGTTTTTCTTCACATTTCGAGCGAATGTTAAATGAGCACATAAACATAAAGTTCATTGATACACAGCTGGAGATCGCACCTACGACCTCAGGGATGAGAGTTGCACGCTGAAACCACTAGGACAACACTGCTTAGTGCTTACTTATTATATCGATAAATAATAACGCCTTCCATTATAGAGCTAGCAAAAGTTCAGAAACATGTGTAAGCGATAAATGTAGTTACGTGGAAATCGAAAGTGCTCTTTTGTAATATATACGAATATGATAAGTACAGGTTAAAAGTAAAGTGTTAACTAAAAATCAAATGTTAACTGCATATTTCCTTAAAACATAAAGTAATAAAACGACAGTGTGTACAAAAATAAGTTATTTTATTCAAACATTAAACACATTTACTAGTAAAAAAAATACGTGCCTTATCGTGACTTCTTGCCTTTGACTTTAGCAGACGGATTTAAATGTCTGTTTAAACTTTCTCCTAAGAAATAAAATAGATGACCTATGGCAACACTACCAAGACAAAAGCTTATTCTAAGAGGCCAATTGAGGTGTGTTAACACCGGGTACACCCACTTACCCGTTTGACTATAAACTACAAACAAAAACACCAAATACGAGAACATAAAGACATTCATTATTGCTAAACCGAGCTTTCGTCTGGGGTATGTAATATTTGATGTTAACATTTCGATAGTTATAAAAACGGACACAAGTGTGTGTAGGGGGTGGTTTATCCATGGTGGGTAAGCTTTTTCTACGGGTTCGGGGAATATAAGGTCCTTGTCAACTGCATATACACCCCAGAAAGCAACAGATACGTAAACACCAAGAGGAAAGACTAACGTGAATATCACGTCTTTTATTTTTCGTATTAATGGCGGGTGACGCGGTGATGCATCGTTTGTACCAAAGATGTCGTTAGCAAAAGCTATCCAGTAGTAAACAGCATGAAGTACCTGGAATTAAGACAAATTATTTGTAATTGTTGTCTCCGTCCATTGTAGCTTAGTTAACGCACAGTAGTTCAGAGTTTGATTATGAAGGCTGAAGTAATAACTTAGTATAAGGAATCTACCTAAGAATCCTTTAATTGATTAGTTTATACCTATAGTTTGGACAGTTTCTTTCACTGAAGTTTTTCCGAACCAATTCGACTTAAGTTCCTTCAAGCAAAGATAGTACCAATTCTTTAAAAAGCTGGCAAATTACTCGTGAGCTCTATGGAATTGAGAGTGTTTATGGGCGGCGGTATCACTTAACATCAGATGAGCGTTCTGCCGTTTACCCCCTGTTCTAAAAAAGTCTATATCATTTAATTTACCTTGGTTATGTAATGTAATAATCAGGTTAATACAAAAAGATAATGTAATTGGGTTGGGTGCGATAATAGTGCGTTGGAATCTGATGATACTGATTATGCAGGAGTCCTCGGGGACCTTGATTGGAACACCTCCAAGTAATTTTAGCTGCCGGAAATGCGTCAAAGTATTTTTAAAATTTTTTTAAAGTTTTGTGAAATGTATTGAAATTTGTAAACAATCCACCATTATCTACTTTTCTATTGGTTATAAGAGATGTGTCATTCTCGTTTTCTGTTGGTTATAAGTGATGTGACATTCTCGGTAAATTAATCGGATCGATTATTTTCTCATTTGTTAATTTTATAGTTGAACCTAATTTAATCATTACTTGTCAAATGTACTTACATTACATTAACTTCATGTTTCAATTAGTGTATGGTTCCGAAAATTTTTAAATTATTCAAAAAGTACCCAAAACCGAATCAGAGCACCCCACTATCCACGTGGTCTTGTCTGCCTTACCCCTAGAGTGTATATAAATAATCGGAGGCGCGGAGGAAAAGCAGCCCCCACCCGCTGTAACAAAGCACAGGCATTGTGAAAGCTGTAGCGGCTGAGGCTGGTCGCCAAAGGCGACCAAAAAGCCGAGGTTGCGAAGGGTTGAATAAACTGCCTGTGCTTTGGTACGCAAGGGTGGAGGGGCTGCATTTCCCGTAGCGCCGGAGCTGTCCAAAAAAACAAATATTATTTAGATCGGTTAGGTTAGGTTAGTATATGAATATTTGGTCGCCGAAGGCGACCAAGAAGCCGAGTTGCCGAGGGCTGAATAAACAATTATTATTTAGATCGGAGCTGTCCAAAAAACAAATATTATTTAGATCGGTTAGGTTAGGTTAGTATATGAATATTTGGTCGCCGAAGGCGACCAAGAAGCCGAGTTGCCGAGGGCTGAATAAACAATTATTATTTAGATCGGAGCTGTCCAAAAAAACAAATATTATTTAGATCGGTTAGGTTAGGTTAGTATATGAATATTTGGTCGCCGAAGGCGACCAAGAAGCCGAGTTGCCGAGGGCTGAATAAACAATTATTATTTAGATCGGAGCTGTCCAAAAACTAATATTATTTAGATCGGTTAGGTTAGGTTAGTATATGTATATTTGGTCGCCGAAGGCGACCAAGAAGCCGAGTTGGAGTAGATAAATAGGTGAGATTTTTAAAAAAAAATTTATGTTTCCGGCGCGCAAAATTTGAAGGGGGTGATTACTACACCCTCCCCCTTCCTCACCACCCCAGCAACCCCAAATTTGGGCGCATCGTTATCGAATCGTTACCGATTTTTGAGCACTAATACTCTATAATTTTGTTTAGTGGGGTCACCAAGGTTTACAAAAACCGGTTAATAGCATAGATACCCACCATAAGAACCTCCAAAAAGGTTGGTTTTTGAATGTATCGAGAACTAAATGCAAACGTAAAATGCCTAAATAACTCTTCTTAAAATTTCGACTAGGTATATAATGGTTACTTTTTTATTTTTTTTGCTTAATATCAATTAAAATCAAAGTACTCACAAAATTCCAAAGAGTCAGGAAGAGAACGCGACTTCTAAACGGATAGCTGTCCATACCCTTTTCAAAGGGAACATTCACATACACTTGATCATACCACAATATATAAGAATTTAATACAGCAGCAAAAATATGCAATATTGGTAGTGCCATATTAAGTAAACGTGCACACACCTTGAATAATGATTCGTGACTGTGGTATAAATATTACTTTGATGCTTGATAAGTCTATAATTGTCATTTATTATTGTGTCTAGATTTTTATGATGGCGAGTTTAAATTTAAATTTATTTATTATTTACATGGATAAACTGGGAAATTGAAAGTGGGCATAGTAAACATATTCTTTAAAGCCACAGAAACATTTGTAACGATGTCGACATATTTCGTGAGTGGTTTAAAGATAAGATAAGAAATATATGTAATTACTGGACTATAAAATATATGCACGTTCAAATTAACGCATTCGTAAGTACTAAGTTAAAATGGTAGCTACTGTTTTACGACCAATGAGAAAAGTTCAAATATATCTTATGTAGGTTTAAAGTTAATTGTCTTTGGCTTAGTGTCGACGTTTCAAGGTTAAGTGGGTAAATACTGGACGTCGTGAACATAGCGTGTAAGAAAAAAAAAGATTAACACGAATGAAGACGGGGAAATCATTCTCTTTTAGTAATATTTTTTAAATTCAGTGTAAGTATGTATTTGAATATATATATCCTGACTAGTTCACACAAATTCTTAATATGTTCGGATGCAAATCACGAGGTCTTGATTCCTGAGTGGAACCGAAAATAAATAAATTTATTTATTTATTTATTACAGAAATACATACATTATCCTTACAGACTATGCCAATACGATAATGTCGAGAAACATTTAAATAAAATATAATAAAGTACATATATAATATTAAACAAATAATATACACAATATCGCTACTGTGAATTCACTCTGCGAACATACATATCGGAGACAGCATTCAGTATTAATTGTAGACTTATGTTAAAAAATTGGCAATGACTTTGAGCGCCCTTGAGTGTCAGACGAGCACGTAAAGCTTGCTACCGTTATGGGGCATCCACACGCTGGCTGTTTGTCACAAACACCGCAAAAAGCAAACGAAGTCCCAAACACCAACCACAATCACCCAACACAAACAGCGATCCACATGCTTGGCGAACGTTCATAACATTCCGAATCGGCAAACATGGCGGACGACGAGCTTGTTGCAGCTATTACTTTCGGGTTGACATATTTTTATTATAAATTAAAGCAAGAGAAAGAAAAAAGGAAAAAAAGAAGAAAGCAAAGACGATGGTGGATGATTAAAATAAAGCGTACAAGGCTTTAGACCTATTATTTGAGCTTTACTTTGCCGTGTTTTTTTTAATTTTACTTAAAAGTTACTTAAAAATGTCAGAATCGTAGGTGCTCCAATCAGACATTTTTTACGCTTTGCGCGCCAACGAAAGTGTAGCAAGTAAATACGTCCGCCTCCCGCAAGGTCGCGCGCATACTGATCGCTGCCAAACGTGTGGATACGTAGCAAACTGTTTGCCAAACATCCTTTGATCTGGCAAGATAAACCGACACCGATGCCAAACACTGCCCAACACGAACACAAACAGGCAAACAACGACAAACACCCATCCACACGTTCGTGTTTGCTGTTTGCTGTTAGCTGTTTGCCATTGTTTGTCAAGCGTGTGGATGGGCTTTTATATACCGTGACGGTCATACGTTCCATCGGAGTATGAAAGTCATCTAATATATAAAATTCTCGTGTCACTATGTTCGTTCCCATACTCCTCCGAAACGGCTCGACAGATTCTTATAAATTTTTTATGCATATTCAGTAAGTCTGAGAATCGGCTACTATCTATCTTTCAAACCCTTAAGTGATAAGGGATGTCCATCCCAAAATTTCTTTTTTATTTCTTGGATAAAATATTTTTTTATGATACAACATATAAAAATACATACAATTTTCACCCCTCTACGATCAACCCCTATTTTTTATTCGTTAATTTGAAACTTATGACTTGAACTCAGAAATTTATGTAGAGAAAAATTCACGGAAAAACCTAAAAAGTTTTTATTCCGGGAAATCGATCAGTCTTCGGGGTAACATAGCAAAATGTTCCTTGTTGGTAGGTACTTAAAAGGTAGGCTAAGTAAAATCACAATAAGGAGAAACGAAGTTCGCGGGGGAAGCTAGTAATAAATAAGGATAAAATAGAGAGTCTATGACTACAATTGTCCATACGCACATACTTGTGCACTATGTAATCTCTGGCAATCCTAAATAGACATATCCATCGCCATGGCCGAGATATTTGTTATTTACACAATCAGGGTCAAAGATGATCTAAGTTCTAACATTAAAAAATCAACTGTGTCATTTTTGTTTGAATTATTCAAGGATTTTTTAATGTTTCACGTAAATCGTTAATTTAATTCTAACATTAGAGAGACTGGTAACGAAGCTACTCTGTAATCCTTATAAATTCTAAAAATTTTGGTCCAATGACTTCGGGTCGTTCACCTATCAACGATGTAATTATAACTAGATCTAGATTAGAATTAGCCTTATTTAATTATTTTATAAAGCGCGTTATCTGTTATTTCTTTATCATTGTTTTATTATTATTTAACTATAAATATAAAAATAGATTAATTAAATTAATGGTGTAACAAACAAGTGTTTTGTAGAAAAATAAAAAACACAATTTTAACGCATGTTAGCATCTTGTCAATTCATTGGCGCAGTTTTATGATGTAAATAATTTCTATTGTAAATCAATCTAATGTAATAAGTCTAATGAAATCTGCTTTATACAAATTTATATTCGGTAATAGAAATTGTTATTAACAAGCTCATTAACAATAGATAGATATGAACCGGAATCTGGGTGTCGTTATCATGTAATGATAAAATTTGATTTTGAGCATTTTCGATTTGTCACTCGTCAAAGAGAAAGTATTGAATGTTTATTAAAACCACTTTCAATTTGTTGAAGTCGTTTAATAATGTATTCAATGGCGAATCGAGAGAATCAGACGAGTGCTAGAACTGTACTTTCTACATAATATGTCTTTCAAAACATAAGCAAGAATTCTTAATAACTAATTGTTTTCTTAAAAATATATTGTTTTGTAGCGTAATTTTACACAACGTAATACCTCGACGAGGATTTACTGGACGTGTTTTTAAAAAAAAAATACATTTAACCTTAGAGTTATATATAACAATAATCTAACAGTCTTGACAACTAGCTCAGCCACAATGAAATTTTTTCTTATCTTATAATTATTATTTGTACGTATTTTGTCCAAAGTAAGCAGTATAAGATGTGAAGTCAGTGTCGACCCTAAGTGTACCCCAACTCCGAATCGTGCATTTAAACCCCAGCGAACATTATTAGTAGCGATTTTTATCTATGATTATACATTAAGCTGCTTAGACCAACATTGTGTCAGGTTAAAGAAATAGATGTAGGATGTGGAATGCGAAAACGTCTGATACAGTTGTGTTAAGAAAACCCAATGATAGGAAGATACTGCAGACAATCCAGGAAAAGTGCTAGTTATAAACGTACGTTAAAGTTTTCTATAAAATGCAAAATAATTGTTTTTATCAATTTATGTTGCAGTGTTATCAAATTAATTAATAAATGCGTTTTTATAAACTCCCATCTCCGGGTTATGATAAATTTGTGAAAGGTTATGAATATGATAACCCAGATGAATGGTTTGGCGGTCAACTTGCGGTATGATTAAATTACTTGTTGCGATATTGCATGTCAAGAACGATTATTTATATAATGCGCTGAATGAACCTAACACAAATTTTGAATCTAAATTAAACTAAACATTTACTAATCGTCAGCGAACTACCCAAAGATGAAGAAGGATGTATAATTTGAATATTCCAATACAAACAGTGTCCGAGCTTGACACAAGTGATTAGTAGGTATTTGCAAACACGGTGACACTAGTTGAAATTTAACGTAATTTTGATGTTTATTGATTATGTGGGACTATAAAAATCATATAAAATATACATTAACTTGGTCAATCGTACCTCAATTATAGCCAGTGGTTTGCTCTTTCCCCAATACTAGTTCAGATTTTAAAAAATATAATTTGTTAATGATATTCAGTAATATCATTTTTCACCTTATAGACTCTATAAGTTGCTCTATAATATAGAGAATATTTTTGCCAAATATTGACAACTAAAATCTATCTAAGTAATAATAATGCAATTTCAATATTTAATTAATAACATGAACACATGTCTAAATAATAGTAATTTATAATTACTTATCGACTAGAATCATTAGAAAAATATGAGACTGGCGTATTAACTTATTCCATTATAACTTAATTAGACTAATTAACATAATTATATATCGAACCGGATACTCGTCATATAAAAAATATGTCGAGCAAGTACGTTGTTTAAATTTATTTCAGAATTTCAATAGCCGATTTTTATAGCGAAAGCAATGATATATGTTAAGTCCACAATTTAGCGAAAAACGTGTGCAAACTAGTGCAGCGTGCTTAGCCACGATATAAGGAGCTTATCGACGTAGGAAAGCATATTTGCTGTAAGTAGACAAAATACCTAAAGTGACTTTTTCCTGCCATTAGAATCAGAAAAAAAAGCCGCATCGAATGACCTGGGTACTGTGTCTCTACGATGAAAAAAAAATTACATACGCCGTTGAAAACGCCCGTACTTATATTATTTTTAGCAAGATTAAATGCTGTATGTAGACCAAAATCTAGTCATTTCAGACATTTTGCACTTACAGCAAAAGAAAATCTGCATTTTTTTCTTTACAAATACTTACTTCTTCCCATTTAAAAACTTAACGCTACTTACAGCATTTCAGGGGCGTGTGATTTTTACATTCGTTTACTTACAGCAAGTTTAGGGAACCTACAGTTTTGGTTCTTTTTTTACCATTTACGACATTTTATTTCAACCAAACATTACATTACCAAATGACCCACTGCATTTCTAGATCTAATCATAATTATAAACTAATCTTACATCTTGAATTGCAATTAAAAGTACCCAAATACATAAATTTCCTGCATACAGCATATTTACCGCCTGTAAATTGATAATATTTCCGCGCGTACATTTTTCTTCCTTAGTTACAGCGTTTTAAAGGTTTGTGATTTAAAAAACTGTTTGCTGTAACTAGCCAAACACGTACTTATAGTAACTTTGGATAAAAAGTTTACATTGCAAATGGTGACTGGCAGTTAATTAAATATATGTTTCAAAAATGGTAGCAATATCATGGATAGGTCAGACACTATTAATTTTTTTCCGAAATTAATAAAGTTTTTTGGCTCTGGTGAACAATTGCAATATGTCTACTTACAGCAAATGTGCTTTCCTACGTCGTTATGTTCTTTTGGCTTAACATTTAATATTTATATTTGGAAATATATTTTAGAGCAAAGTTTGTTCATTTTAGATTGTAACTGGGTTTTGCCAGCGTCATCTATAATAAAGTTACACAACTAAGCAAAAATATTAGGTCCTTACATATGAAATTGGCGTTTTGTATGGGAGGAACAAAAAGTCGAATATTTTTAAATATAATATATTTAATTAATCAAAGTATGAACCATTGTTTTCTATGCACTTTTGCCATCTCATAGGCAGTTCATTGATCCCTTTACTAAAAAAACCAGTCGGACGGGAATCAATAAAATCTGAGAAGGCGATTTGGACTGCCCCATCAGAGTTAAATTTTTCCCCTTGCAAGAAGTTGTCCAAATTTCGAAAAAAATGGTAATCTGTTGGAGCAAGGTCCGGGGAGTACGGAGGATGTCTTAGACATTCCAATTGAAGCTCTTCTAATTTGGTAGCCGTCTGTTGTGCAGTGTGAGGTCTAGCGTTGTCGTGAAGTAGCAGTGGCGTGGAGCGATTGACCAGCCTAGGTTGTTTAGCCGCTAGCTTTTCCATCATGGTTTGCAATTGCTGACAATAGACATCAGCCGTAATAGTCTGGCCAGATTTGAGAAAACTGCAATGAACAATACCGGCACTAGTCCCCAAACGCTTACAAGTAACTTTTTTGGGGTTAATTTTCGCTTGGGGCAGGATTTGGCTGGCTGGCCAGGATCCAACCATTGCGCTGAGCGCTTCCGATTATCGTAAAGAATCCATTTTTCATCACAGGTAATGATTCGGTTTAAAATACCTTCATTATTGTGCCGGTTCAGTAATGTAACGCAGCAGTCGACGCGCGTTTGCCGGTTTGCTTCCGTCAATTCGTGAGGTACCCATCTTTCAAGCTTTTTAATCTTCACAATTTGCTTCAAGTGAATTAAAACAGTTTTATCACTAACACCGCAGCCTGCAGCTAACTCGGACGTGGTTTGCGATGGATCCGCTTCCACAATAGACATATTCAATACTTCATTATCAACTTGGGTCTCAGGCCGTCCACGGGGCTTGTTCTGCAGGTCGAAATTTCCAGAACGAAAACGTTGGAACCAAAAACGAACTGTGTTTTCTTTTGCAACATGACCGCCATACACATCATTCACCCTTCGAGTCGTTTCCGCAGCACTAGTGCCACGGCGGAACTAGTACTCGTAAATAATGCGATACTTTAAGTTTTCCATTTTGTAAAATGAGTGACGCAAACAGAAAAAAAACAAATGAATGACGGTCATCGAAGCACAAATACATGAGTAAATAGCTGTAAAAATTTGAATTTGGAATTCCTTACCAAAGAGGAGAACATCGTGATTAAAGTGGCCAGTACAAAATACGCCAATTTCATATGTAAGGACCTAATATGTATAAATACAATCTTGTTTAGAAATAGGAAAGAATGCAACTGAATTTGAAAGTGTAGAAAGGGAGGAACGCCTTGAACCAATCTCCATATCACTAAAACCAATCTAATACGACTCAGAAAATTTTTCATATTACCTCAATGTTTTTACATACATTTTGTAAAACATAATTAACCCCCTTACTTCATTTTGGTACAAATATGATCCACACCGTTCTTTGATCAATATTTCCCTATTTGTATAAATAAATCTTCGTTTTCTGCAAGAAGGATCATAAACGGTACATACGCTTCCATACTAAATACTAACAACACCATCTCTGGGTGAATAGCTGCGCTTAAAATTAGTTGCAAGTTAGAAGGACATATTTCGACCGGTGCCCCGCGTGAATGTGTTTTTCAAAATTAGTTTAAAAATAGATATCATCGCAATTTCTATTAGTAAAAATACGTAACGTTGCTGAAATATTGCAAGTCATCTGGACAAGGTAAGGTTTCCTGTTTTTTTATGGTTTTACTCTGTGAAAATGTTATTTTTATGTCTGGACTAAATATGAGCCAACATGCAGAAATATTCCTTTTGTTTGTTGTAGTAATGGACCCAAAAAATTTTTATGGAGGCGTACATACCATCATTCAAAAATTTCCTAACGGCAGCACTGATGAAGAGCTTTCTGATGATGATACCTACAGAAAACGGCCTACGAATCGGCCACCCATAATAATACCTGAATCGGATTCTAACACGGATGACGACATTCCATTATCAGAACTTCCCAGTACCAGTTCACGTGCTAACAGAAACGCAAAACCTAGATGGAGGGACGGTTTTTTAGAGAAAACGGAAACAGAAATTCAGTTCTTAGGCAATACCAGCTTGCCTGCTGATATAATGGAATTAGAGACACCTATTCATTTTTTCAAATATTTGTTCACCGATGGTATGTTTCTCTACATTACTCAAGAAACACTCAAATATGCAGTGGAAAAACGCCCCGAAAAGCTAATGATAGTTACCAGTGCAGATATAGAACAGTTTGTTGGTATATGCCTGATGATGTCAGTTATTCAGCTGCCTTCGACCAGAGACTACTGGAGTTCGGTATTAGGACACCCTAAAGTGAATTCGTTTATGTCCTGTAATCGTTTTGAAGAAATTAAACGTTTCTTACATTTCAATGATAACTCAACCCAAATTCCCAAAGGTCAGGTTGGCTATGATCCTCTCCATAAACTCAGGCCATTTCTTGTCCAAGTTAGAGAACGACTACTGACTGTTCCGAAAGAGGAATATATGGCCGTCGACGAACAGATAATACCAACTAAAAGCAGGTCTACAATGAAGCAGTACAACCCAAAAAAGCCACATAAGTGGGGATACAAGAACTTTGTCTTGAGCGGCAGTTCTGGTTTCAGCTACGACTTTGAGCTATACACAGGTGCTCATGTTTCTGAAACAGTAGATGGCAATTTGCCGAACATCAGCACTTCAAGCAATGTTGTCGTCCGGCTTGCAAGAACCATTCCACATAACATGAACTACCGACTTTTCTTTGACAATTGGTATACATCACTGCCACTTTTAGTTTACTTAACAAAACAGGGTATTTTGCCCCTGGGCACAATCAAAGCCAACCGCGTTCCAGGACATAAAGTTCCAGTCGAAAAGGAGTTGAAAAAGAAAGGACGGGGTGCTACAGTTGAAAAAATTTCAACCGTGGACAATGTTGATATATCTGTGACAACATGGTATGACAACAGAGTTGTAAACTTGGCATCGACATACGTTGGTAGCAAACCTATGACAGAAGTGAGACGTTATAATAAAAAAGAAAAAGTGTACCAAACTGTTCCCTGTCCAAAGGCTGTCACGACATACAACAGTCATATGGGAGGTGTGGATCTGTTAGATGCACTTCTTGGTTATTACAGGATCCAGATCAGATCACAAAAATTTTATCACCGCATATTCTTTCATCTTTTAGATATGATGACAGTCAATGCTTGGCTTTTAAATAGACGCAGAAATGCTGACGCTGATGCATGGTTGCCCCTTAATTTCAAAGTAGCTGTGGCGGAAGCCCTCACTATGACCAATAAACCCAGCACAGTCGCCAAACGCGGACGGCCATCCTCCAATATTATCGAAAATGTAATCCAAGAGAAGAAGTCCAGAGGAGCTATTGCAATAATGCCATCTCAGGATGTTCGTCTTGACCAGCTGGATCACTTGCCTGTCTGGTCATCCAGGCAGCGTTGCAAAGTGCCTGAGTGCAATGGTAGATCCCACGTGCTATGCAGGAAATGTCAAGTCAACTTATGCTTGAATGAGAAGAGGAATTGTTTCCTGCTGTTTCATACTATCTAATCCTTTTTTTGCAATTTCTGCTCATTGTGCCACATTTAAACCAAAGTGGAAAAACCTGATTTTCTTACGTATTTTTTGATAAATTGAAATTTGTTAAAATACGTGTCTTTTTATTTATTTTTTTACGTAACATATATTTTTTTGGGTCCAAAACAAAAAATCATGCAGTAAAGGGTTAATAACTAAAATCAGAGAGTCAACGGGGACACACATAACAGGGCACAAATATAGCAGTGTCAATTACAGACATTTGTAAATATTTAATTATTTTTAAAATTACTCAATTAAACTACTAATCTGTACAAATTAATTGATGTATAAAAATCCAAAGATAACTTAAATTCTGATTAGCTTTAATAAATTCAAAAATTGTTCTGACAACCCTCAACCGATACTGCGTAATTTTACAAAGATGGTTTTTGCGTTAATGCCGTTAAAAATGGAGCCGCCACATACATATTCATAGAAACTTACTTTGTCCCTGTCCAAGAATACGAAATTGAGACATAATTCATGAATATTCACGGTACACCTCGCAGACATAAGAGACTTATGTATGTATATTTTAAAATAGATTGCTCTCTATACTTTCCTGTAGGTCCTTAACTTTTTGTTCTCTTATTTACTAGATTTGGATATGATCGTATGTAAAATATACGTACATACAAAACTGACTTTACAAGTACGTGTCTTAAAAAACAAGCCAAAAGCTTTTCGTTTCATATTAAAAAGCAATAGAAATTAAATTCTCGCGGTTTGAGGTATGCTTCGATTAATCCAGCTACGGTTCTCTGTAACTCCAAATAACTGAAGCGATTGTGTTCTTAGTTCTGACTCCAATATTGAGTTCTTAACAGCGCGATCCCAAGATTGTGATATCAGTAGATACTGAAAGTATTATATCAAAATTGCATACAGAAGCGTCTATTGGGATACCTATTGCTATTGGAAGTTGCAGAGTAGCGTCGCTGTAGGTACATGGTATGTAATAGGCATAGTGAGAAATACTGAAATATACATAAACAAAAAGTATTCGCCTCAGAGACTGTAACAAATATAATTAATCCTAGTCTAGGAGGAGGATTCTAGATGGGATTATTAAATATCAGTAAAAAGTATTTGTTAAAAAGAGGTTAACTACTTAAGGTCCAATGCGGCCGTTTTAGTTAAAACATGAAACATAATTTCATAAGCTGCTTCGTGCCTAAACCCAAAATCTCTTTAATGAAATAATTATATGCCGTCCGATTTTACGCCTGAGAAAACATTATGTTAAAGAGATTAGGAAGGAATGTAGATGAGCTAAAATTATTTCGAAATAGCGGTGCATACGAAAATACGAGCAAAATGTAGTAGAGGTGATTTTGCTATGAAATTTTGTTCAGGCGTTTACTCGTGCCGGGAAACACAGATAAGGATTTGAAATGAAAATTACTATTAATCTGTAACATTTGAATGAATGCTTTATTCGTCTATTTTTTAGGCATTGAATTTTGATGAGTTATGATATTTTTGTATTAATACACATTGGGACCACATAAGCCATTTAATGTCGTGTCAATGTCAGTATGATTTATTCTGTGATTTGTTTCATCAAATCTGCTTTTCAGAAGTAAATCTCAAATCACTTAAAATGTGTTCCCGGATTCTCCATGAATATATTACTGACTCGAATATTATGGAAGCCAATCAATTAAAGAAGCTTTTTCTTTCGGTCAAATGGCCTTCAAGAAGATTCGGGAACAAATACAAATCACCTGAATTATGGCATAATAAATATTGATAATATAAAAATCTTAATAATCAATCTCTAACTTGTATTAATTATATAACTACCTATGTTTTCAATAAATATATAAATGACATTTCAGTCTATCACAAGAGGATCTAAACACATTGTAAATTTAAATTATATTAAAGCAATTTTAAATTGCGGCTGAACTAGCTAACTATTCAAAGTATATTTTATGTAAAGCTCGAATGTACTTTAATATTGTTACAACGCCTAATATTTAGGCGGTGGAAAGTGCAAAATTAATATTAATATCAAGCCCCAGTGGTTTGCGGGAGATTAAAGAGATACATCAGACTCGACTACATTTAACTATGAATGAAATAGATATGGTTTGTATTAAGAGGTAATAATTTCTTTTACTTAACGTAAGTTACGTTAAGTAAAAGTAATTCTTTCTCCAGGCTATATTTTAGGTTCTTATAATTATGTTTCCATGGTAAAAATTAATACGCCGAAAAATCTCAAGTTACGTAAAATCTAAAACAGGCTCTCATTTGTAACTAAATAATTTCTTTACAAAATCTTAATTGGTTTTTAATGAGACTGAATAAATTTTCAATAAAAGTTCTTTTTTGTTAAAAACACGGAATGTGTTCAAGAAAGCGTCGACGTCTAAGAACCGATAAAATCTAAAGTTATGTTTCAATTCCCATATACAAAAAAATTAATTATAAAGACGAGAATACACTATATATAACAGAATAGACGTTCCACCCTTACATCTTCCATGAAATAAATATAATAATTTGTCACCTCCATGTACTCTGAAGCCTCGTTTCCTGTAATGAAACTAGAACGAGTAGGTTTTTATGAAGGCACGCCAGCGTTGCATCACACTGAATTAAGTGTTTCCCTTTTTGCAGCCATTTTTATCATTTTAACGTATTGTTAATTAATTTTACTGCGAATGTAATTATGTCGAGGGTTTGTGCTTAATCTTGTTCTGGTTTCATCGCGACAACTGTTATTTCCTTATGATATTTTGATAATATATTTATACTCTCTAATTCGAATTTCAACAAGTGCTTGGAAATCCTTTATCTAATAGCAATAAAATCTAAAATGAATGTTCGGGGCTTCTAATCTATTGTTTTTGTCTTGTACAATGTACACGTTCAATGAATGAATACATTCATAAATATTTCTAAGTAACACAGCTGTGAACGTTGTTTATAAAAAATCTGAAAATAGTTTAAATCAAAAGAAGATAACGGTTTTTTTAGTGTACAGTTCACTGTATGTGTTTGTATGTAATCGTTTTAATATGTAAACAATATAATATACTACAAAACTTAAGTTGAATTGTAATTCAAATTCGAATCTACAAATTGAAAAATACATTTAGAATTCGCGCCTCTGTAAGTCGAAATTTCAGCAGTTAAATCATATGCATCTCGAAGTTCTTGTTAAGAATAAAACTCGTTAACTCGATTTTTTTTGCATTTCTCTTGACATTCGAGTTATAGAGATTCCACAGTATATGTATTTATAAAATATAAAAATTGTGGAAGTAGTTTTGACTTTTGTATCAAGTGCGTTTAGTTAACTTAACTTAACAAGTGTCAGTAAGAGTGTTAGCAAGTATGAATTTTCAATAATATAAAATATTTTATAGTGACATATGATCTAAAAGTAGGTTTCGAATTTATTATATGGGCCGATCCCGGCGGCACTGCAATGCCGGGCCGACCCGTGACAGGAGTGGAGCGAGCCCCGAACATCCCGTCAGTTTTCAAAAATCAGTTTAATATACTGGTCCCGCATTGCGGGAACTTTCAGATATTAAGCTGAAAAGAACAGATACTACACTTTGATCTTAGCCAAAAGGCCGAGAAGCGATAACATATGTAAGTATCCCTGAGCATATATAGCATGGGCCAATAATACCAATACCGCGTTTAAAAAAAAATAAAAATACAATAGCGTCATCTAGTGGTGTAGATCATAACTAAATCTCATTGATCCTTACTGAGGCGCCATCTGTGGTCGTTTTTGAGAATACGCGTTGTATGTACTTCTTTATATTTTTGTATTATTATATTTTATAGTGTTAATTAGTAAAAATGTGTGCATAATCTATGATGAGCAAAGAATACATGAAGAGATTATATATGAAATATCTCGGCTCAAGCTCGGAAATTTGTGTTTGACTACAGCGCCACCTATCTATATATGGACAAAGAGTGGCTTCACTATGAAACTGTTAGAAGTTATAATGATAAGCCTTCAGAGAAATCTTGGTACGAGAGCATCTCTTTTGATTGCACCAGCCGATACTCAAAGCTGTGAATACACCTCGTTATGCCTTCAAGGGCGCCAGACACTATTCAACAACACGCCGCCCACTAAATTGTGCTGCCAAGCGTATATTATAATTTATAAGACACGCTTTTCAAGCTAGTACATGTGAAATATTTATTTCAATCTTGCACATAATTACAATAATTCCATAGTGAGTCGATTGAGAATTAAAACTTGTATAAAAACAACATAATTTGTAGGATTAATAATTCAATGTTTTTCTATGATTTTTATTATTGATAAAAATGAGTCAGCTTTGAATATGAAATATAAATTAAATTATAATTAAAAAATATATACGTCGAATTGTAAGTGCGGGATTTTTATGTCGGTTAATAAAAATTTCATAAACTGACGATCCACAAATTGTAGTTTGGTAACACAATTTAGGTACGAAATATCGTTTATTATTATGTTACAATAATTGTCTACAATTTGGCCCTATTTACAGCTTACTTATTGCTATTAATATGCAAATTCATTCATGCATTCTTAAAAATAAGATCACCATGTTAAAAATACTTATTCGATATTGTTTCAACAAAATTGATAATTGTCGATCGATCTTATGGAAATCGGATAGATGATCGTTTTCGGATGGCCAGCTTGTGTGACAGCTTGCATGATCCACATGATCGGATGAATTTAAGAATTGATGCATTTTTGGATTTTTTTTACAATATTTTATTACCAATGTTTTAAAGATGAAACATGATTATTAATTCTCAGGGAATGGAAAGGGTATAGCGTATTAGGAAGAAATAAACTTAGACTAAAATTTGTCGAGTTATAGAAAAAAAGATTTTGCCACAATATTAATACAATAATAAAAGATGTTATATTTAGGTATGTGTTAACCTTATATAAAACACAGAATTGTCTTTATTATTATTGATTATTTTTATTATGAAATTAAAGAAGCATTTATAACAAGTTTAAGTTTAATAAAAGTCGATTTTAAAACGCAAAAAGGTTAATTACCTACATCACTCCTGCGTCTATGGTTATTCACACTCACAGGGGCAGCTAATTAGAAAAGTTTCATTTCGCAACAAAAACAGCCCGGTAGCGGAAACTGGGTTAAATTATTTATTATTTACTTTAATATAAATTGAATACCTAACTTTGATACGAATCCGCATTATTTCCGTTTCTTAATGAAATTAACAAGTGTGATAAAAGTTAATAAAAACATAATAAAAAGTGTATCAGGGCCAGCGTTGCCAGATTTATTTTTAGTCAAGTCGGGATTTAGGCACTTTTAAAGTGAAAAAAGCGGGATTCATTTGTCAAAAGCGGAACATATTAAAAAAATAAATAATCAGAAGTTTTTAAATATTAATGTTTTTAATTGAGTTCAAATCACGTTTGCGTCACAATAGACAGTGAAAATAGTCATAGAAAATGTATTTAAATCAGATTAAACCTATCGTTAAATAGTTCTTATTCATCTTCTGATTAAAAGCAAAAAAAAATCAAAATATATTTTTTTTATTTATTAGACAAAAATAGCGTTTCAAACAATACTCTGAAGAGTGAGTGTTTCAAATTGCAACTTACAATAAGACAGTAATTATTTCTAAGAATTTCTTATTCATAATATTTCTATGAAGATATATCTTCTTTTAAAGTGTCATTTTTCTGTTTAAAAAAGACGAAGAACCCTTCACAGGATAGCAGATTAAACTTGATGCGTAACTCTGATTTCATTAAATTTACGAAGCATTTCAAAAAAGAAAGCGTTTTGGAAAGCAGTTTGATGGTAGGATACTTAATATAAAGTTTGAAGATAATCCTGGTTTTTTTTGGATACTGTTGAAAGAGTTGGTACTATTATTGTGCGGTGGTTATAGTACACAGTTCTTATTGCCATCGAGTTATTCCCGAAAAGCGGGACTAAGCCTGTCCCGCGCGGGACATTTCATTTTGATTTAAAAATCGGGACGTCCCGTCAAAATCGGGACGTCTGGCAACGCTGAATTCAGGGCAGATTTTAAATCTTAAATATTTATAAAAAAAACAAGTTGTATTTGTAAGATTATAATTGCAGTAATTTATAATGTATTAGTGCGGATTTTATGTATGGAATATACCGTCAAGATGTCCATCACGGTGAATGCACTCTTCGAAGCGGACTAGCGAATTTGCAGAAACACGCCGCAGTACGTGAACTCGTACACTTCTGTCGTTAATTTAGTCTTCAACTGCTCAAAATTCATAAGAGGGGTATCATAAACTCTTGCTTTCAGATAACCTCATAAAAAAAATCTGCTGGAGTTAATGCGGGAGATGTGGCCACAATTTGTCTCCAAAGCGGCTTATGATTTTTCCCGGAAACACCGCTTTTAGTGTGTCCATGGAAGCCTAGCTGTGTGAGCTATGGCCCCATCTTGCTGAAACCATACACCTGACTTGTCAATATCTTCTTCTTGCAGCTGCGGTAAATAAAATTATGAATCATGTCGCTCTCTTACTTGCCACTGTAACCGTTGCCTCTCGGTCATTTTCGAAGAAATATGGGCGAAACGAAAAAAAAAACGATTAAATTTTTTTTTTAAGTGAAATCACTAAATATAACACATTAAAATCGCCTACAATTCGTATTGCATAATTAGCAATTAGCAACATATTTGAGCTCCTTTTTCCCTTATACGAATAGTTGGAGGCTAAAATTCTTGATTTATAACTTCAAGTACTTTCACATTACAAAGTATAGCAATTGATGTTATCTTAATATTTGAAAACTATTGTAACCAAGTGTTCATCAAGGGATAATTTAGTGAAGGCCACTCCAAGCTACGAGACCCACTCCATACTGATAACTATTTGAAGTATCGATTATCTGCTGAGACTAAGTCCTATGTTCACCGATGATTTAACCCTCAGTTATCAGAAAAGAGTATCTCTTTCTATATAATATATCTCTCTTTTGATTTAAGGTGCTACTACAGTTTGTTTTAACCGGTTTAAGTATGAACACGCTACAGTTTTCTTTCTTTTAAAGAAAAACAAAAAGGTACCAGGTCTAAACAAAAGCATTTACGGCAATCATGAGTGAATGCTAATCGAAATTGTATGGCATTAGTGTAGTCATTCTAGAATACATTTTGAGATACCGGGTCACATTTGTGAAATACCTTTGCGAGCCCCACGGACACCTGATGATCAAACAATTGGTCAAAACCCAAGTGAGTAGATACTAGAGAAATTGGTAAATAAATTCGGCTCTAATAAAGTTTTTGAACATTAATTCATTGTTCTAGTGAAAACGGGACGTTAAAAACTTGTGGTGGAAATTCAGTGTACAATGTGGAATATATTGAGTTTGTTAATCGTTTTGAAATCAATATCAATGTATAATATTAATATGTTACATGTAATAATATTTAGTTTTAACGCATTTACCAGTAATCAGTTTTACCCAGATTATTTTTGGAGTTTATTCCTTAAGAAACGATTTGAGTTATAAGGCCCGGTACGGAAATTTTATGAGGAGTAAAATCAAGTGTAACACGAAAAGTTGAGGCGTTATGTAGAAAGAGACAAACATATATATCTGTAGGATTGAACGTGTAAAAGAATGAGATGGAATACATTACACAGACTTTTCTATTTTGAATTCACGTTTTGACAGCCACGTTACAACATTGTCAGTGTTGACAGGTGTAAAAAATAAAAGTAGATTGTCTAGCGTGCCATAGACTTTTGTCAATAGTAATGGTCAGTGAAATTAAAACTAAAAAGATTGTTCATTCTTATTCTTCTCTTACTATAAAGGTAACTTTGGTCACAGAAAGAAAATCCTATTTGGGCAT